>VDFB02270651.1:602496404-602592675 GCA_007258455.2 Sequoia sempervirens | reverse complement strand
TTTTTTGCTAATTACTGATAAATTTAAGATTTTTTTGCATTCTTTGTAGATTTTTTGAATATTTTCATTTCTATTTAAAGTTACAAAAAAAATTGAAACCCTAGTTAGTGAAAAACAAAAAAAAAACATCAAACAAAAAAATGGAACCTTTATTACTAGAAAAAAAACATAAATTGAACCTAGCATACTAAACAAACATAAAATAGAACTTTCATTGCCTTCTTTCTCCATTTTTTTAAACTATTTTACATTCTTGTCTATTTTTCATTATTCTTTATACTTATTTTCATGTTTCTTAAATTTTTGCTTTGTTTCTTATTCTTAAATTAGTATTTCTTTGCTAATTTTTTTTTTTTTTTTAATTTTTTAATTATTTTGACTCTCCTCAGCTCTCAAAATAGAAAGGATCCTTGTTGGAAGTGCTCTAAATTTCCAATTCTTGGTGAGTCTGGATCCATTGTTAGTACCGACTAGACAAAACTTGTCCCTACAACCATAGGGAAATGGGAAAAGTGAATGGGAAATAATCGATGTACTATGCAGGAGGCTATTATATTGAATCATATACAAATGATAGCCTCCTGCATAGCCCATTGATTATTACCCATTAAATTTTCCCATTTCCCTATGGCTGCAGGGGCAAGTTTTGTTTAACCATTACTAACTATGTATATAGATTCACTTAGTATTGGAAATTTGGAGCATAACACTTCCACATTTGTTGAACTAATTTGGAGCTTAACAGTTCCACCTTTGTTGAATCAATTTGGAGCTTAACACTTCCACATTGCAGCGAGGTAAAAATTTAATGTATTTTTCAATGAGATTTCACATCACTTTAACAATTATTTGTTTTCCATTTACACGCCTTAGATATAAATAAGCTTTACTCATTTTTTTTCATTTGTATTCAATTAAGTCATTTATATTGAATGGTTTAAGGGGATTTTAAACATGTATCTGAAATTTTTCAATTACAAATTTAATCCAGGTTCACGTATATCTAAATCATGTATCCATTTAATCCAGGTTCACGTATATCTAAATCATGTATCCACACCCTCCAGCTCCAACCACTCCACCTCAAAAGTCCCCACCTCCACCACCTACACCTGATGGTGCTCGCTTTTGAGAACAAGTCAATGTGAATGTTAGAACCATTCAGAATCAAGTTAACGCTATTCAAATTGAAGAATGTGTTCACCCATTATTGAGGCCTTTTGCATCAAAAAGGCAAACTGTTGTTGATGCATGTAGGTCCATGGAAGTGGACTTAGACGAGCATCAATGATGGCTAGAGGAAAGGAGACAATCTGAATCTAAAGAGGAAAACACAAAGAAATGAATAGATGCAACTGAGAGCCGCAAAAATTTATTAAGACAATGATCTTATATTTATAAAAAAATTGATCTTGGATGGATATTTTATAAAGAATTTGGTTGGATGGATATTTTTAGTGTTGAATTTATGAATATTTAATAGTATAATGATAAGATAAAAATTTAGTAATAAATATTAAATAATCTATTAATTTAGTGTTTGTTAATGTATATAGTGTGTATATATAGTGTTTATTCATGCATCATGGTTGACTGATGACTTATTTGTTGATAATAATCATTGTATAGATTTCACATGAATAATATAATTAACATGTATCTTGATGTCTTTTAAGGATTTTTTTTGAAAGTTGCATAATGTTCTTGTTTATGTACCATGATTGGAAGATAGTGATTCTTAATCATGATGATTTTATGGTCTTTTACATGAATGATATAATGACATGCTATGAAACTTGAAGGTTTTAATGGCATGAATGTTGAATTGAGTTGTAATGGTTTTGTTTGATGGTTGTATCACTTCTTATTCTAGAGCCCACCCCAACATGGGAAAACACTCTTCCTATCAACTCTCTCTCTCCCTCTCCCTCTCTCCCCCTCTCTCCCTCTCTCCATCTCAACTCTTCTTCTATCTCTCCCTCTCACTCTTCGGTTCCTCCCACCCCTCTCTCTCTCTCAAGTCTCTCAGATCTTCCTATCTCCCTCCCTTTCTCCCTCTCAAGTCTCTATCTCTCCCTAGATCAAGTCTCTCTCTCTCTCTCTCTCCTTCTCAAATCTCTCTCTCCCTCTTTGCCTCTCACTCTCCCTCTCAACTCTCTATCTCCCTCTCAAGACTTTCTCTCTCTCTATCTCCCTCTCACTCTTAGGCCCCCCTCTATCTCTCTCAGGTCTCTCTCTTGGACTCCCTCCCTCCCTTTCTCCCTCTCAAGTTTCTCTCTCTCTCTCTCTCCATCTCAAGACAAATGATAGTCGACCTACACAAGCTAAACCATAGGGTGAAAGGCCGGATGTGGTGAAGGATGGGGTAAAATCTCTTGGAGCTTAGAGTAGAGTGGCAGTGATAGTGAGCGACGGTAACCAAAAGGTGCGGAGGCTAGATGCAAGGCTGAAAGCCTGGGTGCTGGACAAGGTTACCAGGTGGAGGTTGAGAGGCTGCATGGAGGTCATGAGGTTGGGTGTTGAACATGTTGTAGTGTTGGGCTCCAAAAAAAGCTGAGGGACTGAGATGATGGATGAAGGCCAAGTTGCGCGAATTGGCTATGAACCTGAGAAGCCGAAGGGATGGGTTGGCTGAGAGGCTGGCTGGGAAAGGATCAAGAGGTTGAGAAGATGAATCTGCACTGTATGTTGTGTGAGGGTGTTGTAATAGTGTGAGGATTTTGAATAGTTTTTTTCTTAATTATCTGGATGGACAAGATGTGTAAACTCTTGTAAAGGCTGTAAACTTGAATTGTATTGTAACCCTTTAGTTGTTGAATAATACAATGCGTAGATCTTTTGGAGTGGGGTTTTTTACCCATAAGGGTTTTCCCCATGTAAATGAGTGTGTCCGTTTATGTTTGTTTTTCATGTTGGTTGATTCTACAATTTTGAATTTGTGCATTATGTTGAATCTGGTTATTTCTGCATGTGCTTTTCTCAAAAGGATCAATGTGGGAAATGAACTGTGCATGTTTCTACTTTGTGGCATAATGGTTTGTGTCTTTGAGGTAATCTGATGAAAATAAAATTATTGAAGGAACTACTATTCTTAGATGTTCCTTCTGAGATGACCGTATATTTAACCAACACTATACACCATCAATTTTCCCTAAATCACATTAAATTTGTCAAACATCATAAAGCTACTAAAAATAGTGTTCTCAACACAGAAAACCCTAATTCAATCTGCAAATAAGCATGCCAACATGTTTTCTTCTAGATCCTTATCCAAAACCTCTATTTTTTTCATTCTTCACATTACATCCTCATGCCAACCTTTGACACACCATTCATCTAGGGGGTTTTTATAGTTTTCTAATAATGCTCCCCCTAAGACCATGCTAGGTCTAATTCCTAGAGGAATTATCCATACCAGATGAGGAAACAAACACATCAACATTTTTAGGTTCTTCTTCTTCTTTCGTCTGCCATATATTATTCATCTCTTGCTTAATCTCTTCTTTGTCAATCTTCTTTGCCATTTCATTCTTCTCTACCAAAGCAGACTGCTTTCCCTTCTTACTTTTGCAAACCTTTGAGATATGTCTAGGTTTGTTATAATTATAGCAGACAACACTTTTCTGATTAGTCTGACCTTCATTACTTCTTGATCTACATTGATTTTCTTTGTGTCCAAATTTGTTAAAGATATAATAGTAGCCATTAAAAGATTGATTCATTCTGCCTCCATTACACCTATTCATCATTACCTGACTGATCATTCTCACCTAAGATCTAAATTCAATGGCTTTATGTCCAACCTTCATGCATGAAAAAAATTGTCTAGAGAAAGAACTAGGAAACTAATTCATCCTTCTCCTGCATTTTATTGCCTTGTGACCATATTTATTACAGGAAAAAAAATACCATTGAAAGAGGGATACCTTTGTGCATTAGGTTGTCTCACAGGTGGTCTCCTTGAAAAATTTCTTGAATTTCTTTTCTGCTTCCCTTTGTCTTGAGTCTTATGATTGTATTTTGAACTTTCACCTGCTTCATTTCCCAAGCCACCTTTGTCTTTACTTGGTTTCTATCCTGCAAGCAATTCTTCAAGCTTATCAGAGCTAGATTTGAAATTGTTCTCATAGAGTTTTTCCTTCTCTAGCTCAAATCTCAAGTTTACTACCTCCTGTTCAGGTTTAGAGCATTCGTCATATTTTTTTTGCACCATTGTATTTAGACATTCTTCAATTCTTTTATTTTATTCTACAAGCACTTTCAGTCTAATTATCTCTTGTTTCTATTGTTCACTCACTTATCTATGTCTTTCCTTAAATTTGTTTAATTGTTCTTTTAGCATTGGGACACATTCATTTGCATCTTCAATATTTTCTTTTAGATCTCTATTTTCATTTTCAACTTTATCAAGATCCTCAAGTGCAACCTGAAGTTCTTCTTTATCATCCATATGATCAACCTTCAGGATCTTCTTCAAGCGGTTAAGCTCTATACCAAGGAACCAATGCTCTGATACCAATTGTTAAAAGGAATAAGACAACTAAGAGGGGGGGTGAATTAGTTGTCACCAAATTTAAACTCAAAAATTTAACACTTATCAATTTCAAAATCACACTATTCTGTTATTAAGTATGAACATGAAATGCAGATAACAGAAAGTAAAATCAACACAAAGAACACCAAATTTTATGTGGAAAACCCAATACGGGAAAAACCACAGTGAGGATTAAATCATAATATAAAGTAGTTCCCAAACTGAATATATAAGGCTCACTGCCTTGAAAGGACTCGCTGTCTAGATATAAAAGCTCTATTAGAACTATAAAATTCTGATGATTTTACATGTTTTTCATACTCATAAATTTCCAAATAAGTCCTACCATCAGCATATTTTCCCTATTTTTCCCATATTTGTCCCATTAAATCCATCTAGGTCTGAGTATTTCACATTATGATCTATATCGGCATGAGGGTACAGGGTCTCCCCAACCCATGGTGCATTTTTGTTTATATAAATCTATTGTAGATTATCGGCAAGACCTCAGGATTGTCACACCGATTGGAATTCATCTGTAGGTGTCTTTCGGTAGAACATTAGTCATTGTCTCAGCGACAGAGGAAGTTTCATATCGGCAAGAATGTTTTCACCAGGGTGAGATCTCACCGAATGGGTCATTTGCCACCGACTAGTGCACGAGAAAGAACACATCGGCAAGAGATTCATCATCAGAGTGAAGTCATAGCGAATACATTATGTCTCACCGACCGATGCACATGGAAGTATATCGGCCAAGCTAAAGGTATTCAGGATGAGGTCTTGGCGAATTCGAATTGTCTTACCAACCGGCGATGAGGATATGCATATCAGTAAGACTAAAGTGCATCGGAGTAGGGTCTTACCGAAGGTGTTTGGTCTTGCTGACATAGCGGAGGGATTATGTCAAAGAACTTTCGGGAGGAAGTCATGTAGTCCTACTGACCTATAAGTTACGCCGATAGAATACTTCGGGGAGAGTCTCACCGAATAGAGTAATCTGGAGGAATGAGTTAGGCGAGACATTTGGCATCGGTATGAGTCTTTTTGAAGATTCATAGTCTTTCCAATGAAATTTATTTCATTGGTAAGATCAATTTCATCGGTAAGAAACTTCAAGGTCACAACGAGATATGGTTTGATTGGTGAAAAGGTGGTTACGTTTCAGCGACCAAAAAGTTACCACAGGGTATATCTGAGTGAGACATAGGCGATCTGTGGGACATCTCCCCAACTCAGAACTCTCACAGTGACACACAAGATGAAAGAGATGACTTTCGGTTGGACATTGGCCTTTGGTATGACTATGGGATGTCTCAGTGAATGTCTTCAGTGAATGTTAACAAAAGCCCGAATATAGTTGCCCGCTGACATGGAATGCGAAGCGACGTGTCTTTTCAGATGCATATGTATAAATATTCATTCTCAATTGTAAATGGAGGGAGGAGATGGGAGATTCGATATATAGTAGGTAGGGTAGATAATATACAGTAGGAA
Organism: Sequoia sempervirens; assembly: GCA_007258455.2. Taxonomy (NCBI): domain Eukaryota; kingdom Viridiplantae; phylum Streptophyta; class Pinopsida; order Cupressales; family Cupressaceae; genus Sequoia; species Sequoia sempervirens. The sequence goes on along the minus strand of VDFB02270651.1, from coordinate 602,586,644 downwards.
TAGAATTTCCACATAACAGGGATTATGATTTATGATTTTCAAAATGGAGATTTTAATGAGAATCAGCTGATGTTGCAACTCATTTCTGGTTTCAATTGTCTGTTAAATTTATTGAAATTATTATTAAGTTGTCTCCAAGATTGATGATTTTTGGTTGTTTAAATTGATATAACAAGTTTATATTCAATTTATCAGGGCACATTTGTTGTATATGTGTGGTTAATTGATCGGTTCTTTCAAGAAAAGATTAAATCCTTTTGGTTGATCACAGTAATTAGAGAAATTCATCTGGATCATTAAGAACATCTTAATAGTCATAGTCTTGCATGTTTATACAAGTTATAAACAAAACATATGCCAAAAAATTTGAGTATTTTCCAGAAATAGGTTGCCCATTGCTATTTCATTTGACTCCGCATACCCAATAAGGCACTAGTCTCTGCATTTCACCATTTAGATTCATTCATTTTCTTTACATCTATTAATTGAGCATATTAGGATTTAGTTTGAATATTGCTATACAATCTATATCAAATTTGATTTCATTTGTCCACTCCCATCTGCCATTGTGGGAAAAACATTTCAAGAGAGATAAGTACATTAAGTCTGCTTCATTCATATAGGTACACCCACCTAGGTTTGGCAGCACCTAAAGAGTAGAAAGCTGAAATCATTTGGCTTTGTATGTTACCCTAAAGTGTACCAAGAGATTGGCAGCCTCTTGAGGCATCCTGCCTACGTTTTTGAGAGCTAACAAGCTGACTAGTTACAAGGAGGCTCACTGCCTACAAAATATTTACAAAAAAAATTAGGCTTCACAGCCAAAATGAATTGAAAAGAGTGCACCTAACAAGTGTTGATGCAATTCTGGTGATGCTCAATAGATAGACATAACACACTTCATCATTTTTGCTCTTCTTCACCTTCATATTCATGACTACCTCATCAAAATCTCACCATCTTCAAAAACTATTCAACATATATATACTCGATCTATCCACAAGAATCAATTAGGTTGGCCTAATTAGATGCATTTCTTATTCATCAAAAATACTAACTGTTGGCTACAAGATTTCACAAAATATTCCCACAAAGTAATTCAAGTGCTCAACACGCTACATCATGTTGGCATGGACCTAAGATAGGTCACACATATATCTGCATAACAAAAATTGATTCACCATATCACAACTTATCCATTTAGCTAGCCAAAAATAGACTTAATTACAAAAAGTAATCAACAGAATAATGCCAATACACCGTACGAGCACTGGAGCACAAGGGATTCTAAACATACATTCTATCAAAAATCATAAATAGTTTCCCAAAACTGCAAGCATTAACTATCAATCATGGAGGATTGCAGAAAAAAATACCATATGGTGTAGCTTGAATACCAGTTTAGATACCAGACCAAAATATCGGACCAAGTACTAACTTAGACTTGCAGTCACAACTTGAATAACATGGTGACATCAATGACAACATAAAACTATAGATATGTTCAATATTCTTCATTCTTCCAACATCTGCTTCTTGCTTAGGGTTGATTTCTTTTAACTTTTCTCTTATCATCTTTCTTTTGTACTCATAAATGAAAGCTTTAAACTTAGAGGTTGGAACAAATGCATCATCCTCAATGAACTCTTGGCTAGCACGATGTCTCACATCATTAGATAATTCATCAGAAGCTTCAAATGTGATCACATTCCTCTCAGGTGGCACTTCGTACTGAGGAATAGTAAGAATGGCGATTTTTGTAACCTCATTCTCTTCCTCAATATCATCTTCAATGATAATAGGAGTTTCTGTTGATAAGCTCACCTTTGGAGTAGGTTGTGGTGATACATGACTTAAAGGTACTACATTCTTAGCATGAATCCTAAAACTAGTATCTTTTCTTCTTTCAAAAGCCACGAGAGGTACATCCTTAGTAACTTCTTCTTCATGTAGGATCAATTGTTCAACTCTCTCCATAGGATCTTCTTTTTCATGAAAATCTTCTACATATAATGGATTATTGCTTCTTCTCCAAGCCTCAACCATAACAATTTTGTTTTAAGTAGCCTTCCTCACCATCACTTGAGTTTCATCACAATTTCTAATGACAACATCCACAAAGAATTCATGTTTGTATCCTTTCAATCTTTGTGATATCTTGGCATCATAAATAAAGTGCCCAGGGTCAAATTTCTCCCTCTTATTTCCCAGTGGAAATCCATAATAATCTATCCTACTACCAATTTATTCATATCCTATATCAACAATGATGGTGAAGTCACCAAAGCATAGAGTAGAAGGCATAAATTTTTTCCTTCCATAGCTTTTTAGGTGCATGAAGGATGAATAGGCCAATTACCTTACAATCTTAAGGTATGCAACCCTGATTGGCACAGTTTTAGGCAGTAAAAATGGGGCTGCCTCGAACCCATATACTCTAATCATTGTACAATCTTTAGATGCATACCAATCCCCCCAATTATGGTTTACCTTTCCCTCAAGGTTTTTCTTGTTTGGCCTGAGGAATCTCTATATCTTTGGGGATAAATTGTAATCACATATGTGGCCAAGTAACTTATACAAGGGTTTGAAAAAATACCTCGATATCCTATCACTTCTTACTTGGACCGTGCAATGAATATGTTGATCTTCGACACATGTTCGATATATCCTATCTTCGCATAGGTGTTTTCATTATTTATGATATCTTTCATTGCATACTCAAGTTTGAAAATTTGTCCTAGCTGCACATGTGTTTTCTCAAGCACCTCATCTTCATCATTAATTTCATCAAGGGCCATCGGCAGATATTGAGCTATCTCATCCTTCCATACATCCTTGTCTTTTGAGTTTATTTCTTCAAAGAAATTTGGCAGATCCATACATAGTGATTGACTGAAGTCACTTAGTTCTTGTGTCAGGATGTTATGAAAGCTGACATGTGCGTTCATAAGCTCTTGAAATTCTTGAAGCACACTTTTTTTTTCACCTTTCTTTTCCTTTATGTCTAGTTCCACCTCCTTCATTCTGTCACACAACCTATTATGTTCTAGCAAAGATGCATATGTTTTGTCATGGATGACCCAGACTTTGTCAACAAATTTAATCATCACATCAAATCTCTTACACACCAATTTTGATGCCATTTCAAATATTTTAGTTTTTATTTTTTCCTTTAATTTCTCTTGCCCCTTCTATAACTTTTCATATTTTTGCTTCCAATAGGTAGTCTCAGACATTGCTTCGAGCACCTTTCCTTCACATTGAATCAATGGTGAATAAGGCCCTGAGGAGGAAGGTATTCTATCTCTATAGTTGATTACTTTTTTCTTTAACCTCTCATTCTCATCAGCCAATCCCTTATTATCTATAACCAATTTTTGAATCTAAGATTTGGTAAACCTTTCCACATTCACATTTAGATCAGCAGTCTACACAAGTTATGTATCTTGTACTCTTTGTACTAGAAGGTGACCAAATATTTGATCATGATTATTGATGAGGGGAGGCATTTTTCCTAGTGGGTAAAGGGCCCAAATTTGCAAAGTAGTATTATCAGGGTTATATCCTGATCCAGTGTATATCTTATCACTGGCTTCATTTGTCAATTGCAAGGCCTTATTCTCTCATTTATTATGAAATTATCAAATATAATGGTTGAGCTGATATCCCACCCTGGAAGAAGCATGACCCCAGCTTCTTGTAATAACACTCTTCCTCTTTTAGGAGTCATATTATCCATTTCTTTTTCAACCTCATATTGGAGTTCTTTCAAGGCTTTTGCTTCTTGCTCAAGGTTGATTTCTTTTAACTTTTCTCTTATCATATTTCCTTTGTATTGATAAATGCAAGCTTTAAACTCAGAGGTTAGAAAAAATGCATCATTCTCAATGAACTCTTGGCTGGAACGATGTATCACATAATCAGATAATTCATTAGAAGCTTCAAATGCGATCACATTCCTCTTAGGTGGCACTTCATATTGAGGAACAGTGGGAATGATGATTTGTGTAACCTCATTCTCTTCCTCAATATCAACTTCAATAATAATAGGAGTGTCTGATGAGAAGCTCACCTCTGGAGTAGGTTGTGGTGATATATGACTTAAAGATACTACATTCTTAGCATGCCTCCTAAAACTAGTATCTTTTCTTCTTTCAAAATCCATGAGAGGTACATCCTTAGTCAAGTCTTCTTCATGTAGGATCAATTGTTCAACTCTCTCCATAGGATCTTGTATTTCATGAAAAGCTTCTACATATAATGGATTATTGCTTCTCCTGCAAGCCTTGGCCATAACAATTTTGTTGTAAGCAACCTTCCTCACCATCACTTGAGTTTCATCATAATTTCTAATGACATCATACACAAAGAATTCATGTTTGTATCCTTTCAATCTCTGTCAGATCTTGGCATCATAAATAAAGTGCTCGGTGTTAAATTTCTCCATCTTATTTCCCAGTGGCAATCCATAATAATCTATCTTGCTGCCAATTGATTCATATCCTGCATCAGCAATGATGGTAAAGTCACAGAAGCATAGAGTAGAAGGCATAACAGTTGTCCTTCCATAACTTTTTAGGTGCTTGAAGGTTGAATATGCCAATTTCCTTACAATCTCAAGGTATGCAAATTTGTCTGGCACAATTTTAGGTAGTAAAAATGGGGCTGCCTCGAACCCATATCCTCTGATAATAGTACAATCCTCAAATGTATACCAATCCCTCCAATTATGGTTTACCTTTCCTTAAGGGTTTTTCTCCTTTGGCTTGAGGAATCTTTGTATCTCTAGGGAAAAATTGTAATCACATATGTGGCCAAGTAACTTATACAAGGGTTTGACAAAATACTCTTCAAAATATAAATAGTGGGATCTCCCGCATCTACTTTCCCATATGGACATCCACATCTACAATAGTCTATAATTATCATCACTGTCCAAATCCTAGATTCTCAACTCCTCTCCCCACATTCCCATTTCCTACCCTTCATATAATATCATATCCATTACCAATGAATAATTCTTGAAGTTGATGGCATCACTATTGTTCTTAATGGTAGCAAGAGAAGTATTAATGAGCTTAGACAAGTATTCTGCATAATTATAGGGCCTAGCATCTTGGATTTGGATATCTATAGCCAAAACCATGGGAGCTATAGTCATGTCAACAAGAGCATCAATTCCTAGGATTTGGCTAGTTGAATAGTAGGTGTACTGGTAATACTCTTAAAATGAATCCACAAGAAATGGGGGTTTCTCACCACTAGAAAATGTTTTAAGTTGGTTTCTTGGGCCCTTGGTTATGTGTAGAGGTAATTTCCACCTCTTATAACTTGCATCCATGTTTTGATACTCCTCCAAAAAATACCTTATCCTAAAATTTGTCTTCAAGGATGTGTCTAATTGAAGGACCATGCAGATTTAATCTCGTGTTATAATAAAAAATTGTGAACCATCATGACAATATATTGCCCTCGTTTTATGGTTGTAGTTTCTAGCCAATGCTTTAATCAGTTCCATGTTAACAAACATATTAGGCATCACAAGCTTTACCAAATTCATGTTCCATGGATTTGAGACAAGCCTATGTTTGTATTTCTTTATGTAATGATATATAAATAGATCATAGCCTCTCTATGGAGTCCACACATCTCCTAGATTTTTGTGCTTATCTTCCAATGTTTTACATGAAGGATTTAATTGAGTTGTTCTCCTAGATTTTGGCCCAGACCTGAGACACTAATCTATTAATTCTTGGTTTAATGGCATGGCCTCTATTTTTTTCCACTTTATTTTTGGTTTTGCTGGGGTTCTATCCATTTTAAAACCCTACTTGTACAGTACTTCAAGCAATTTTTTTAGAACACATTCAGCTAAGCCAAGAGCACTTACTTGAAATAATGTTGTGACTTCTGAGCTACTTTCCATCATCCAACTCTTCCTTCTCGATATTCAACCACAATTTGTAGTAATTCTAATTTCTTGGGAATTATATATATCGAGATTTGGTATGCTTGAGCCAACTTTGGTTCATAAATAGTGCTCACGCCACCTTTCTAATCAACTGCACTATTAATGGCAATTGTCCTTTTGATGACCTTATTAGTCATGTCAACTAGGTGAGACATTATTTCATAATATCAAAGAGACATTTGAGTTTCTCTCTTTGATCCCACAAGGTCTCGTCAATGGCTGCAATTGAAGTTCTTGAACTTTTGACATCTAAATGTTGATGAGACTAGTGAACATTTCTCTCTGATAAGCTTATGTCTCCTCGACATGCCAGTGTTCGTCCTATCAATAGTGTTTCTTCAAATAACCCACTTTTGTATCTTTAAAATGTCGAAGAGACCCATGGTTATCTCCCTTCGATGTCCCATAGTCTCATTGATGATTTATGTTCGTAGCTGCGCTAGATGTCAAAGAGACTTTTAACAATGTTCGCTCGATGCTCCCTTGTCTCTCTGACATCTTATTGTTAAAGAAGTCAAAGAGAATTTTATCAATATTTGTTTGATTCCTTTGTGTCTCTTCAAAATTTTGTTCTTAGTTGCTCTTATGGTTCAAACAAACTTCTTCATTTCTCACTCTGACACATTGATATCTCTTTGATATTTCCATTGTACTCATTTGACCTTGTTCTTGTCAGTAACTTACCATTTATTTTATAATAATCTCTCAATATCCAAGAGATTTTTTTGTTTCCTGAATGCGAAATAATCCTATATCCTCATAGTATCGCTAGCATTGTGTATTGTCAAAGAGACAAGTTAATTTTTCTCTTCGATGCATCCAAGTCTCCTTGATATATTGCTTTTTGGTTGTTAGAGAGACATTCGAGTATGTCTCCTCGAAGCATGAGGGTCTCATCGATATTTTCATCGACCTTCTATTGAATTTTTTAGAGATACATTGGCACAACTCTCTTCCATGTGATACTATCTTTGTGACATACCTTGTATTGACGAGGAAGTTCCTTAGGAAGGGGAATTATTTCAAAGTGGCAATTAGAGGCTTTATTTTGTAAGCTATGTACACTAGGAAATTTTATGTTTAACATAAAATACAATAAAAATCAAGGGTAATGGGGGCTTATGGTGGGAATGGAATGATAAATAAAATGGGGGAATGTAAAACAACCAAGGTGGATTTTTCAACTCCAACAGAGTGAACAAAAAGCTACGGCTTGGTCAAAGTGAGTATGTCAAATCAATTTTATGAGGTTTGATATGCAAGATTATAGACCATTATGTGTTCTTGTTTTAGTTGGGACAAATTTATCTATTTTAGATTTTCCAACATCCCCATCAGAGATGGAAGACATGAGCAGAGTGCCTTACAAGATTGTAGTTGGAAGTTTGATGTATGTTATGGTCTATACAAGACCAGACATTGCCCAAGTAGTGAGAGTTATTTCTAGATATATGTCTAATCCTAGTAGAGTTTGATGGGATGTAGTTAAAAGAGTCTTTAGATATTTGTGGGGTACCTTAGATTATTCCTTATGTTATCATAGTAATATGGCTATGTGAGATAAGGGGGATTCACTGCTCACAAGTCTTCATTCTCAAGAGAATCCCAGGGAGCGAATGGCCCTTAATGACCTCAATACGAGCTAAATGAAGAAATTACAAAAAAACTATATCTAGACTAATTATCATAAAAGACTGCTTCAAAACTTGAGAGAGAAAATCTTCTAGATTCCTTCCTTTAAAAGAGGATCTCTGAGCCAAAAGACTACAACGCAAAATTAGGATTCCAACATGGCACGTGGGAGTCCAAATGACATGCTAACATCCTAAGCAATAGAGAGCTCAGGGCCTCAAATAGGCAGATCAAAGCTTTACTATCTAACCTAAATCTAAGGTCACATCAATAGAATAACGAGACAAAGAATAGAAACCAAAAGAAAGCACAAGGAGAGCTAAGAGGGGTCTTATGAACAACCAAATGTTTGAACCCTTACTCTGAGCTCTACTTTAACAACTTTCACACAAGATGAATGAGGAAAAATGTTGGGGCTATTTTAGGACTTTCCACAGTCAAACCCCTGCTTTGGTGTTCCCACCTCCAAAGATAGCTAGATAGATAGGGAGAGTAACTGAAATGGAAAAAAGGAAGTGGTGAAAGAAATACTTACCTGTGGGGGAGAATCTAGACCACCACCAAGTAGAAAATGAACAAAGAGATCTAATCTATTTGCAAATAGAAAAGAGTGAGAGAGTGTTACGAATAGGCCTTGGACCCATCTTGAACACATAGACACATTGTTGAACACTTGCTAGAGAGCTTTGGCTATTGGAGAGACCTCATTATGATAGATATTTTCTTGTAGAAGTGTTGTTGCTAAGAGTATGAGAGGTTGAGAAGTGAAGTGAAGCTGAGGAGAGAGCCTTGAATGGATGAGAGAACCCCCAAAATGAGAGAAAAAGGGTTTTTGTTGCATGCAAGGGTGGAAAGAGTCATTACACCCAAAATCTTGGCTACAAAGACATGTGTTAAGAGCTAGGATTTGAGATTCCCCATGTCAAACTCGAAAAACTGCCAGGACGCTAGCACGTCATGCAGACATTCGTGCACTGTGCAGGTGTCCAAAACACTCATTTTTGGGAAATGAGTCGATGGGCTATTGTTGCTTCACTATTGGACCACATGGAGTTGGAATCATGAAATTTTGACCCATAGGGATTTTGTCATAAATGTGTTTAGGCATCATAAATGCTAGGAAAAGTACTAAAATGTGAAATTTCCCCTAGGTGCAATTTTGTGACATATTTTTCCCCCACTTTAGTGGGCTTGATTTTGGGAAAATTGGCCACACTAAAGTAGAAAAGAAAAAATCCACCCAAAACTTGAAGTTTTACATATTTGTGTGCCAAAGGAAGGTACTATAGAGGTCACAGAGGTCAAGCCGACCAATACCAAAGATGCCCCTAGTGATTGAACTCAACGAGAAGTGCAAGGCCTATTAGAAGAAGCTACAACAGAGAGAAGAATGATCAATAAAAAAATTGGTGATTTAGAAGAAAAATATGCTAAAGAGGTGACTATATGCCCCCTCTTGAGTTTTTCCCCAACTAGGTGGGGTGAAATCAGAAGAAACTAGGGAGCCACAATCTCTAGGAAAAATGGGCCCTGGGGGGCCTATATATACCTAGGTGGGCCTCGAGAAGGGTCATTTGCACTATTCATTGTGAGGATTTTTTTTACTATTGTGAGAGAAAAATAATCAAAATGGTGAGAAAAAAAGAGTACGAGGTTCCTAGGTTGGACCAGCTATGGGAAGATATAGTTGAGGGTATTGAGGTAGACCAGGTAGGCCTGGAAACCACTTCATTTGTGTATTTTTCATGATTTTTAGCATGTTTTTTAAATTTTGAGCAATGTAATCATCTTAGATGCACACGTGTGTCCTTTGCACGCGTTGGAATCTAGGACCAATGTTGTCATCCTGAGGATGCATTGTCGTCCTAGGTATGTGTTGGTATCCCTACGCCATTAATGGTGGATCAAGACAGATGTCTGCGTAGCACACACATGTCCCTTAATATTTTTAACTTGATTTTTTTCTAGTCGACCATGTACTGCCTCAAATTTTTCCCTTTTTTGTAGGGCTACATTGAGATCAGGGAGTATCCCGGTGGGCAAGTGTTGTGCCTGCTTAGAGATTAGTGAGATTGTTTGTCTGAGAATGAGGTCACCCACCTAGAGTGCATCAGTCTTTGGCATGTTTACACTATGCTAGAGATGCTTTACCATGATCAGATGTTGATGGAGAGGTGGAATGCCACCACATCAAGCTTCTAGTTTCCCACTGGAGAGATGACCATTACATTGGAGGATGTCTACCACATCCTTGGTCTTCCCATCTATGGTAGATCAGTGGAGCTAGATGACACATGCTTAGCACATGAGCAATCAGATGGTGTTTGATACTATTCCAACCGGACGAACGATAGGGATGGGACTAGGCATATTTACACTTGATGGTTTGATCAGGCCAAGACCACTACACCTCTACTACACCGCGTCATGGTGGTCATTGTGGACACATGAATTACTATAGATGGGTAGGGCTCTCACCTAATGGGGGCATGTCTACACTATTCACGAGATGGTGGAGCGATGTATAGTTTTTTCCTAGGGGTGCAATATGCTTCTGCACTTATACCAAGAGCTCAAGCAGTACGTCCACAATGATTACCAGAGCTTGACTACATGTACACTCCTTCAAGTGTGGGATTTTGCGCACATCACCTGCACAAGGCCAAAAGGATTTCCTTGATTGCAGGATTATACTGTACCTATGGTTCACTGGTATGAGCTCACATGACACTAGAGACATGTTAATCTACAAATTTGGAAGCTATAATTTGACACAATGACACCTAATTGTATCAAATGGAGACCCCACCAGTTATTCTAGTGGGTTGATGATGTTAGGTTCCTTCAGAACTTGTGGCGCAACCATTTTATTCTCAGTGGTATATATTTTGTTATCATGTCATACTATTGGAGCTAGGTCATGCAGCAACATAGGAATATTTAGACTATTCCCCCTGCTATCCCTACATACACTCAAGATATCTAGATTGTAGCAAGGATAGGGGACCATCTGTGTCCTACTATAGTAGATGTATCCCTTTTTGATGTTGAGGAAAATGACGTGAATCTACTAGCAATGGGCATGATGGACAATGTCAATGTGGTCAGAGATTTTTTGATGTGTTGGGTAGCTCACTGTCTAGCCCTAGTGTTCCTAGTAGATGCCCCCATGGGGGATCCCAGATTATAAGGGGCCATGCCACCATAGCCACCCAGGAAGAGGTGGAGGCATCAAGGCAGCGAAGGAGAGCAAGAGGAGCAATAGCAGGAGGAGGGCTATCTAAGATAGTTGGAGCAGGCCAAGGAGGTCAGTGTGGTTTCATCGAGGTTGAGGCATTGATGGAGGATGTCCTCTCCTCCATGAGCCACTCTAGTTTCATCGAAACCACCAGGCCCACTTTTCATACTAGTAGCAGTCCTCATAGGGTTCGAGGTGGCTCCTGATGCTGATGGCGACTGCTTAGTGCTCCTCCTCCTGACCCATTTTGGCACCAAGGGGATCTAGGTATGACAGTTGTTTATGCTTTTATTTCAATACTATTTAGTTATTTTGTTTCATGTATATGTATATTATGCTTTGGTTTTAGTATCTATACATCTCATAGTACTAATATACATTTTCTTTTTGTGGTTGTAGTGGATACACAGAGATGGACTGGGTTATTTTCCTAATGCATATCAGAGGTGGCCCTTGATGTGCCTATCTAGGGGCAGTTCTAGATGCTTACTGTCTAGTTTTAATGGGGCATCATGTCCATCTTTTATAGCTAGTATCCCATCTGAGGACAACCTATGAGGAGGGGTAGGTGGAGATTATGTAGCGGATCACAAATGCTACCATGCTTTGAGCACAATAGTATAAGCTATCGGGGGAGCTACAAATGGTACTCACAAAGTGAGACACATTCATGACGAAGGATGATGTCATCGATTAGGATGTGACACCCTTTAGAGCCACCTCAATGACCTCACAGGATAGCTAGTAGCAGTGACCCCAATAGGTGATCAGTAGTTGCAATATGAGCTAATCTAGGCTTGTATGTAGATATGCTCTCTCTAGGGAGAGATCAAGGGGATGTGCACATCAATGTTTGTCCTATGCTCACACCACTCTTGATCGATCTCCATTATGCAGCCTCGACCCCATCCATAGTTGTAGTTAGAGATAAAGGGCTCTAGAAGCCATATGCCCAAGGCGTAGAGAGCCTCTTTTTGTATATCATTTTTGTAGCCACGACACATTTTTGTAGATCATTTTTTGTATAGACACTAATACACATATACAATAGCCACTCATTTTTTGATGACAGTGGCACAATAAATGTACATGACATTTGATATTTATATATATACATGTGATATTGATTCTATGTTATGGTATTCTTTACTTTGATGTGTATGTCCATTACTTTCATGTATGTTGTTGTTATGGATTTTATATGTGTATGGATGTATGTTTAAATTAGATGCTATCATGATTTAATGAACACACATGGATGTATGTTAATTAAATGAAATGATGATCTAATTGCCTAAAAAGATGTAATATAATGCATGGATACACAACCTAGCAAAGCACACATATGTATGTCTCTCCTACACACACACACATGGTTGCATCATAACGTGAAAATTTTCACAATGTATGAAGGACTATCAACATATGCAATGCTATGACCCTTAAAGAGTGAACATTACATATATGACACATTGGACACTACGTATAGTATCAAAAAATATGCATTGCATTAACACATTCTTTTAGAGGTGTCCCATCCATGGATGATAATACATAAGCACCTGAGCCATACATGAAGATGGCAATGTAAGGGCCTAACTAATTAGGACTAAATTTTCCCCTTTTATCAATCAACACATTTACATTTCTTTGATTCTCATAGAGAACTAGGTCACCTTCCTTGAAATTCCTAGGAAGTACACTTTGATTATACTGTCTAGATAATAATTGTTGACAATATTTAAGATGGTCAAGGGCCTGTAATCGATGCTCAGCGAGCATCTCTAGTTGATGCAAATGATTAGCTCAATAATTATTGTTATCAATTAACCCTTTAAGGGAAACCTATAAAGATATAATTTCCAACTCTAAAGGCATGATAGCTTCAACACCATACACAAGGTTGTAGGGTGTTGTTCCTGTTACCATATGAAAACTCATGTGATAGGCCCATAAAGCATATGTTAACTGAACATGCTAATCCTTACCATGTTTATTTACTATTTTGCAAAGAATGAGCTCAAGATTCTTATTAGATGCTTTCGCTTGGCCATTAGATTGAGGATAATATGGTGTAGAAAACCTATGTTGAATATGAAACTTCTCCAGGAATTGCTTTACTTCCTTATTCTCAAATGGCGTACCATTTTTAGAGAAAAGTGTAGCAAGCAGACTGAATCAAGAAATGATGTTATTTAGAAGAAAGATACAACTAGCTTCAACATTCATAGATTGAAGCAGGATGGCTTCAACCCACTTCGTGAAGTAATCTGTAGAAATGATGATAAAGGTGTGTCCTTTAGAAGAAGGAGGTGATATCTTTCCTATGATATCCAACCCCCATTTTACAAATGGCCAAGGAGAGGTCAGGTTTTGTAACTCTTGTGCATGAGCATGAATAAGGCGACTATGTTGTTGACATTGTGGGCACTTTTTAACAAAATTGAAGGAGTCTTGTTCCATTGTTTTCCAAAAGTACCCCATGTGGATCAATTTTTGCACTAGAGATTTACCACCACGTTTCCACCCTCGGAACCCAAATGGGCTTCCTTAAGAGCAAGGGGTATGTATGCTTTAGTGAGACATCGAAGAATCAAACTGATGTAAGTTTTTGCTATGGAACATCTAACAAGACAACGTAGCAGACTAAAAGCTTTCACATATGAGTGTGATCATTTCTTTTCACATCATCAAGAAGGTTTCTAGTCTTTAGATAGTTGTAGATGTTAGAAAACCATTCTCCTGAGTCTATGTGAGAACACACAAAAGCATTAGATTCAGGTTGATCAAAAATAGCAGAAGACCAAAGGACCTAAACCACAAAGTGGTATTCTTTTGTATCCTCATCCGAAGGTACCAGGGAGGTGGCACTCACCATGGCATCTGCATGTCAATTTTCTCTCTTGGGAACATTGTCTATTGTGAAAGATGAAAATCCATTAAACAAAGACAAAGCAAGGTCTCGATACTGAGATAAATTAATTTTCTTAGCCTAATAGGTTCCTGCAATCTGATTCACAATAAGCTCAAAGTCACCATGTATACGGAGATGTTTTATTTTTAGTGTGATTGTGGCACGCAAGCCAACAATGAGATCTTTGTACTTAGTGATGTTATTGGTACAAGGGAAGTCCAATCGAAAGGAGAGAGGGATTGGTTTACCTTCAAGCGAGATCAAAACTACGCCTGCTCCAAAGCTAGTTTGACATCTTGACCCATTGAGATACATTTTCCACACAAGGTCATGATTGATCACAAATATGTTCTCATCAGGGAATAAGTCCAAACCTAGGAAGGAGTGAGATGAAGGAGCGTCCACCAGTTGATCAACAACCGCTTGACCATTTATCAATATTTTGAGTAACAAATTTTATGTCAAACTCATAAAGCAACATTACCCATTTCGCTAATCTCCCAGCAAGGTCGGCACTGGAGAACAAATGTTTTATAAGGTCACTTTTTACAATTACATGTGTTTTGAAATTAAGAAGGTAGTGTCTAAGCTTCTACATTATAAGGACAAGAGCAAGGAATTGCTTCTCCATGGATGAATAACAAGTTTCATAATCAACTAGGATGTGACTAATGTAGTAGAACTCCCTCTCTTTCCTAGCATCATCATACTAAGTGAGCAAGGTCGCCAAAGCATATGGTGATGCAACAAGGTAAACCAAAAAGGGTCTATCTTGCATAGCCAACATTAATATGGGAGGATTGGCCAAATAAGTTTTGAATGACTCAAAATCTTTTTGGAACTCTTCATCCCATATAAAGCGAACGTCCTTCTTTAGTAAATGAATGAAAGGAAGAGTGCGTTCAACCAGTTGAGATATAAATCTATGAATTTCTTGAATCTTCCCTTGTAAAATTTGTAATTCAGTGATCATCCTAGGTGGAGGCATGTTAAAAATTGCATCGATCTTATTTGTGTCGACTTCAATTCCACGATGAGAGACTATGAACCCCAAAAGCTTTCCTGCATCTACACCAAAGACACACTTAAGAGGATTAATCTTCATCTTATAGAGTCAAAGCCTTTCAAAAATAAGATGAAGGTTTTCCATGTGATCCTGATGAATTATAAATTTCACCAATATATCATCAATGTAGTCTTCTAAAATCTTATGAATGAAGTCATGAAATATTAAGGTCATCACCTGTTGGTAAGTCACTCCTACATTCTTTAACCCAAAGGGAATGACCACATAGCAGAAGGTACCCCAAGGGGTAGTGAAGGCTATCTTATACTAATCTTCTGAGTTAATACAGATCTGGTTGTAACCAAAGAAGCTATCCATGAAAGATAACAAGGCATGGCCTGTAGTTGAATCCACAATCATATCTATATTAGGCAGTAGAAAATCATCCTTAAGAGAGGCCTTATTAAGATCACAAAATTCAATGCATATATGAACACATCCATCATGTTTACTAGTGGAAATGATATTTAAGATCCAAGGTGAGTAATCAATTGGATAGATAAAGCCTACTTTCAACAGCTTCTCTATCTCGGTCTTAACCAAAAAATCAACCTTAGGATTGATCTTTTAGATTTTCTACTTAACCAACTTGGCATGGAGACATAAAACAATATTGTGAACCACTATAAACTCATCAATATCAAGAAATTCCTCAAATGGCCAAGAAAATATATTAGGATGAGAATCTAGAATATTGGGATGCTCCTTAGCCTGCTCGAAAGAAAAGGCACTTCCCAATATTAATCACCTTTTCAGAAGGCTTGGGATCCGTAGAGACTTCAACAATATCTCCTTTGAGGAGGGGACTATGGTCTTCAGGATGTGGTATTGGAACACCATTTTCAACATTAGCTAGAGGGTCCTCCCCTCCTCATCAAAATTTAGGGTAGACTCTCTGAAATATGCTTTTTTGCTCAAGTGATATGGGAATTGTATCTTATGGGGAAAAGGAGCAAAGAGGAGTAGGAACCTAAGAATTCCTCTAGTGCTTCATCTACAAATAAAAATGTAAGGGGACTTCTTCAGCCCACGCCCTACCCTCTATTAATTCAATATGGACTAGACTAAGTGATTCAATCAAAATCATGTTAACACTCTACCAGGTTTTTGGTTTAGATTGTTCAATAGAGCACCCCAAACCTAGATAGTGCTTTAAAAGCTCAAACTAGATAGGGACTTGGATTCCCTTCTCAATACGTCCAAAGCCTTTCTGGCCATAGCCATATTAAGAAGTCTATATCTGAAACCATAACGTGTTTGCAAAACTTCAAAAGGTGGTGGTTCCATATAGAGAGCATTGTTCCACCAGTGGACATAGAATGCATCTATAAGAGCACAACCATCTCCTTTACTTGATTCAAAAACATTAAGCTCCTTAGTAATAGTAAGACTATCCTCCTCAGTAGGGGAATGATTGGTCTCTTGAATAGGATCACAACTTTCCTTCTCAATGAGAGTGCTATCCACTTTTTCATCAGAGGCATTTGAGGTTATCATAATTTTTAGATGAGTAGGATTCACTTTGTACTCCCCAATAAATAACTTAGATAACTACAAGGATCCCCAATAATCACCAAGAAATGCATTATATTTAGAAGAAGAAGTAGATGGGGAGGACTTAGGAATTTCTGCTTTAGGTGGTTCTTCTTTAATGGTGTTCACTTCAGGGACAACTTCCATAGAGGGTATCACCGAAGAACATGCCATCACATTAGAAGTTAGGGATGGAATACAATTCTTAAGAGTAGAGACAATTGAAGCTCGACCAACAGCCGCTAGTTCATAAAGGTGAACAAATTTTAGGTCAGCTTTGACTATGACTACTCGATTATTTGCAAAAAACTTTAGAGAACAATGTAGAGTGGAAGTTATGGCACCCATAGCATGAATCTAGGGTCTCCCTAGAAGAAGATTATAAGGTAAGGGGCCTGACATCACATAAACTAAGGTGGGTAAATTAATGGGGCCTAAACACAAAGGCAATATTATTGTTCCTAGATCTTGTCAGCTAACATTATCAAACCCACGAATACACAAAGAAGTAGCTAAAGAAGAATAATCAAATTTAATCTTGGGTAATAGATCTAACAAAAAATGTTGAGAGTTGAACCAGCATCAACGAGGGTACATTAACTATAATCATCAAAGGATCCACTTGTTTCTGCACATTCAAAGGTGAGATTTCCTGCAGATAGAATGTGATATTTAGCGAATCCACACGAATATGAGCCATCAACGCATTAACATCCATTGGCCTATTGGAGGCAAGTAGGAGGATCTTCTGCAAGGATTCCTAAAGCATTCCTTGATAAACCAAAGTGATTTGAAGTAAATCCCAAAGTAAGATCTTAGTCGGAGTAACACAAAGTTTCTCAACAAGATCATAATCACCTAGTGCTTTAGTCACAGTTTTAGGTGCTAGAGGAAGACTCGATTTAGAAGGTGGTAAAGAAGTAGGAACTTGAGTAGGTTGAGATGTAGGAATAGAAGGTTGTTGATCTAAGTTCTATTTATTTCTTATTGTAATATATGTGTTCCCAACAACATTATAAGAAGCAGAGTCCATAGCTTTTACAAACCTCGAATATAAATCTGGTGAATCATCATGATACAAAATTTCACAAATATAATGAATCCTCTCAAGTGAGGGGCTAGTTGGAGTAAAGTAAATAATGGGTTTCATAGGGCTTGGAGAATCCGTGAACACCACCACAATGTTTATTGACTCTTCAAATTGTCAAGAAGTTTGCTCGAAAGATCTATGGGTATTGGAAGATGCTTATAAGAAATCATCTAGAGAATCATCCAACATATTGAGATCTTCCTTAGAGAAAAAATTATCATAAACATTAAAAAATTGTAGAAAAATATCCAACATGTTTCACATCAGGTTAACCAAAATGTGAGATAAGGGGGATTCAAGCTCACGAGTCTCTTCATTCTCAAGAGAATCCAAAGGAGTGAACTGCCCTTAACCACCTCAATACAAGCTAAATGAAGAAATTGTAAAGAAATTTTATCCAAACTAATTATCATAAAAGACTGCTTCAGAACCTGAGAGAGAAAAGCTTCTAGATTCCTTCCTTTGAAAGAGGAGCTCTTGGCCAAAATACTACAACATGGAATCACGATGCCAGCATGGTGTGCTGGAATCCAAATGATGCATTGTCATCCTAAACAATAGAGAGCTCAACGGCTCAAACAGGAAGACTAGAGCTTCAATATCTAACCCAAATTTGAGGTATGTTCAATGGGATAACAAGATAAAGAATAGAAACCAAAAAAAAGCACAAGGGGAGCTAAGAGGGGTCTTATGAATAACCAAATTTTTGAACCCTTACTCTGAGCTCCACTTTAACAAACTACACACAAGATGAATGAGGAAAAATGTTGGGGCTATTTTGAGGCTTGCCACAGTCAAACCCCCACTTTGTTATTCCCACCTCCATAGATAGCTAGATAAATAGAGAGAGTAACCGAAATGGACAAAAGGAAGTGGTGAAAGCAATCCCCGCTTCTAGGGATGAACTTGCACCACTAAACTTATCAAATGAACAAAGAGATCTAATCTATTGGAAAATAGAAAAGAGTGAGAGAGTGTTACCTAGTGAGAAGTTGTTGAGATGATTTAGCATTTTTTTCATTGATGTCAAAACCTAGGATCTGGAAGGTTGTGCTTTGGATGATATACAAAAATGATCTATTCTATCGGGTGTTATGATGTTACGTAGTGTGGATGTTATCCTTGACTCGGATGTAGCAGTACTTCTTTTTGGGACATCCATGGAAGTTAGCTAATGCAGAATAATGAAGACTAATCTTTTGATGTTGGTTGTTGTACTCAAAGATTACTCTAGGTATCCTTGATATCTGGACATTCATGTAGCATGTTACAAGTTTTGGTATGTCTAATTATGTTTCTCTGATTGATACTGAAATTGATGGTAATCAAGATTTGGTCTTGGTTGTGGCATTCCCATCGGCTCTAGAATATATTTCATGTAACTCAAGGTTTTCTATCTTCTAGTAATTATGTTATCTTATGTATTACTTATTTATGGGTCCCTTAGTAATGTGATAAGAAGATCTTTATGTGTGACCAATATTTTGGATCTGGTGCTAGTGTGACAAGACTTATTGAAAATTTCAAGGTTGTTCTTCATGCCGACATATTTTTTCTAGGCCAAGTAAGGAGATTATGGAAATATTATGTTTGGCTGACTTAGAAGATTATGAAGGCAATGGAATTGTATAAGTAAAAGCTGATTTTGTTTGATGAAGATTAAGTATGGTGTATGCGAGCAGATAAATGGGTGTGAAGGATTATGCGATAAGAAAGCTTAAGGAAAGTGTTAGGAAGAAGTAATTTGTTTTCCAAAGGTTGTGCAAGGAAGGTTGAAAAAATATTCTTAACTGGATCTGTTGCAGACAAATATTGTGCTCTAAACCAGAATTGGCTTCATGCATATGTAGATGCAGCTTCATCATTTCATTTTTGTAGTGAGAATTTTTTGTAATCAGATGTATTAATTGGGAAATGATCCCACCAGCAGTGAGCCTTACCTATAGTGAGCAATTTGGTAGTGAACCTTTGTAAAAAATCACCTTAACTGGTGTCACCTTAACTGGTGTTCTATAATTGAGAATTAGTATTCTCTGTGGTTTTTCCCTTCTTGGGTTTCCACATAAATTTTGGTGTTCATTGTGCATGGTGTTGTTATGTGCTTTCATGTTCATATCTATTTGATTATTATCTGATTGATATAAGCTTTCTCTGGATTAATTAAAGTCAAGAAAATTGTTTTATGATAATTGATTCAACCCCCCTCTTAGTTATCCAGACTATTCAACAATTGGTATCATAGCTTTGGTTCCTCAAAGATAGAGTTTAATTGCTTGAGGGAGATCTTGGTAGCTTGAAGAAGATGGCAAGAGATTATTACTTTGAGGAAGAACTAAAGATAATGTTAGATGACATGGAAAGTACAAAATTTGAAAATTAAGAATTGAAAGAGAACATCAAGGAGGCAGATGCTTGTATAGCAAAGCTAAGGGAGAAAATCCAAAAATTCAAAGCAAGACACAAAGAGGTTAGCTAGGAATTAAAGGACTCAAAGGAAATTATTTTGGATCTAAAGCTACAGTTGGATGAATGCAAGAAGACTGAAGAAGATCTCAAAGATACCATCAAATAGAAATCATAAGAAAATGAGAAGTTAGATCAAGAGTTAAGAGGGCTAGAATTAGAAGCAAGAGTATGTGAAAGTAGCATAATTCTAGATCAAATCTTGTCCCTACAGAAATGTCACAAGGATAAGAGAGGACTTGGATTCTCCGGTGAAAGCTCAAATCAAAACACTAAGGGAAAAGACAATGTAGTTGAAGCTAAAGTGAGATTTGTTGTAACAAGCAAGGTCCAGAACTCTAGAACACCTACAAAAAGGACCTTTGGTTAGGTAACCAAATTCTCAAAGGTACTTATCATTCAATGGCTATTGTTTTCTATGCAAAAGTTTTGGACATTAGGCTATAGAGTGTAGAAGCAAGAAGGAGCCAAGTACTCAATGCTTCTAGCCAGATTAGATAAGGAATGGAATGAATAATCTCTTTCATGGTAATTTCTATTTATGTCATGGTTATGGTCACAAAGCTAATTAGTGAAGATCTAGGGTTCACTCAATTAAGTCAAGGCAAATATTTTACAAGTGCAATCAACCCAGAGATTATTCTAACACATGCAGATATGTTTCTTCGAAAAAGCCTAAAAACAAAAGGAAGGTTGCAGAATCAGATGAATCTAAGAAGAAGAGTGCCATGGTTTGGAAGAAAAAGGAAACAAGTGTGGGGAGCTCTTATGTGGTACAAGATCTTGGTACAAGCTCTTCCAAAATATGAGCCAACCACCTTGGCTCAAGGGGAGTGTTGCAATGCATATCTTGATGGATTCCCCCTCTCCGAAGTAATATTGATGTGTTTTCAACTTGACTAAGTTTGATCTAGTTGGTGATATATGATAAAGCTTAATATGGCTGATTGAAAAGTGAAGTACTATTGATGGCATCATCGATGTAATATTTTTGGAAAAAAAATCATCATGAAAAATTAAGGATAAAAGGTGGAGTTTCAAATCATTTCTCACAGTTTGCAAAGAAGGGAAAAGAAGTTTTGTTGAGTGATAAAAGATTGAAGAAGTTAAGCACGATGATGGAATCTATGTTGGTTGATAGTGAATCTAGTGGTAGTATTCCGTTAAGGTGAAAGGGAGTAGAGTTGGATGAATTTGATCATCAAAAGATGAAGGAAATGGAACTAGGGTTGAAGATTGATGAATTTCAAAATGTAAGTGCCCTGGGTACGGATTTATATGGAGAATTTCCATGGATTTCCAACAAAGAATCTATCTTGTTCTTGTTGAGTCGATTCAAGGATGGCATCATCATTTTGGAAAAACCATATTTGATCACTAAGGAATCCATTGAAGCTATTATTGGATTGTATAGTGTTGGTAACCTCTCTAGGAAGAAAACGGTGAAATACAGAGACATGGAGGAACTTACTGGAATCAATAAAGACCCCTGAGCTCTACTGATAAATACCATTTCCTATCCTATAGTAAGGTATGTTGCTTATGGTATCATTTACAAAATCCATTTCAAAAATCATGAAGGTTCTACATCGGCTATTGTTGTGTATCTTGCACATAAGATGGTGAAGGAAAATAAATAGTTTGACCTGTGTAGCCTAATAATGGAAAACCGAATTGCAAATGTTAAAATGTATTTGGTTGAGAGTTATCCCTTCCAGTTTGGGTCTCTGCTCATATGTTTAGTATTTTACTTTATGATTTCTCTACCATCAAAGGAGAATGTTAAGTGGAAGTCTGACATCCCTATCAGAAAGCAAGTTTACAGATATTTGAAATGTATGAAAGATAAACCAAGTGCATGCAAAGTTTATTTCTCATCCTTGCAGATGAATCTATGCTCCACTATGATAGTGTCTAGTTCTATGCCTATTAGTCAGTTTGAGGAGGGTTCCTCCTCCGATAAGAAGGAGTTAGAGGTTGTCATTGGTGGTTCCCCTACATAACCTAAAAGGAGGAAATTTAACACAAAGGATGTCATCACTATCTCAAAAGATAAGGATAAGGAAGAAAAGTATCTACCTATATCTGACTCTTTCAATCTAGATGAAATTCCTTTAGTGTTGGATGAAGGTAATATGAAAAGATTGGTGAAATTTGGTATGCCTTCTCTTTGCTCAGTAGGCGTAGAATTGAAGATGCCTTAGTTGATTATCTGCTAAAAAAGGTTACTAATGTTTTTGTTGTTTTTGACTTGTTACCGGATGATCTAGTAGAAATTGTTAAAGAAAGGTTGTTGCAGGAAAGGATTTGAAGGTCATAAGATCCAAGCTATGATTGAGAGAAGGTGTGTCAAAGCCAAAAAAAAGTTATCCAAGAACATTGGTGAGAAAAGAGAATAAATTATGGAGATGTCTGACATCTATAGGTATTTTCTTCAGTAGCTTGCTGTTGTTGACAACTTTAGTAGTAGAATTGAAGCTATTGAATCTGAATTGAATGATATTGGAAAGTGTTTTGAATTCTTCAAAGATAAAGATGGAAAGAAAAGAATAAGAGTTGGTGAATTGAAAGTTGATTTATTGTCTACTTAGAGATAGAGGGAAGATTCGGTTAAAAAAATTTGGTTAGTCAAAGAAATTGTAGAGGTGTGATTGGATCATCTCTCCAGGATACTTTCTGATGCAAAGGATTGTGAATGATAGTGCTTGTCTCCGAACTAGTCATCTTCAATTATGTTGTTGACCCTACTAGACAGTATGTGTGCTAGAATGGTTTTTGTAGTACGAGCTTGGAAGATGATTATTCCAACTGTGAAAGAAAGGTACACAAAAAAATTTCATGTGAAATGTGTTATTTTTACTTGATCTCCTGAATGTTCTTATTTGGCCATTTTCCTTTGATAGAAAAAAGGGGGAGAAAATGAAGAGAAATGTAGACACCTAAAAATGACCTAGGCCTGCAAGCTTCATTTTTACCACTTTCGTCCTAGCATAATTAAGCTATTTAATTATGTCCTTGGTCCACATTCGACTATTGATTAAATAATTCATAATTATTTAATTAATTCATGTCATTTGTTCCTCCTTGATTATTAAATAAATAAATATTATTTATTTATTTAATACATCACTAATTATCTAAAGTCTTCCTTTGATTAAATAAATTTCATAATTTATTTAATTTCCCTTTATCATTTATGTCTTCTTGATTAATTAAATAAATTTTATTTATTTAATTACGTCACTAATTAAGTCCCCTTCTTCTAAAAATTAAATAAATTCTTATTTATTTAATTATGTCCATTTTCCACTATAATTAAATAATTTATTTAATTATTTAATTATTCATTAGCTTTTTCTCCCATTAAAATTAAATAAATTTGATTTATTTAATTTAGCCATTCTTTTGAATTTTGAATCAAAATCATTATTTAATTTCAAAATAATTCTTTTATCACATTCCTCCATAATTAAATAATATCTTTATTATTTAATTACTTACTAGTTACCTGGAGTAAATAATTTTTATTATTTAATTTCTCCAGCAACCTCTTTGTCCGTGCCAGCCTTATCTTCCAATTTAATTCTTGACTTTTGACTTCTCATTTAATTTCGACCGTTGATTGAATTATTTCATAATTCAATCTCCACCCTTCATTCTTACCTGTTGCCCTAATTTTGACCTAACCCTAATGCACACATCAACATTCAATCTTAAGCATTGATCTTAGGGTTCTTGTCATCTTTTCATCCTGGCCACACATTCAAAATTGCAATTTTCATAAAAGGGCAATTTTGACCTCATTTGCACATCTCTCAGTCTCTAGCTCATTTTGACTTCTTGCACTCTTAGTCTATGTCAACTTGCTGTCAACTTAGGGTCATAGCCATTAACAGTCATAGTCATTTTAGCTCATTGTAGGGTTATTTTTATTTTCTGCAAATCCTTCAACACTTGCATAGGGCTTAGTCTTTAGTCATAGTTGCTCACACAAACCTGAGGGCATTTTATTTACTGCAAGCTAGGAGGTGTAACAGAGGTTAATCATGGAAGGTGGAGACATAGGGTAACACTATCCCTTTTGTCTTCACATCACTTCCTTTGTACTTTGTTATTTTCATAGGAATTTAATTGTTATTGTGCTAACCCACTTAATAATAATTAGGATTTTCCCTTGATTACATTGGTGAACCCGACGTTGTTATTTCGGCTTTTCGTATGCTTTTTTCTGTTGTTTTCTGTTGTTTTGCAGGTATAGGTACGGATCGCCGCAACATTTTTAAAAACAGTGTGATGCATCATATGCGTCGCGACGCACACGAGAACCGTCGAGCCGCAATCGATCTATCGCAATGCAACTGACGCATAGAACGACACATCCATGATTCCTGAGTCGCATTCAAAACCCCAAAAGCCGCATTTGTAATTTGCGACGCATCTGTCTGGTATAACATTTTTCTTTCCAGTTTGAGGGGTTTTATTTTGAATTTCAGGTTGTCCAATCTTATGTTTTTCTGCATTCTGTCTTTATTCCTGCATGTTGAATAAGATTAGGTTTTCTGTCACTAATCCTTTCTAGTAGTGGCTTTCTATTTTGGGTAGGGTTTTTTGTTGTTTTCTGTTGTTTTGCAGGATCGCCGCAAATGTCGCAACGCATCTGATGACAGAAATGACGCAACTGCCATGACAAGCCGCAATTGAGAATTCTAGAGCTGCATCTGACATTCCGAGCCAAATTTTCCAAACATAATGACGCATCTGACAAACCGAGCCGCATCTGTCTGGTAATACCGCGCCGCATTTGTCTGGTAAACTTTTCTGTCAGTTTTTAGGTTTTAATTGCCGAATTTCAGGTTTTTTTCTATTTTCTGGTTTTCTATTTTTCTGTCTTTTTCTGTGTTGGCTATTCCTGCATGTTAACCAAATTAGATATTTTGTGTTACTAATAGTTTCTTGTAGTGTGTGGCGATCCTTTTTCGTGTGTCCAAGACCATCACATACAAGACTACTAACTCAATGTTTGCAGATTCGCATGTCAAAGAAGGAGATAACAAACAATGTGCTTGTTTATTTCTAGATTAGCAAACTTTGAATTTGGTGCTTTTAAAAAGAATCATGTCTTTCATGCTTGAGTGTTCTTGTGGAGTGGTAGGTGAGTATGCTCTCACTTGGTGAAAACCTTGTGATCAGAAAACCAGACCCATTCTTTTTTGTTAATTTACCCTTCACGATTCGGTATATCGAAGTATCCTCTCCCCTTGCGCATTCGTGCGATCCTGGGTGTAAGAGAAACAATTACCGACTCTAGAACTTGGGCCTGTTCTGGTGGGAAAAAGTACTCACCCCAGGACGACTCAGACTGGTAGCACCCTGACACCGAGGGACTTCCAGCCGGTATAGAAAAGTGGGTTCTTGGGGAAAGCCCAAGAATCATGAGCATGGTTCTGACGAGATGGATCCGAAAGGGGACTCTCACCACATGGATCACGTCCCACAAACGGAATGCCCGAATTAAACACCTCTTGTCTTAGTGTCCAACCGTTCTATTGGCCGTTGCTCGATATAGTGCAGGGTACAGTATCATGCCCGAAGATTACTCACTACTGATCCCCTTGAGTAGAGATAGCAATTCTTGGGATGTCACTACCCAATGAATCCGAATTTGGTGTGCTCGAATGACGTTAATGAGCCGTGGAGGGGAGCCAATGCCACCAAATTCTAAGCTATCCGCTCTTGAGAAGGAAAGGTGTTCATCACCAATCCGGGGTATAACTAGTGGGCTATATCAAGTATACAAACCCAAGGCCTAGTGGCCTTTCTAGGATTGTGCTTATCTCATGTGTGTTTGGTTATCCCTTAAAACGCTGTGTTTGTCAAGTGCATTCTAGTTTTGTCACAGTCCAAACAAAATAGTCATCCAACAGATCAAAAACTTCCATCAACATACCACGAAAATCACTTTGAAACAAAACGGTCATACCTGTCGAACCGCAACTGAAATTCAAGAATGCAACTACTCTGATAAACCGCATCTGAATTTTTAAACAATGCATCTGTAGGTGTCGCGACGCATCTGTTAACCCAAAAGCCGCATCTGTTAAACTGCGACGCATATGACAGTCAGAAAGCCGCAAGTGAAAAACTGAACCACAGTTGCTTAACCGCGACGCAATTTCCAAACTGAGACGCATCTGCCTGTCAAAATTTTTCAATTACATAGTCAAAACCAGAGACCTCCAAACTGTCAACCATTTGTCAAACTCCGTCATCAGAAGGATTCTGCCAGAAACCCAATTTGAAATTGCTCAAAGTTTTGTCCCTTAGCTTGCATTGATCACCTTAGGTTTCATACCTCACCCCATTTAGTATCATACATTTAACATTACGTGTCCCTAGGCTCATATCTTGCATACTTAGGAGTAGGCAAATCTTAAGCACCCCTTGGCAAAATCATTGTTTTCGAAATTAGACCCTTTTGGACCAAGTTATCAAACATCCTTTTAGTCATTGTCCTCTTTTGTGAGATTTCTTCCAACTCAAAAGTCTAGTTAGGAAGACTCATTAGTCATCTTGTCACCTTGTCATTAACAACAAAGTCCTCTAGCAGTCCACATCGAAAAAAAATTTCAAGCTTAGAAGTGCCTAGATAGCCTCATTTTACATTGCATCCACATTGCATACCTTATTCCCAAAAATCCAAAAAACAGTGGTCATTTTAGTCGTCAATTTGAACCTTAGATTTCACCTAGTGTCATACTTGCATTTAGTGGACATCCCCTTTGAGCAAGCTCATTTATGGTCGAAACCAGACTTCAAAAGCAAAAAAGACAAATGGAAAACTTCATGCAAGATCCCAACAGTCCTCCACATGACTCAAACTGGACCGCGAATGATCCCTTTACCAATCTAGGCAATCAGCCTCTAGTGACAACACAATCCTTACCTAACAACTCATTCGAGCGCTACATGCAAAGAGACAAAAACTGGTCAACTCCTTCAAGAACACATAGAAGCATTGACACAAGACCCAGAGGCCTACCAGTTGGCTGAAACAATAGCACGTCACGATAGGGACAGATTCGTAGCTATGCTCTTGAGTGAAGGAGCTAGGTTACCACCAGGATTTGACATTAACACATTACATGATCCTAATGCCAACAATGTTCACAACATCTCACACAGTGGTCAAGTTCTAAATACTACAAGCAACATCCCTTTTGACACAACGACATTGCATACCACATCCAACATCCCAAACATCTCCAATACAATAAACGCTACATCTATTGGGGGATCACAATCATCCACAACATCCACAACACTACCCCAATTAAATACAACCACTCTTGGTTCCGTGACATTATCGGCAAATCATTCCAATCCTCCTGTTATCACAACAGCAAATACCACAGGGGCATCATCAAGTCATCACAACTCCCCCTTGACAACTACATCTACTACCATGAACACAACTTCAACAAAAGCATTCAGTAGTAGTTCACAACATCCTTTGGGAGGAGCCACAGGACGTATCTTTATACAAGGACAACAACAAAATGTTAACACGACAACACAGTCAAACGTCACTACCTCCCAAGGTACAACTGCCAATGTGCCCCTTGTGCAAAATCAGCAATTCACACAAAGTGGCCAAATAACTCAACCCATGACATCGTTAATACATCATAACATTCATGGTCACAACATCCCCCAAATAATGACGCGCATAGCTGGGGGACATATTCCAACATATTCATCCAACATTCACACTCATCAACATACACCTAGCCACAACTTCCAATACCAACAACACACATCATACGTACCACAACAACCCATACCGCCACAATACACCTATACTCACGCAAGAACACATGGTGTACCAGGCAATCCAACGTATGGACATGTCAATGACCCCACCATAGATGAACTCAAAGCAACAGTGCGGGATATGGCGAAGCAAATGCAAAACATGCTCATTACAGGCGGGAAATCCGAAATATCATATGACTTGGACGTATACCCATTCGACACAAACTTACGTATGCCCGCATTTCCGCCAGGATATGTGTCACCCAACTTCACTAAATACAAAGGAAAAACAAATCCCATTGAACATCTTCGCGAATTCGCAACTAACTGTATGGATATCGCCTACGAACCCACATACCTGATGAGACTCTTTTCCAAAAGTTTGGCGGGTCAAGCCCTTGAATGGTTTTCAACGCAAAAAGATATCCAATCATGGGATGAGCTCAAAAGAAGGTTCCTAAAAAATTACGCATACAATATTGACATGGACACCTCTATCACTAGCTTGTGCAATCTCACACAAGAAGAGTCGGGTGAGACATTTATCCCGTTCTTCCAAAAATGGAGAAGCCTCGCTAGTCGATGTCACATTGACATTCCTGAAAGGGAAAAGGTCGACATGTTTTTCCAAACACTTCTAGGGCCCCTCAAATTCGCATTGCAAATACATTGTTGCACAACCTTCACAAAATTAGTGGAAAAGGGGGTCCAAATTGAGAAAGCCCTTATCGCAAAGGGAGAACTGAGGTATGGCTCCAAAAATACAAACACCAACACACCCGCTGACAAAAACAAATATTGGGTCAAGAATAAACATGTCACAAACGATGGTGTTGTAGACGCCAAGACTGCAAGTCCCGTATTGGCTCTGAAAGGGGTACAACAACAAAATAGACCAACAACGACATTGACACCTCCCCCCAATACTCCTTCGAACAGTCAAAATGGTCAAAACTATCAAGGACAATATCGTCAACCAAGACAATTCCCTAGGGGTCACACATACACCAATTTAGGTGAACCCATTGCAGACGTCCTCAAGAAATGCATTCAACATGGGGTCATCACACTTCTGGAAATAAAACCTTATGACCCCGGACAATTCAAACCAGCATGGTGGGATGACAACGCAATTTGCGAATACCATCGGGTCAAAGGGCATACAACCTCCAACTGTAGACAACTGAAAAACATAATTCAAGACCTTATTGACAATCGCACTATCGAAGTAGGTGGATCGCAATTCAATTCCAACTCGGATCATACTATACACAAGAATCCACTGCAGGATCATGGTCCCCATAATGCTTCCACTTCAGGTCCACAAAACCAAGCTAACTTCACCCGAGCCAAGTACGATTACTCTGGGGGACCAATAATAAATAATATTAGAATGGACGAGGAGTACATCCACACCATCACGATCAAGAGAGCACCACAGTGCAATGCTACTACACGAAGTGGCAAGGTCACTATAGCTGATCCGCCTCCCCCTAGACAAGCCAAGATTATTGTAGGAGGCCCATCTGCTAAGCAATCACAACTAGCTCCATCAACTAAACAACCAAAACCTGTCTCAACCCCACAACAGGGAAAATTGAAAAGTCAGTTCAATCTCATTGACCAACTAGGAAAGACTCCTGTGCAAATATCTATCCTTGAGCTTCTTCGTATTTCTCCCACACACAAAGAAATACTGGATAAAACTCTCTTAGAGTCGTCGGTCCCAAAGGACATCGATGTCAATCAGTTTGAAACTATGGTGGGATATCTCACCACGCCACACCATGTCACCTTCTCAGATCAGGATTACTCATCATCAAAAACCAATCACAATGATGCGTTACACATAGAAGTTTTTGTTCACAAGCACAAGGTTAGACGGGTTTTAATAGATGGCGGAGCAGGGTTGAATATATGCTCCCTTAAACTGGTTAAGGCTCTTGGATTCTCTGATGCATGCGTAGACCCAACAAAAAGCATAGTGATCAAAGCATATGATGACGAGGAACGCTCTTCGCGAGGTGTTATCTCTCTCCCTATCAGGGTGGGACCACTCATTGTCGACACAACTTACCAGGTCTTGGATTTGGAACTACCATATAACATTTTACTTGGCCGTCCATGGATCCACGCTTTGAAAGCCATTCCGTCAACATACCACCAATGCCTCAAGTTCCCTTTTGATGGTACAGAAATCACCATATACGGAGACCCCGACCCTTTCCAATATTGTACCAATTTAAGGGGTATCTCTAAAAACCAAGTACCTATTAACCGGGAAGTACCTAGCTCCTCGTCCAAATACATCGACCCTTCCATGCTTGGGTCATCTTCCATATCCACTCCATCCACGTCTTCTAACATATCACAACCCTCCACCAACCCTAAGCCCGAATCAACTGATAAAATCCAGGACCTCGGCTGCAGAGAGTTCAAACTAAATACAACATACAGCATAACTACAATACCTACTCCTCCAAAGATATATGGTCAACCATGTTTCAGAATGGAACCGCAAGAAACATTCAAAGTTCCACCGAATACAGTTTTCATCAAGTGGGGAGACATGAGTGATGAAGATCTTACCGACATAATAGGATGGATCTACAAGGATACAGTCTCACTACCTCCACTACCAGTCCAAAAATATGGCAAGGGTTACAATATCATGAAGGCTAAAGGCTATGATGGTACTAGTGGCCTTGGCAAAAATAAAACTGGTCGAAGAGAACCCATAGAAACTTTCCAAATTCTGAAGTATCTTGGATTAGGGTTTGGCTCACTCAACAATGACGATCGACGTACCCATGAACTTTCCAGTGAGCGAGTACATGCTTCTGAAAGTGTTGAGACTACCGGGGAATATCTAACCGAAACAGACTCCCACGAGTGGGAATTTGGCTCCGAACGATCCCTAAGTGACTGTTGTCTTGATGATTTATTTTTCGAACCAGGGGAATTGACCTCTGAACAATGATTTTGGAAAACATTCAAAATTGAGCGGGCACCAAACAGTCAAAATCCCACTACCACGTCTCATGACACACAACAACCACCATCCGAACCCCCTTAGTCTAATCTATCCGAAGTATCAGATGATATTGATAACCAGGGCTCTCAAACCTTCACCCCTTATTATGATAATGAGTATGACACTAGTGAAGGAGAATACTGGATAGAGTCCGATGTCGAGTTGGATGATGATAACCTCATCTACAACATCAACACATCCATCTGTATGCTATCGGCATCCTCACCCAAGTTCACTAGCCTTGACGATGGCATTTCCTTAGTCTACCCTGAACTAGTCGATTGGGACCAACAAGGACCACCAGTTCTAGACACGTTCCAAAATGATGAAGCCATTGCTGAATTCATGGGATTACGTGAGGGCATACCAAGTGGGGACCACAGATCAGGATTTACTATTGATTTGGATTGCATGGCATACTTTGGTGAGACGGTTCAGTCCTCTAGTCGCAAAAGTAAAAATAAAGTAAAAAATGAAACGTCTCTAGGTGAAAACCGAAAGGAACCTCTTGATGGTAAAATAGTAAAAATAAAGGACGTATCTGCGGGCGAAAACCTCTCAGAGGCACCCAAAGATGGAGGACTGGACTTTCTCCCCATGCAACAAGAGAGATCGGCCATGCTTATTGAGGACACCATAGAGGATAACATTTCGACTCTAGAAGACCCCAAGATGGTCCTATTTGCGGCATCATTGACTAATGAAGAGAAATCGGAATTTCATAAATTCTTTGCAGAACGGAAAATAAACTTTGCATGGTCCTATGTTGACATGCCAGGATTGGACCCCACACTAGTTCTACATCATCTGCTACTAGTACCCAATGCTAAACCAGTCAAGCAGAAGTTGCGCAAAATGCACCCTCAAGTTGCTCTATTGGTTAAGGCCGAGTTAAAGAAATTACTGGATGCCGGATTCATAAGGTCTATAGATTATGCTGAATGGATTTCCAACCTAGTGCCGGTGACAAAGCCAAATGGATTGATTCGGGTATGTACAGATTTCCGGGACCTAAACAAAGCATGTCCAAAGGATGACTTTCCTTTGCCCAACATTGACATCATAGTCGATCTAACTGCAGGACATGAGATGCTATCCCTCATGGATGGTTTCTCGGGTTATAATCAAATCTGCATTGCTCTTGAGGACCAACACAAAATAGCATTTACTTGCCCATGGGGTACATACTGTTGGAACGTCATGCCCTTCGGCCTCAAAAATGCAGGTGCCACATACCAAAGGGCTATGACCACGATCTTCCATGATATGATGCACAATATAATGGAAGACTATGTAGATGACTTATTGGCCAAATCAGCAACAAGGAAAGATCATTTGAAGGTACTTGACAAAATTTTCAAGAGACTAGAAGAGTACAAGGTGTGGTTAAACCCAAAGAAATGTGTTTTTGGGGTCACGTCAGGTAAGCTATTGGGGTACATAGTTTCCCAAAGAGGCATAGAGGTCGATCCGGCAAAGGTTAAAGCAATCATAGACATGCCCCCACCTAGAGGGATCAGTGAACTCAGAACCCTGCAAGGTAGAGTACAATCTATTCACCGCTTCATAGCTTAATTGGCAGATAAGTGCCACCCATTCTAGTATTTGTTACGCAAAGGTGTCCCCTTCGTATGGACAGATAAATGTCAACAGGCCTTTCAGCAAATCAAAGATTACCTGCTATCAACACCAGTCCTCATGTCGCCTATTCATGGAAAGCCATTAATTCTATACATCTCGACCACTAATTCAGCACTGGGGGCATTACTGGCTCAAAATGATCATGAAGGGAAAGAAAGAGCAATCTACTACATCAGCCGCACACTGATAGGTTATGAGTTGAATTATACATACATTGAACGTGCATGCCTCGCAGTTGTCTTTGCAGCCCAAAAACTAAGGCATTATATGCTCAATCATCAGACACAACTAGTTGCCAAAATTGACCCATTGAAATACCTATTAAGTCGAGCAGCGTTAACAGGCCGATTGGCAAAATGGGTTATGATCCTAAGTGAGTACGACATACAGTATGTTGAACGCAAGGCAATAAAAGGGAAAGTAATAGCAGATCAACTGGCAGATGCACCAATGCAAGCCTCTCATCCATTGGTAACTGACTTTCTTGACGAGTCCATTTTTCATACGGAACCAGCAACACCATGGAAGCTGTATTTTGATGGGTCTCACACTGGTCATGGCTCAGGAGCTGGAATCTTATTCATCACACCACAAGGGGATTCAATTCCTAAGTCATTTTGAATTGCTTTCCCTTGCACAAACAACATCGCCGAATACGAAGCACTAGTTACAGGTCTCAAGTTGGCAATCAAATGGAAAATTCAGACATTGCTTGTATTCGGGGATTCCCAGCTAGTAATCAAACAAGTGAATGGTGACTATGAAACAAAGGATGAGAAGTTGCTTCCTTACAAGAGGATGGTGGACAGTTTCCTAGCATACTTCCAATCAGTGTCTTTTGAACAAATCCCCAGGGTACAGAGTAAGGGAGCAGACGCAATGGCTACTATTAGTTCTCTCTTGGACATCCCTAAAAATGTGTCGCAATTTGAGTTCCTAGTAGAACAGCTGTTGATACCGACATATGATATCCCAGAGTTGCAAATGGTTTGTGAACTTGTTGGTCCCAACTCTCCTTGGTATCAGGACATTTATGACTATCTAAAGACTCACACCCTTCCATCGAACCTATCCAATAACCAAAGGAAGTCCTTCATTAGAAAATCCACAAGGTATGCCATTATTAGTGACACCCTATACCGCCGTAGTTTCGACAGTACCCTCCTTAGATGTCTTGACACCGATGAAGCATGTACGACCTTATGAGAAGTACACGACGGTATATGCGGATCTCATTCGAGTGGTCCTACTTTGGCTAAGAAACTAACGAGACTTGGATATTATTGGCCGACAATGGAAAAGGATGCAATAGAATATGTCAGAACCTGTCGCAAGTGTAAAATCCATAGTGATTTGGTCCATGCTCCAGCACAGGAACTTCGGCCAATCACTTCTCCGTGGCCCTTCGCTCAATGGGGACTCGACCTCGTGGGTAAGATCCATCCAACTTCCTCCAACGGCCATAAATTCATTATCACCGCCACTGAGTATTTCACAAAGTGGATCGAAGCCATTCCATTGACATACATTACTGGCAAACAAATATCAAAGTTTATCCTCAATTACATCATTTGCCGGTATGGCCTCCCACAGTCCATCATCACTGACAACGGACGTCCGTTCAAAAACCAAGACGTACGTGAGTTATGTGAGCAATTCCATATCCAACACCACTTTTCATCCCCATATTACCCCCAAGGAAACGGCCAAGCTGAGGCGTCGAATAAAACCATTATCAAGATCCTTAAAAAGACTGTCAATGACGCTGGCCGCGATTGGCACATACAACTTAACCCTGCTCTGTGGGCTTACCGAACTAGCATTCGAACACCTACAGGAGCTACCCCATTCGCCCTGGTTTTTGGCGCGGAAGCCATCTTACCCATTGAGGTCGAAATTCCTTCACTACGGGTCTCTTTGAAGGGTCTAACTAATGAAGAAGAATACCGACAATCACGCTTGCACGAGCTGGAAATGCTAGACGAAAGAAGACAAAACTCATTGAATCACCTCCAGGCATATCAAAATCGCCTTTGTCGCAGCTACAATAAAAAGGTCATGGTCAGAAAGTTCGACATTGGTGACCTGGTTCTCATGCAGAACCCTAAGAACCAAGCAGACAGAGAAAAGCCAGGCAAGTTTGAACCAAACTGGCTGGGTCCATATATCATCATATCTTCTTTTGGTTCTGGAGCATATCAACTGGCGACTCCAGATGGGGAACAATTGACTGAACCCATCAACAGTTTACACCTCCGAAAGTTCTACGCATAGCATCAGAGGACAAAGCTAGAAGACCCTAAAATACAAAAAAATTGAAAAATGGAAAAAAATCGTCACCTTGATGAAAACCTGGCAAACAGGCATCTTGGTGACACCAAAAAAATCAAAAAATCACAAAAATAGTAAAAAGAAAAATAATTCATCCAATTGTGAAAACCTGGCAAACAGGTGCTTTGGACAGGTACCATGGTGAAAACTTGGCAAACAGGCGCCATGTGTAATCAATCATTGCTCCGCCATCTATTGTCACTTGGTCTAAACTTGGCTTAGGATGAAAGCTATCTTTGTCGTTATTCCGCCAGTCACCGTCACATCCTACTCTACCTATCCTAGTGGATGAATAATTGACATCAAGTCCTGACGACTATTTGTCCAGCACGTCAACAGCATCCTATCCGTATCCCTTGCAAATGGCTAAGTCTTAAACCTAACTGGGGGCATAATGTTTATCATGTGACTGCAATGGATGACACGTGAGATCAAAAAAAAACATCACAAAATGTCCTGAGAAAAGACAAAAACATCACAAAATGTCCTGAAAAAAGACAAAAACATCATAAAATGTCCTGAAAAAAGACAAAAACATCACAAAATGTCCTGAAAAAAGACAAAAACATCATAAAATGTCCTGAAAAAAGACAAAACATCATAAAATGTCCTGAAAAAAAATAATAATAAAAAATAAAAAATCATAAAACGTCCTGAAGAAAACCAAACAAAACAGTCGACCGCGCAAGGCACACAAGTGCACTGTCATCTCTAGTCTAAGTCAATCAAGTCAATAAGTCCATGTCATTTGTCCGAACTACGTTGTCTCTGCGCATTTGCTACGTAGGCAAGACTCATACTTGAGTCCCCGAGACATTAGGTCAGTCCTATTAGGTTTGTCAAAATAAATCATGGCGTAATCTTTGCTCATCAAGACAACGTCATTGGTCGTGTCGAACTACGAGGTCTCTGAGTGTATGACGTAGGCAAGGCCATCTATCGATGAGCCCCCGAGGCCGCACTAGGTCAGTCCATTAGGGTTCATGACACTAAAATGGCACACACGTCAAAAATCTTCAATCAATCTTCAGATAAGAAAACTCCTGAAACAAAGTAAAGCAATCTTTTATTCAACATGACACTCGCATCATGACAATATCGGCATCTAATCAAACACAAGTCAACCTTCAGTCAAACATAAGTCAAAGCAAGTCAAATCATTATAACCGGTCAAACTGTCAAATTTTGGTTAGTCTTCAGATGAGTCCTTCTGAAAGATAACCTCTGTCATTTACGCCTTAGGATGTGTCCTTCCTAGGCGTCGTCATCGTCATTCGGCCTTTCGAGCGATCCTCTTGACATCTAAGGATCACTCTTCCTGACATTAGCATTCTTCAGATGAGTCCTTCTGAAGAACCAACTCTGTCCTTTATGCTTTAGGATGTGTCCTTCCTAAGCATCGTCATTATTTTGAGGGATCCCTTATGACCATTAGGGATCAAATCCTCCCGTCATTCGGCATCATTCAGGATGTGTCCTTCCTGAATTCACCAAGTCTCGACATTTTCAAGGTCATCAAAACTTTAAACACTCAGACATCTTGACATCGTCAAACATGACACCTTGGCATCAGAACAATGGCTACCCAGATGCACTTGACAAACACTTGGCAACTGTCTTTTCATCTCTTATCATGTTATTAGTTTTTCAGCGAGATCCCACTAAGCAGGATTTAGAGAAGCAGCGATGTAGCATGACAATTGACACGCATGACTACTAGCTTCTCAGCGAGATCCTGATCTTGGGATTTAGAAAAGCAACGACATATCATGATAGAGACTTTATTTTTGTAATTTGGCAATCATGTCACTAGTTTCTCAAGGATGTCCTGGAAACAGGATTTAGAGAAGCAACGACGTTTCATGATCTGTCATTGTCTTTTTCTGCTTGTGGTTGATGATGACAACAAGACTGGGGCAAGCACGCTCCTAGTATGAGTCATACTCATCCTTGTCTGTGACTGTTCTGTCTTGGGTAATGGTACGACCTTGCACACCTAGATCTACGTCATATCTTGGTGTTTGTTGACCATTACGACAGTTTTCCCAATGATGATTAAAGAGCAACGGATATTAAAAGTCCTATAGTAAAGTTTTGAAGGATTTGTATCTTCTCATAGGTCTCATATCTTCTCCTCTTTGGTTTGGTCATCTTCTCTCGTCAGTCCCGCCATCTTCTCTCATCCATCCTGCGATGATATCCTGTGTCATTCAAAAAACATAAGTGCATACATGATATATCCATTGCATTAGGTCCATACATACATCATCCATGGCATTAAATAGTATCATACATGGCATTACATCATATACATAATCACAAACATTGCATTAACATAATCACCACATCGACATCATAATACATAAATGGTATCATAAATTAAGCATCATACATCATAAAAATAATGCATAGAACATCACATAACACATATAGGCCGCATCAAGACTGCATCATCATATAAATATCATCTCAAAAATAGGCAATGTCACAGGATAGAGTCAATGGATATCCCAAAAATGGAGCTCGCAGGCTCAACAATAAACATAATGTGTCCAAATACAAATATGCCCCTAAGGTAGGCTCTCATCATCCCCTCAGGGTGAAGAATGTGGTGGTGGCTGAGGCCCTGTCATTGGCTCTGAAGCAATGGACGGTCCTGTAGTGCCCTGTGGCTGTGAGGACGAGGGAACTGCGAATGAAGGTATCATCGTGACAGCAGGGAACACCTGTGAGGTCATTGTTGCTGGACTCTGAGAAGCGGTAGGATCTGTCACTGGTGGCTGACCCTATACTGACCTCTGAGCTGAACCAATAGAACCCTGACTGTGCCCCGAATGATGACTCAGAGTATGCCTGCGGGAGTGATGTGATTTGTGGCCTGATGTGTGTCCTATGGAAGTCGACCCTCCGACACTGCTGTGGCTCCTGGTACCACTGCCACTACCCGACCTGTGTCCACTGCCTGTCCTCGTCTGTGATCAAGACAGGGTAGGATCTCGCTGCTCTGGTGGCACTGCCTACTCATATAATGTCTTGTACTGACCTAGCCTCGTGCTCACCCTGGCCAACTCCCGAGCCATGTCCCCTATGGGTCCTGAACATAGGGCCGCGAACTCTGTGCACCATCACGCTGAATCCTGCTGGCGGATCACCGCCTGATCCCGCTCCACACGGGCTACCTCTAGTGCTGACTGTAAGGATCTCACCTGTGCCAGGCTGGCATCTAACCTCTACTGCAGATCGGCCACTCGCTGATCAGTTGTCGCATCCGGTGGCAACTCTGAAGATGGTATCTCCTCCTCACCCTCCACCATTTGCCATCTGAGGACTCTCTCTACCTCACCTATGGCCTCATCCTCCTCGTCATCATCATCATCCTCCTCTCCTGCCACTGCCATCTCCTCCTCTCCTGCCACCTCCGTCTCTTGTCTCTCCCCCTCCGCCTCCTCCTCCCCTGCCACATCCACCTCTGGGGCCCTGACATCCTCCTCCTGTCTCTCCCCCTCCACCTCCTCCTGTCCCCCCACCTCTGGCTCCCCCTCCTGTCTCCCCTCGCCCTCTCTCTCCTGTCTGGGCTGCTCCTCCATCTCCCCCTCCTCACCAACCTCAGGGATAGCATCTAATGCTACCCTCGCCACGCGCTGTCGCACCCTGCGACCTGGTACCTATCCATCCCGCCGTTGCCTCCTGTCATCTCCTCCGTCATCTCCACCTCGACCTCTGTCTCCACCTTGACCTCCGTCTCCACCATGGCCCCTGTCTCCACCTCAACCTCCATCATCACCCTGACCTCTGTCTCCACCTCGTCCTCCATCATCACCCCTGCCTCCGTCCCTCCCTCCATCACCACCCCTCCCTCCATCTCCATCCCTACCCCTGCCTCTGCCTCTGCCTCTGCCTCTGCCCCCATCTCTGTCTCTGCTCCCTCATCTGGCTCGTGGAACTCGTGGAATCACTGACCCCCTATCAACTGGTGCTGGCCCGTCAGGATCTGTCAATGGTACAGGTCGGCGTGCCTGCCACCATAGATCATAGGCTGGTGTGGTACCTGGATCTGCTGCCCCACCTCTCCAACCCCAGGCCTGGGCTACTAACCCGTCAATCTGCTGTGTCGCGAAGGCCACTGGGATGGCCGGCCCCCATGCATACTCTCTAGACGATCGTGCATACTCTGCCGTCCCCATGGGTACATCCTGCTGCTCCCCGAACTGTCTCAGTACACGCTGTGGCAGATACATCTCAATAATCAGCGACGTCTGTACTGTCCTGCCAATCAGGTATCGATACTGCCTGCAAAAACTGAGATGCTCGTCCTCATCATCCCATACCTCACAATCCCTGTAGGGTCTCCAGATGAAGGTCACCATGGTATCAATCCGATGCCGCCACCACCCTGTCTCACCCATACGGGTCTGCTGTAATGCGCCGGCATAGTAGTAGGAGTAAGGCATCCCCGCGGCCAGCTGTGGTCTGTTAATAGGAGGGAAGAATATGGCAATACGCTCCCATGCCCAGATCATCATCAGTGTGGTCCCACAGGAGATACTCTCTCCTCTCCTGTACACAACGTCATGCAGCTGATGATAAAGTGTCCCCAGCAAACAAGGACCCCATGCATAAACTGTCCTATCTCGTCGCATGCCGACCATGACATCCCCCCAACCAATCAAAATCCGTGTCCTCGTCGGTCTGGAACCAAGATGCCACCAATCAGAGTCGCCAGGAATGCATCAAAGCGACTGTAATGCTCCGCCAGGAAATCCCAATGGATCTCGTAACCCTCAATGCCGAGTCTGGCACCCTGATCCTAGTAGTACGCCCAGAAGGTCTGCTCGCCATGGCGAGGATTGTACACGATCCGCTCCCCTCGAATCGGAATTCGGAGAATGCGGTAGACGTCCTCCAAAGTGATGGTAGCCTCACCTGTCGG
Source organism: Sequoia sempervirens (assembly GCA_007258455.2). Classification (NCBI taxonomy): domain Eukaryota; kingdom Viridiplantae; phylum Streptophyta; class Pinopsida; order Cupressales; family Cupressaceae; genus Sequoia; species Sequoia sempervirens. The sequence goes on along the minus strand of VDFB02270651.1, from coordinate 602,546,986 downwards.
CAGGTGAAAGGAACAGGTCTTTGAATGCCACCTCTCGCATAGCGCCGTCAGTAAACCCCTGCTCGCCCGAATGGCGGGCATGAATGCAGCATGGAATAAGCCGAGTCTCATAAGTCGTCACCGCTCTCACGGGCCTAGCTGATCGCCAAACCGAAAGGTCCTCGGTCTGCTCTCCCTCGTGTAAATAGGGGCAAGCTGTCTCTACAAAAAGACGAACACGGCATCAGCACCTTTTTGGACAACTGTGACCGTCATGGAAAATAACTCAGGGCATGAAAGCATTAAAACAAGTTGAAGTAAGAAAACAGGAAAATGCGTCACAAAATAGCAATTGCGTGTCAAAAACACAAATGCGTCGTTTGAAAAATCAAATGCGTTCCACCAAGTCAAGTGCGTCGCTATATTACACTTGCGTCGCGAATTTAGGCGTTTGTGTCGCCACATTGCGAATGCGGCGCAAAAATTCATTTGCGGCATTCAAATACTCAGTTGCGTCGCAGAATTGCGATTGCGGCTTTTGATAGGTCAAATGCGATGCGGTTAAGCACTTGCGTCGCACCAAAAAATGAATGCGGCGCAAATCGCTGGCACGGCTCGTTTGTTCAATGCACTTACGTCGCGACGCATCAAATGCGGCGAACGCCAAGTCAGTTGCGGCTTACACGAACGCATATGCGTCGCGGCGCATTCGTTCACTATCCTAGAAAACATTAAAAAAACACGTAAATCGAGAAAATGACAAAGCAATTTTAGGGTACATACTACAGGTCCTGAGCTCTCTGGCTGTCTGAAGGTCCTCACGATCTCTCTGCGGTGCTCTGTCACTAGAATCACCATCGTCGCTGCTGCGCCTTTTGCTCTGAGCTCTCAAGATTTACAAGGTGAATAGTGAAAGTGAATTGACTTTTACCCCTTTGACCATCTATTTATAGGGTGAAAGTGACATTTTTCAACTGCAGTTAATACTGGAGGCTCATTTCCGCGCCTTTGACCTCTCCGTAAGTTGCTTTAAACATGTCAGAATTTGAAACCGACTGCGCCGCTATTTTTTCTGGCCATCAAATTGATTTATCGGGACCTTTTGCAAATTTTTCTGGCGCCGACCCAAAATTTGAAAATTTCCCGAGGGGGCAAGAATACTCCGTACCTTCACTGGGGCATATTTTTGACTTAATTTTCTTTGTCACAATACGACAAGCAACATTATGACAAAGAGGGGCAAAATGTAGACACCTAAAAATGACCTAGGCCTGCAAGCTTCATTTTTACCACTTTCGTCCTAGCATAATTAAGCTATTTAATTATGTCCTTGGTCCACATTCGACTATTGATTAAATAATTCATAATTATTTAATTAATTCATGTCATTTGTTCCTCCTTGATTATTAAATAAATAAATATTATTTATTTATTTAATACATCACTAATTATCTAAAGTCTTCCTTTGATTAAATAAATTTCATAATTTATTTAATTTCCCTTTATCCATTTATGTCTTCTTGATTAATTAAATAAATTTTATTTATTTAATTACGTCACTAATTAAGTCCCCTTCTTCTAAAAATTAAATAAATTTTATTTATTTAATTCTGTCCATTTTCCACTATAATTAAATAATTTATTTAATTATTTAATTATTCATTAGCTTTTTCTCCCATTAAAATTAAATAAATTTGATTTATTTAATTTAGCCATTCTTTTGAATTTTGAATTAAAATCATTATTTAATTTCAAAATAATTCTTTTATCACATTCCTCCATAATTAAATAATATCTTTATTATTTAATTACTTACTAGTTACCTGGAGTAAATAAATTTTATTATTTAATTTCTCCAGCAACCTCTTTGTCCGTGCCAGCCTTATCTTCCAATTTAATTCTTGACTTTTGACTTCTCATTTAATTTCGACCGTTGATTGAATTATTTCATAATTCAATCTCCACCCTTCATTCTTACCTGTTGCCCTAATTTTGACCTAACCCTAATGCACACATCAACATTCAATCTTAAGCATTGATCTTAGGGTTCTTGTCATCTTTTCATCCTGGCCACACATTCAAAATTGCAATTTTCATAAAAGGGCAATTTTGACCTCATTTGCAGATCTCTCAGTCTCTAGCTCATTTGACTTCTTGCACTCTTAGTCTATGTCAACTTGCTGTCAACTTAGGGTCATAGTCATTAACAGTCATAGTCATTTTAGCTCATTGTAGGGTTATTTTTATTTTCTGCAAATCCTTCAACACTTGCATAGGGCTTAGTCTTTATTCATAGTTGCTCACACAAACCTGAGGGCATTTTATTTACTGCAAGCTAGGAGGTGTAACAGAGGTTAATCATGGAAGGTGGAGACATAGGGTAACACTATCCCTTTTGTCTTCACATCACTTCCTTTGTACTTTGTTATTTTTATAAGAATTTAATTGTTATTGTGCTAACCCACTTAATAATAATTAGGATTTTCCCTTGATTATAAGAAAAACAAAAACAAAAAGAGGAATCCAATTTCTTGACAAAGGGGGAGCACTTGGATTCTTTTGTTTGTAGTTTTTTGTGTTTTTGTGTTTTTGTTGTTTTGCCATCAATGCCAAAGGGGGAGATTGTTGAGATGATTTAGTATTGTTTTCACTAATGTCAAAATAGGGGATCTAAAGGTTGTGCTCTAGATGATATATAAAAATAATCTATCCTATCTGGTGTTATGATGTTATGTAGTGTGGATGATATCCTTGATCCAGATGTGGCAATACTTATTTTTGGGACATCCATGGAAGTTAGCTAATTCAAAATAATGAAGACTAATCTTTTGATGTTGGCTACTGTGCTCAAAACTTATTCCTAGTATCCTTGCTATCCAGACATTCATGAAAAATGTTACAATTTTTGGTATGTCTAATTATGTTTCTTTGGTTGATACTAAAATTGATGGTAATCAAGATTTGGTCTTGGTTGTGGCATTCCAATCGGCTCTGAAATATATTTCATGTAACTCAAGGTTTGCTATCGTCTGGTAATTATGCTATATTTATGTACGACCTATCTTTTGGGTCCGATGCTAGTGTGCCAAGCCTTATTGAATATTTCAAGGTTGTTCTTCATGCCAACATATTTTTGCTAGGCCGATTTAGGAGATTATGAAGATATTGTGTTAGGCTAACTTAGAAGATTATGAAGGAAATGGAATGGTATAAGTAAAAGTTGATTTTTTTGATGAAGATGAAGTATGATGTGTGTGAGCAGAAAAATGGGTGTGAAGTATTATGTGATAAGAAAGTTGTAGGCAAGTGTCATGAAGAAGTAATCTATTTTGCAGAGGTTGTGCGTGTTAGGTGGATTTAATATTCTTGACCAGATCTGTTGCGAACAGATATTATGCTCTAAAATGGAACTGAATTCATGCATATGTAGATGCAACTTCATCAGTTGATTTTTTCAGTGAGACTATTTTGTAATCAAATGTATTAATTGGGCAGTGAGCCCATCGACAGTGATCGTTACCTACAGTGAGCAATTTGGTAGTGAGACTTTGTAAAAATCACCTTAACTGGTATCACCTTAACCGGTGTTCTATAATTGAGAATTAGCATTCTCACCCCCCCTCTTAGTTATCCAGACTATTCAACAACCAACAGGCCTCAACCCCCTCTTGAACACACGAACACATTGTTGAATGCTTGCTAGAGAGATTTGGTTTATGGAGGGATCTCATTATGATAGAGCTTTGCTTGTAGAAATGCTATTGCCAAGAGTAGAAAAGGTTGAGAAGTGAAGTGAAGTTGAGGAGAGAGCCTTGAATGAAAGAGAGAACCCAAAAAATGAGAGAAAAATAGGGTTTTTTTTGCTTGCAAGGGAAGAAAGATCCATTATACCTGAGAGTTTGGCTGCAAAGACATGTGTTAAGAGCCAGGATTCGAGATTCCCCATTTCAAACTCAAAAAAATTCTAGGATGCTAGCATGCTGCATAGATGTCTGTGCACTGTGCAGGCGTCCAAAACACCAGATTTTAGGCAGTGGATCGACAAGTTGTTATTGCTTTTCCATTGGACTACATGGACTTAGAATTGTGAAATTCTGACCCATGGGGCTTTATTTATAAATGTGTTTAGGAGTCATGAATGCTAGGAAAAGTGCTAAAATGTGAAATTGCCCCTAGGTGCAATTTTGTGACATTACAGGCTGAAGATGAGATTGCCCTTGGTATTCATGGTTATGTGGATTCAGACTGGGTAGGTGATGTTGATAGCAAAAAATCCACCAATGCTTATGTTTTTACTTTATTTTTTGTTGCAATTAGTTGGATGAGTAAGCGACAGGCTGTGGTTGCTTTCCAAGTGTGTGGACCTATCCCACAATTTACAGAGCTTGAGAGACCTTTCCATAAGGATGGACATTCATTGAGGAACCTTAGTCTTGATCTGCATCATGTTTGTCCAAGAATCCAAGAAAATTCATTTGTTTGGCCGACCTTCACACATTTCATCAATTTCGAGGCTTAAGACCTCTTGAGGCTGATGCGAAGCTTTTCTGGAGCTAGGGATTGATATATATAGGCATCATTTAGTTGAATTAGGAATCAATTAATAAAGTAGTGAAGTAGAAAGAAAGATATAGGGTTTTCAAGGGCTTTTCCTCACATTGTATTTCTGGGCTTAACGCCATATCATTCTGTAATTCTGTAATTTTGTAAGCTAGAAGGTAGGGCATGTTGCCAGTAAATAATTGAGAATCATCTATATTTCCATATGTGTTTGTGTTCTTGTTCATTGAGTTTTTGTTGTGCTTACTCTTGCTACAAGGTTGGATAGTCCTATTCCTAGACTCTCCATCCTTGACTGCAACACTTTGTTAAATGTTGTTAATTATTTAACTAATCCTATGAGCACAAAGAAGTTTAGATGGTGTTCAAAGACTATGGGCCTTTCAACCCCTAGGAATTTAAGAGACAATGTTTGCACCCTCACATTTCTCTTGCAAGGTGTTTGACAAGTGGGAGATTTTTTGGGAAAATGTGTCTCAACCTTGCAATTATATATGGTTTATTGTTGATAGGATGTATATATATTTCCTAGTTACACTGATAGGTGTACACAATGGTAACAAAGAGAAAAATGTGAGCGTGTTAAATTTTTTACGAAACATCTAAAACAACCGACATACATGAAAAAATGATATATTGTATATCTGGACCATTCATTATTAGGTTTTAGATCTAATGGTAGATAATTTTGTTGTCATGTCTTACCCTAGAATGTAACCCTATTTTATGAGGGCATTGTATTACGGCTACGAGAGAGAGAGTGATGTATTATGAGAGTCTGATAGCAGTCATGTTGTATTTGGATCTTTGAGTGGTGATACTCCTGTGAGAAGCTTGTTGTGCAAGTATATTGTAATCTTTGTGATTGTTGATTAATATATTGGGTGGAATTTGGAGTGTGGTGTTTTTCTCCTGAAATGGTTTTCCCCACACAAATCAATGTGTCATGGTATGCATGCTATTTATGTTTATTTATATTTAAGTTTCTGTAGACACCTAAAAATGACCTAGGCCTGCAAGCTTCATTTTTACCACTTTCGTCCTAGCATAATTATGACATTTAATTATGTCCTTGGTCCACATTCGACTATTAATTAAATAATTCATAATTATTTAATTAATTCATGTCTTTTATTCTTCATGATTATTAAATAAATAAATTTTATTTATTTATTAAATCGTCGTTAATTGTCTAAGTCTTCCCTTAATTAAATAAATTTCTCAATTTATTTAATTATCACTCTGTCATTTATTTCTTCGATTATTAAATAAATAAGTTTTATTTATTTATTTAATATGTCACTAATTGTCTTAATTAAATCAATTGATTAATTTATTTAATTAATTAATCTTATCTTCTAAATTAAATAATTAAATTTAATTATTTAATTGCCAATTAATATTCCTCTCATTTTAAATAAATTAAATTATTTAAAATATCATCACAATCTTAACTGTCAGTCCATTTTGGTAAATAATCTGAAAAAGATTATTTATTGTCTCATAAAATCCATAATTTGAATTAATTTAATTCAAATTGGTAACTAATCTTCTAAAAATCAAGTAATCAGGCAGATTCTTGATTTTCCAAATCTGATCTTTAGTCTAAATCTTATCTTCTTGATTTTTTGAATCTCACAAATTAGGCAGTCTTTATCCTCTTGATTTTTGAAAATCTTTATTTTCTAAATTAATTATTTCATTTATTCTCCACCGCCGATCAGATTATCTGAGATATTATTTTGACCATTCGATTAAGGATTTTTCCCTAACCCTGATTAGAGATTCTCAGATTAAATCTGGACCTCTCATTCTAGGTCTTTCTTAGAATGTAATCTCATTTGTCCACTCAAAATTGTGTTTTCTATAAAAGACAATTTTTCTCATAATTTCGGGATCCCATTATTTTGAATTTAGGCATTATAGTCATTTTTACCATTGGTAATTATTATTTCATTTAGCATATTGTCATAGACATAGGCATTATTCTATCAAATCCTTCAACATTTTCATAGGGCTTAGACATTACTTTAGGTTGCTCATTCAAAATCTGAGGGCTTCATTGACTTGCTGCAAACTAGAAGGTGCTATGAAGGTGAAGCATGAAAGGAAAGGAAGGTATAATCGTTCTTTGTTTTGATTTTCCATTGTTCTTGATAGCTTCTTTGGATTTTTGATTGTTTATTATTTAATAAATTAACCATCTAAATTTCCATTCATACAGTTTCTATAACTAAAAATATCTGTAAAGTTTTGTTTTATTCTCCTCTCAAGATTAGTGTAGGAAGTTGTTCCACTACCTCAGCTTCCTTACAATTCTCTACAACTTTTTCTCTCAAAAAATGATACCAAACTGAGATATGCTTTTCCCTTGAATGCAATACTAGATTCTTTGAAATATTGATAGCACTTGCATTATCACATAAGATAGGAATTGGTTCATCATATGACACTCTGATATCCTTTAGTGTTTGCTTCATCCACAACACCTATGTGCAGCATGATGTTGCAACAATGTACTCTTCCTTTGTAGTAGATAAAGACATTGAATCCTTCTTCTTTCTTATTCATGAAACCAACCTGGTTCAAAGAAAGAAAGAACCGCCACTTGTAACTCTTCTATCATCCACACAAACTACCCAATATTCATCTATATAAGCACTTAGAGAGAGACCAATATCTTCTGGATACCACAAGCCATGTTTTGGAGTGCCTTTCAAGTATATGAATATTCTTTTTATTGTTGCCACATGTGACTCTCTAGAACCTTATTGAAATCTGTCCACAAGACAAACAACATGCATGATTTTTGGTCTAGTAGCAATTAGGTATGGTAGTCCACCAATCATTGATCTATACTTGCTTTGATCAACCTTAAGATATTCTTCTCTCTTACTCATCTTTCAATGGGTAACCATGGGAGTACATGCCAATTTAGAGTCTTCCATTCTAAACTTCTTTAATATTTCCTTAACATACTTTGACTATAATATGTATATTCCTTTCTCTGTCTGATTGATTTGAAGCCCAAGGAAGAAATACATCTCCCCAAATATGGACATCTTAAAATCATTCTACATTTTTTCTGCAAATCTCTTGCACATACTTTAATTTCGTCTAAAGATTATATCATCAACATACACAACCACAATCAAGATTTGATCTTTCTCAACTTTAAAATAAAGATTTCTATTTGTGGCACCTTTATTAAATCCTTTCTATAACAAGTATCTACCCAATCTTACATAACAAGCTCTAGGAGCTTGCTTAAGTCCACATAATGCCTTCATCAATCTGCATACCATATTAGGATTTTATGATAACTAAAAGCCTTTTGATTGCTTAATATATACCTCTTATTCCAACTCACCATTCAAGAATGTAGACTTCACATCCATCTGATAAACTTTGAAATCAGGATATGTGCTACAAAAGCCAAAAGCATCCTAATAGCCTCCATCCTTGCCACTGAAGCAAATGTCTCCTCAAATTCTACTCCTTCTACTTATGAGTAGCCTTTATACACAAGTATTGCCTTGTTCCTAAAAACTTATCCATTCTCATTCAACTTGTTTTGAAATACCCACTTATTTCCAATCACATTCTTATTTGATAGTCTTGGGAAAATTTCCCATGTTTGATTCTTCTCAATCTACATCAATTCTTCTTACATAGTCTTGATCCAAAATTCTTCATTGCATGCCTCAATCACTATTTTAGGTTTAAATTTAGAAAGTAAATATAAATTTATATTTTCTTATGTCATAACAACCTTTCTTCTTGTGAATACACCTCTTCTTTTGTCACCAATGATCTGATCTTCAAAATGATTCTTCTGCACATACTTAGGGGTCTTAGGGATTCTTTTTGGAGAATCTTCCTCTTCAACTTGCACTTCTTTTTCCTTACCTTAATATTTCTCTTCTTCTTTGCAATATGACTCATTTGATTCATACCCTTCTATCAACACATAGCTTTTATGTATTTTTTTATCCACTTTAATACTTGCACTTTCAATAATTCTTTTTAGCCTCTTGTTATAGCATTGTAATCCTTTCTCTTTGTAGAGTATCCAAAGAATATTCCTTCATCAGATTCCATCAAACTTTCTTAAGTTTTTTTCATCTCTTCTAATATAGAACTTGCTTCCAAACACTTTGAAGTATTTGATATTAGGAGTTCTTCCATACCATAACTCATATAGAGTCTTTGAACTATTTATCCTTGTTCGCACTCTATTAACTATGTAGATAGCAGTATGAATTGCCTCTCTCAGTAGACATATGATATATTTTCTTCCCTCATCATTGTCCTTGTTGCTTCATGAATAGTCTTATTCTTCCTCTCCACCACTCCATTTTGTTGAGGAGTCCTAGGAGCTGACAAATTTCTCTTTATTCCATGATCTTCACACAAAACTATTAAACTTAATGGAGGTGAACTCTCCACCTCTGTGAAATCTTAAACATTTTATTTTCATATCGATTTCATTCTCAAACATATCTTTAAATTCCTTAAACTTATCTAAATCTTTTTGTTTTTCTTTGAAAAAGGTTACCCAAGTCATTCTAGAGTAATCATCAATCAATAACATAAAATACCTATCACCTTGAAATCTTCTTGTTCTTGTAGGTCTATAATGGTCATTCTATTTGCTAGCACAACACCAGTCGGTGTGGAGGCATCCACACTTTCGCAGTTTGTAGTAGATGTGATCAACTCGCCATGGGATTTTCATAGGGGTTGGAAGCTTGGTTGGCCTAAGAAGAGAGTGCACTTTAAGGGGGAGCCTGTGTAGCCAAGCTTCTGAATTCACACGCTACAGATATGCGGTTGGGGAAACCCGCATGGAATCTAGTGAATATTGTCATGGCCTAACCTAGGATTGTACTTATCTGATGTGCAATTGGTTACATTCAAAACATTGTGCTTGTCAAGTGCTTGTTGGATTACTCAAACAATATACACAATAGTCACAAATCTAGACACAAACAATCGACCTTGGACAACTCAGACTTTTCAACAAAACATCAGAAAACAATCTCATTCCTCATTTTGAACTTAGACTTTGCATTGTTCATCTTAGTCATCATTTTGAACCTAGACTTTGCATTTATAACATTAAGTCCTTAGTCAAACATCATCATCTTAGTCCTCATATTGGCTTTCACAACCTCGTCTAAATCATTTCCTTAGGAAAACGTCATCATCATCTTGCATTGTCACCCTTTATTCCAAAAATACAAAAAATTAGTGACATAACTTGTCATCTTAGTCTTCATTGTCCTTTGGCATTAGTCATTTTCTTTAGACAACATTGTCATATTGCATCCCTTATTGTCAAAAATCCAAAAAACATAGTCTTGCATTGTCATCCTTTATTCCAAAAATACAAAAATTAGTGACATAACTTGTCATCTTAGTCTTCATTGTCCTTTGGCATTAGTCATTTTCTTTAGACAACATTGTCATATTGCATCCCTTATTGTCAAAAATCCAAAAACATAGTCTTGCATTGTCATCCTTTATCCAAAAAAATCTGAAAAACATAGGTTGTCATCATCCTCACATTTAGTTGTCATTGGCGTCATCCTTATCTAAGCAAATCCCTTTCACAGTTAAGACTAGGCTTCAAAGACAACAATGACAAATGGAAAACTTTGGACAAGATTCCAATCCCAACATTGACAATAACACTTATGACACAAGCAAACATTGGAATTTTTCCAACCCATTCCACAAAATGAACATGCAATCTTCCATGAACATGCCATCTTCATCACAAAAAATTTATGAACCATTCATACAAATAGACCAAAATGGACGAGTTTATGTAAAAGACTTAGAAGTTGTAGCGCAAAATCCTTATATAGTCTCCTTTGTAAAAAAATCAATCTTACGTGACCCTCAAAGGTATCTAGCCATGCTTTTGGATGAAGGGGCTAAGTTACCACAAGGCTTTGACATAAATACTTTTCCACCTCCATTAGTCTACCCTCACCATCAATAGTCACTTGACATAAATCTTACCAAAAATTCACAACAACCGTCCACTTATCACCCTTATCCTAACCTTGACAAGGGAAGCCAACTATCAACTTGTCCATTCCAAAACTCCATGTCATATTCTGACCCTTCACCTATCAATCCTGTCCAAGTCTACATGCCTTATCAACTATCTACCAACTCATGTCAAGTCCCCACATCATACCATATCGATCCGGTCCAAGTCTCCATGTCCTATTTCAATCAACCTTACACCAATCCAGTCGAAGTCTCCATGTCATATCCTTGTCCTTCAATAATTAATCTAGTCCAAGACTCCATGACATATTCAGTCTAGGATTCCACATCATACCCTAGTCCTTCACATACTATTCCAATGCAAGTACCCATGTCATATCCTAGTCCTTCATATACTAGTCCAGTTCAAGTTCCCATGTCTTATCCTAGTCCTTTGGTCATTAATCCTTTTCAAGTCACCCCCTCACAAGCCACATCTAGTCATGAAAATTCTATCATAGTCCAAAGTCAAATCCCATTTAATAAACTTGAGGATACATGTCAAAATGAAAGTCCAAAGCATGACCTTATAATATCACCCTCATGTCAAGAACAAGGTAGTCCATCCCATGACCCTATCTCAAAGTCCATTCAAGATGTCCTTCAAAATAATCATGACATCCAAAACACACCTATCCTTAACGAAAATTCCATTTCTGATTATATCATCTACGACAACCCCATCTTTGACCAAGACCCTACCATTGACCAAGAAATCCAAAATGATCCACTCCTTGACCTTTATGCCATTTATGATCAAACACTTGCTGACCCTATAAAGGCCTCAACTATTGACACTTCCCAAGATGAGACACTTGCGTCCATGGGACACATAGACAATATTCGTCCAGAACAAGAATCTTCACTAGGGACATGCTTGCATATGATCAAGTTATAGCTAAAACCATTGGGCTTTATGACACTAAAAATAAGGATGGCTTCGACATTGCCTGGGAAGCACCAACAAAATTATTTGAACCTGACATGTCACAAGATCAGACCAAAGATATCAGTCAGAAATATGTCCAGCATGACAATGAAGTTAAGACACTTTATCAACTAGGGTCATCTATCTTTGTCAGAGCAGGCTTTCTTGCAGATGAAAATATTACAAGTGATAGTATCCACATACCTAATGATGGGTTAGCATCTTGCTTTCAAAACAACAAATACCCCATCGCAAATAGAATCTATCAAAGCATGCAATATCAAGGCAAAGAACTAGGCATACACGAGCAAGGCATTCTAGAACCAATACAGCTTCAGGCAAATTATAGACATCAAGGTCTTGGCTATTCCTCAGTTAGTAAATCAAGCAATGTTAGTGGTAATTCCTCGATATTGGGGGCAACCTTGTCAGATACAAACATCAAAATGGAGTCCATGAGAAATCCTTGTCATAAGATTGCTGCCAACACCCCCTCCACCCACACCATAAACCATCATTCTATCATGAATCAACCTCCCCTTTGGGACCAACAAAAATAAAAGTCTTACAAATCAAAAGATCAAAATCAAATGTCAAAGGCCATTGAATAAAAAAAAAGGAAAAGTGGACAAATGAAATTAAAATGGATCCCAAAGAAAGATGGATCAAACAAAGACACCAAGTCAAATACAAAAGTCAATCACAATGTGGAGCCATAAGACAAGAGGACTCCCACATATAACACATGTCCACCTCCTTCAAAATGGTCATCAATCAAGACATATAAAAGTGTTGGTTCCAAACACCATCCCTCCAAAATCCATCATGCACCATCCCAAGTTTGGAAAATAAAAAGTGATTCATCCAAACGTCCAAACAACCTTTCCATGTCCACCATCATTTGTCATAATCCTACATCTCGCCTAAAGTCCAAAAATCCTACGTCACAAATCCATCACATCATGGCAGCAACTCTTTACCACAAGGACTCTCATGGCACTCTATTGCGATGTGTGTATTTTGATAAGGCCAACTCTAGTATCAGAAAGGATCACAATGACATCGATTAGTTGTATACAAGTGCTACAATCCTAACAAGACAACTCCTTCAGCAAGGTCATTATTGGCATATCATGGCACCAATCTCTACATCAGCACCGTCAGTGGATTCAGAACAGTCAGTGGTTATCTAAAGCATCCAGGCTATCCACAAAATCAGAAATACAAAAAAAATTAAAAATTAAAAAATCGTCACCTTGATGAAAACTTGGCAAACAGGCGTCTTGGTGACACCAAAAAAATTAAAAAGTCAAGAAAATAGTAAAGAGAAAAATTTCATCCAATGGTGAAAACCTGGCAAACAGGTGTCATGTGTAAAATAAATCATCTATGTGGACTCTTACACTTGGGGGTAAGTCGTCTCATTTCCCATGCCTTCCTCATGACATTGACATCCAACCATTTCATTCATATCATTTTCATACATTTTCCACTTACCTCGGTCTTGACATAAAACTGACACACATAAATCATGCTTTGGGAAAACTCTTGACATATCTATCCTTTAGTCATACATGATTCATGAAACATCATATCATTGATCGTCATAGTCTTATTGTCCTTATGTGACATAGTCCTTGAAAATCATATGACAATTCCCTTAGTCTCATGTCTCCCATCCTTTACCAAGGCCACCCCCTATCCTTTCATGCTTGTCACCTATCTTGGCTTTCCCTTGTCAAATGGTCTAAGGATACTCATCATCCCATCTAGTCCTAACCAAGTCATTCCAAAGGTAATGAGTCTAAGCCATACAAGCAGATTATCCAAAATTTTACTTGACTGCATTCCTGGCCCGACTGTAGACCTCCATACTTTCGTCACATTATTGTCATCGTCCTCACATTGTTTTGGGATGCATCCTTCCCACGTCAAACAATGTTGTCATCACCTGTCAATTGGTATTCAGCTTGACTAGGCGCATAATCATTTTTGTCCTTGGATTCTCATGTGTAGGCATTAGTCATATGCATTTTTCACGATCCTCTTAAACATCAAAATAAAAAAAAAATCATAAATTTCTTGAAAAAAGACCAAAAACATCATAAAATGTCTTGAAGAAAGACCAAAAACATCATAAAAAGTCCTGAAAAAAGACAAAAAAAATCATCAAAAGTCCTGAAAAAAGAAAAAAACATCAAAAAGTCTTGAAGAAAAGACAAAAACATCATACAATGTCCTGAAGAAAGACCTAAAAATCATAAAATGTCCTGAAGAAAAACACAAAACATTCAAATCAATGTCAAAATCCTAAAAATGGAGTCAAAGTCAGTCATGTCAGTCAGTCCATGTCATTGTTGAACTACGTTGTCTCTACGCATTTGCTATGTAGGCAAGGCCATCAATCGATGAGTCCCCGAGACATTAGGTCAATCCTTTTAGGCTGGTCCAAATAAAATCATGGCATTTGTCACAATCCTCACATCGGTCAAATAAGTCAAATATAGTCAAACTCAGACACAAGACAGTCATTCGAAACGCCAACATCAAAATTGGTCAAAATCAGACAACATAAGCCAATCAATCATATAGTCAACATTAGTCAACTTGCCAAAACATATTAGTCAAAACAACGTCAGTCTCGTCACTCTTTGGTCCTCTTCAAGATGTGTCCTTCTTGGAGTTAGACCTTATCAAAATGTCCTTTGCCTTTTCAGGATGTGTCCTTCCTGACAATAGGCCCCGTCAAACTGTCAACACCATCAAATTGGCAAAGCTCTTAAACTGTCAAAACTGTCAAACTGACAAGAAATCAATCTTTGGCAAACAAAATAAAATGGTTGTTAATCTTTCTGGTCTATCTTGTCTTATCTTTTGACTATCTTGGCTATTTTGTCTTATATTTTTACTGTCTTGTCTTTTGGTCATGTTACTAGCTACCTCGAGCATGTCCCATGAAGGATTTAGAGGTGCGATGATGTCTCCTGGCCTATTTTATTTTCTTTGACTGTTGTCTGTGGATTGTCTTGACAAAAAGACTGGGGCAACTTTGCCCTTAGTATGAGTTAGGACATTCCTTGTCTGTGACTGTCTTTTTTTCAAGTGGATGACCTTGCACACCTTGGTCTACGTCATATCATGGTGTTTGTTGTCCATTTGTGTCATTTTTACCGCCCAATGATGATTAAGAGCAATAAATATTAAAGTCCTATGGAAATGTTTTGAAGGATTTGGTCTAGGAACTAACATGCATCTTCTTTAGTCTTGTCATCTTCTCTCACTCATCTCATATAGGCATCACATCCATATCATCATCCATTTCTTTTGCACTAACATTTCTTTGTATCTCCATATTCTAGTCTTCTCATCAATTTCGAGAGCACACCCATGTTCTTAGAACCTGTCTGTCCTCTCGAGGGGGCATACCATAACCCTCCTCATCATTCTTCCTCATCTTATTTTGCACTGGGGCATATTTTTGACTTATTTTCTTTGTCACAATGCGACAAGCGACATTATGACAAAGAGGGGCAAAATGTAGACACCTAAAAATGACCTAGGCCTCCAAGCTTCATTTTTACAACTTTCGTCCTAGCATAATTATGAAATTTAATTATGTCCTTGGTCCACATTCGACTATTAATTAAATAATTCATAATTATTTAATTAATTCATGTCTTTGTATTCTTCATGATTATTAAATAAATAAATTTTATTTATTTATTAAATACGTCATTAATTGTCTAAGTCTTCCCTTAATTAAATAAATTTCTTAATTTATTTAATTATCCCTCCGTCATTTATTTCTTCCTCGCATTGTATTTATAGGCTTAACGCCATATCATTATGTAATTCTATAATTTTGTAAGCTAGAAGGTAGGGCATGTTGCCAGTAAATAATTGAGAATCATCTATATTTCCATATGTGTTTGCGTTCTTGTTCATTGAGTTTTTGTTGTGCTTACTCTTGTTGCAAGGTTGGATAGTCCTATTCTTAGACCCTCCATCCTTGACTGCAACACTTTGATGAATGTTGTTAATTATTTAACTAATCCTATGAGCACAAAGAAGTTTAGATGGTGTTCAAAGACTATGGGCCTTTCAACCCCTAGGAATTTAAGAGACAATGTTTGCACCCTCACATTTCTCTTGCAAGGTGTTTGACAAGTGGGAGATTTTTTGGGAAAATGTGTCTCAACCTTGCAATTATATATGGTTTATTGTTGATAGGATGTATATATATTTCCTAGTTACACTGATAGGTGTACACAATGGTAACAAAGAGAAAAATGTGAGCGTGTTAAATTTTTTACGAAACATGTAAAACAATCGACATACATGAAAAAATGATATATTGTAAATCTGGACCATTCATTATTAGGTTTTAGATCTAATGGTAGATAATTTTGTTGTCATGTCTTACCCTAGAATGTAACCCTATTTTATGAGGGCATTGTATTACGGCTACGAGAGAGAGAGTGATGTATTATGAGAGTCTGATAGCAGTCATGTTGTATTTGGATCTTTGAGTGGTGATACTCCTGTGAGAAGCTTGTTGTGCAAGTATATTGTAATCTTTGTGATTGTTGATTAATATATTGGGTGAAATTTGGAGTGTGAAGTTTTTCTCCTGAAATGGTTTTCCCCACACAAATCAATGTGTCATGGTATGCATGATATTTATGTTTATTTATGTTTTAGTTTCTGTAGACACCTAAAAATGACCTAGGCCTGCAAGCTTCATTTTTACCACTTTCGTCCTAGCATAATTATGACATTTAATTATGTCCTTGGTCCACATTCGACTATTGATTAAATAATTCATGTCTTTGTATTCTTCATGATTATTAAATAAATAAATATATTTATTTATTAAATACGTCGTTAATTGTCTAAGTCTTCCCTTAATTAAATAAATTTCTTAATTTATTTAATTATCCCTCTGTCATTTATTTCTTCCTAATTATTAAATAAACAAGTTTTATTTATTTATTTAATATGTCACTAATTGTCTTAATTAAATCAATTGATTAATTTATTTAATTAATTAATCTTATCTTCTAAATTAAATAATTAAATTTAATTATTTAATTGCCAATTAATATTCCTCTCATTTTAAATAAATTAAATTATTTAAAATGTCATCACAATCTTAACTGTCAGTCCATTTTGGTAAATAATCTGAAAAAGATTATTTATTGTCTCATAAAATCCATAATTTGAATTAATTTAATTCAAATTGGTAACTAATCTTCTAAAGATCAAGTAATCGGGCAGATTCTTGATTTTCCAAATCTGATCTTCAGTCAAAATCTTATCTTCTTGATTTTTCGAATCTCACAAATCAAGCAGTCTTTATCCTCTTGATTTTTGAAAATCTTTATTTTCTAAATTAATTATTTCATTTATTCTCCACTGCTGATTAGATTATCTGAGATATTATTTTGACCATTCGATTAAGGATTTTTCCCTAACCCTGATTAGGGATTCTCATATTAAATCTGGACCTCTCATTCTAGGTCTTTCTTAGAATGTAATCTCATTTGTCCAATCAAAATTGTGTTTTCTATAAAACACAATTTTGCTCATAATTTCGGGATCCCGTTATTTCGAATTTAGGCATTATAGTCATTTTTAGCATTGGTAATTATTATTTCATTTAGCATATTGTCATAGACATAGGCATTATTCTATCAAATCCTTCAACATTTGCATAGGGCTAGACATTACTTTAGGTTGCTCATTCGAAATCTGAGGGCCTCATTGACTTGTTGCAAACTAGAAGGTGCTATGAAGGTGAAGCATGAAAGGAAAGGAAGGTATAATCATTCTTTGTTTTTATTTTCCATTGTTCTTGATAGCTTCTTTGGATTTTTGATTGTTTATTATTTAATAAATTAACCATCTAAATTTCCATTGATACAGTTTCTATAACTAAAAATATCTGTAAAGTTTTGTATTATTCTCCTCTCAAGATTAGTGTAGGAAGTTGTTCCACTACCTCAGCTTCCTTACAATTCTCTACAACTTTTTCTCTCAAAAAGTGATACCAAACTGAGATATGTGTTTCCCTTGAATGCATTACTAGATTCTTTGAAATATTGATAGCACTTGCATTATCACATAAGATAGGAATTGGTTCATCATATGACACTTTGATATCCTTTAGTGTTTGCTTCATCCACAACACCTATGTGCAGGATGATGTTGCAACAATGTACTCTTCCTTTGTAGTAGATAAAGACATTGAATCCTTCTTCTTTCTTATTCATGAAACCAACCTGGTTCAAAGAAAGAAAGAACCACCACTTGTACTTCTTCTATCAACCACACAAACTACCCAATATTCAACTATATAAGCACTTAGAGAGAGACCAATATCCTCTGGATACCACAAGCCATTTTTTGGAGTGCCTTTCAAGTATATGAATATTCTTTTTATTGTTGCCACATGTGACTCTCTAGAACCTTCTTGAAATCTATCCACAAGACAAACAACATGCATGATTTTTGGTCTAGTAGCAATTAGGTATGGTAGTCCACCAATCATTGATCTATACTTGCTTTGATCAACCTTAAGATATTCTTCTCTCTTACTCATCTTTCAATGGGTAACCATGGGAGTACATTCCAATTTAGAGTCTTCCATTCTAAACTTCTTTAATATTTCCTTAACATACTTTGACTATGATATGTATATTCCTTTCTCTGTCTGATTGATTTGAAGCCCAAGGAAGAAATCCATCTCCCCAAATATGGACATCTTAAAATCATTCTACATTTTTTCTGCAAATCTATTGCACATACTTTATTTTCTTCTAAAGATTATATCATCAACATACACAACCACAATCAAGATTTGATCTTTCTCAACTTTAAAATAAAGATTTCTATTTGTAGTACCTTTATTGAATCCTTTCTATAACAAGTATCTACCTAATCTTACATAACAAGCTCTAGGAGCTTGCTTAAGTCCATATAATGCCTTCATCAATCTGCATACCATATTAGGATTTTCTGATAACTGAAAGCCTTTTGATTGCTTAATATATACCTCTTATTCGAACTCACCATTCAAGAATGTACACTTCGCATCCATCTGATAAACTTTGAAATCAGGTTATATGCTACAAAAGCCAAAAGCATCCTAATAGCCTCCATCCTTGCCACTGAAGCAAATGTCTCCTCAAATTCTACTCCTTCTACTTATGAGTAGCCTTTATACACAAGTCTTGCCTTGTTCCTAAAAACTTATCCATTCTCATTCAACTTGTTTTGAAATACCGACTTATTTCCAATCACATTCTTGTTTGATAGTCTTGGGAAAATTTCCCATGTTTGATTCTTCTCAATCTACATCAATTCTTCTTACATAGTCTTGATCCAAAATTCTTCATTGCATGCCTCAATCACTATTTTAGGTTTAAATTTAGAAAGTAAATATAAATTTATATTTTCTTTTGTCATAACAACCTTTCTTCTTGTGAATACACCTCTTCTTTTGTCACCAATGATCTAATCTTCAAAATGATTCTTCTGCACATACTTAGGGGTCTTAGGGATTCTTTTTGGAGAATCTTCCTCTTCAACTTGCACTTCTTTTTCCTTACCTTAATATTTCTCTTCTTCTTTGCAATATGACTCATTTGATTCATACCCTTCTATCAACACATAGCTTTTATGTATTTTTTTATCCACTTTAATACTTGCACTTTCAATAATTCTTTTTAGCCTCTTGTTATAGCATTGTAATCCTTTCTCTTTGTAGAGTATCCAAGG
Source organism: Sequoia sempervirens (assembly GCA_007258455.2). Lineage (NCBI taxonomy): Eukaryota > Viridiplantae > Streptophyta > Pinopsida > Cupressales > Cupressaceae > Sequoia > Sequoia sempervirens. The sequence goes on along the minus strand of VDFB02270651.1, from coordinate 602,527,677 downwards.
AATATTCCTTCATCAGATTTCATCAAACTTTCCTAAGTTTTTTTCATCTCTTCTAATATAGAACTTGCTTCCAAACACTTTGAAGTATTTGACAGTAGGATTTCTTCCATACCATAACTCATATAGAGTCTTTGAACTATTTATCCTTGTTTGCACTCTGTTAAGTATGTAGATAGCAGTATGAATTTCCTCTCTCAATAGACATACGATATATTTTCTTCCCTCATCATTGTCCTTGTTGCTTCATGAATAGTCTTATTCTTCCTCTCCACCACTCCATTTTGTTGAGGAGTCCTAGGAGCTGACAAATTTCTCTTTATTCCATGATCTTCACACAAAACTATTAAACTTAATGGAGATGAACTCTCCACCTCTGTAAAATCTTAAACATTTTATTTTCATATCCATTTCATTCTCAAACATATCTTTAAATTCCTTAAACTTATCTAAATCTTTTTATTTTTCTTTGAAAAAGGTTACCCAAGTCATTCTAGAGTAATCATCAATCAATAACATAAAATACCTATCACCTTGAAATCTTCTTGTTCTTGTAGGTCTATAAAGGTATGTGTTGAAATAATGTTTCAAGCAGCTCCCTTCAGGTCCCCTTTTTGCACATATTCATGTGCTGGCCTGTGCGTCTCCACGTTTCTTCAGCTTCCTGGCAGGTTTTGATCTTTCACTTTGTGCATTCCTCGCTTCGCAACTTCGGCAAGCGGCTCCCTGTTCAGCTCCTGAGATGCTGCGCTGGGCGCCCACGTTCTCGCCTATGGGGTTTTTCATTTTCTGTTGCTTTGTGTTTCCTTCGGGTTGCTAAGCCTTCCATAAGGGTCCGACACTCCTAGGGTTCATCGAGGGGCCCACATCGTTGTATGTGGCGGTGTATCGCAATCTTTCCCTAGCAAGAATAGAATATGCTGCAGCGGGCTGTGAAGGATTTCTATTGGCCTTCTTTCTTTCCTGGTGGGACCTACCTTCACTCACGTGTCAGCGGTCCACAATTTTTAAAACAACAGCAGGGACGAGAGCACCACGGGCTGTGAAACGTGGCCACGCGTCTTTCACCACCCGGTTCATGCAGCCTTTCCCCATTTTCAAAGTAGCCTCAGTCCCCTGAACACGTGTCACTTCTCCGCAAGCTCTCGATCGATGGAGGAGTTTTCATTCGGGCCGCGATTTGCTGCCACGTGCCTTACATTGATTATCAAAGCAAGCTATGTGATGGCCGAGCGGGATAGTGTCATTGAGTGCTGCTTGCCATGGTTCTCTAAAGTGGTGGGCGGCACTCGTCGCTTCAAAGCCTGGTTGGGACCACTGCCATCATTACAAAGGACATGCCTGTAACTGACCAACTGGATGCTGTGCTCTGACTGGCTGCTCTCATAACGGCATTGGGAATATTCTTATTCGGGCATCATTACGGGAGATTGTGGAATCTTTCTGTTACAACTCTCCAGGCAGTGGGATTTTGCTCTCCGGCTATATATACTCTCTTTGTTGAGGGAAAATGGTCCAAGATTTTTGGGAAGAATACTGGTTTTAGCAAGAGACACCAGGCCTTTTTTGCATGTTTATTAGCAAGAAACTTTCAGACTGTGCCTATTGTTCGGCCTTTCTATTTTTTATGTCTTGATTAAACTGTGAACTGTGCTTCTTATTGTCTTAAGCATTTCATTTGAGGAGACTTCTATATATTGAATGCAAACTTGCTGGTCTAAATCATGTCTTAATGACTCTTCTTAGCAGTGAGAATGTATGTGATACTGTTTTATGTCAATTAAATGAATTGTTTATGCTATTGCTTTAAGTTTCTGATGTTTTGGAACATAACTATGACATTCAGGCCCTTGAGTCTATGATTTATCGTGCCTATCAGTAAGCTTTGGCGCATCGCCTTAGATTAATATTTGTTTCATTATATCTACTTTCTTTTCCCTTTCCAAAACCCATTATATAGAAGAAGCCGGCTTCTTTAAAATCCGGAGGTCACTCAATTTGGCGCAAAGGGGTCCCCCTTGAACTGAGTTTCCCATAAAGGCACTATTATCTTATCAATTTTTGGCGTCAACAGTTTGTACCCTTTTTCTGGCACACCCGGTGGGACCCGAACTAATGAAATCGTCTTCTAAAAGGGTGTATGAGCCACCGGCCTGTAACTAGATCCCAAACTGCAAATAACCCAGGTTTACTAGTGCCTCCATTTGGGACAGTCCAGGCCGCAAATCAGTTAGTAACCGTTCTATTCCCACCACCCTTTCCTCTCACCATGTTGCCGGCTGCGAACAGAAATTATGTAGCGTGGGATGCTGGAAGCCCCCTGGTAGCTCCGGTAGCACCTGCTGTTTGGGGCACCATTCCGGTTTCGGCCCTGAAGGCTCTTCCCAAATTCACCGGAGATAACACAAAGACGCAAGTAGAGCATTTGCAGGATGTAGCGGATGTATGCCTGGTACATGGTATCACAGTGCAGAATGTAGCCCTAAGGCTCCTTGCTGCGTCCTTCAAAGGCAAAGCTCTGGAGTGGTACCGAACACTGACTCCTAATACCATTCGCACTTGGGATGACCTCGGAGATCCATTCTATGAAAGGTTTTCAAATGACGGGGATCGTTCTTCGCTATATTATCAGTTATCCGTCATCAAACGAGCACCCCAGGAGGCTCTGACGGACTTCAATGCCCGATTTCACTCAAGTTGGTGGAGGATTCCTGTGACCATCCGCCCGACCCCAAAGTTGGCGTTCATGTTCTATCTGAAGTCCATCAATCCCGACATTTCTATGATGATCAAGTCTCTGGGAGGATCCACTTTACCAGATGCATATGCCACCGCTATCAAAGCAGAAAATCACTTGATAGACTGCGGGAAATTGCCTCCTCGACTTGTTATGCTGATATTTCCTGAGATATCGAACGTAGCACAAGAGGTGGCGTCGACCAGTGCGCCAGCAACTCCCAAGTCAGCGTACTCATATACAGCCGCTCCTGAAAACTTGGCCTCTACATCGAGTTCTCCCAAGAATGAGATGGGCGACCTCAAGGAGATGTTACGGACTATGGCGAATGATATAACAACCCTCAAGCGGAACCAAGCAATGCCTCCACGGCCTGCGTATCAGAACTATCAAGGTGGGCGGCCTACCTATCAGCAGAATCAATATCAGAATGCACATCGCACTAACTCACCAGCGGCGGCTATGAACCAAATAGTTCCGGTGCCTACGCCGCTGGCAGGTGCGTCGCCGAGCTCTAACAGAGAATTAACTGCGGGACAAAACAATTTGATTGATGACATCAATTCATGGTGCTTCCCTTGCAACGATGCGCATATGCCCCGAAATTGTCCGCGTGGCAACTTACAACAAAGGATAGCAGAGCAACATAGTCAAGGTATTGCGACTGAGAACGAAGAATACAGATATGCCCCGGCAATGGAGAATGCGGTCCTTACCGCGCAAATACAAGGAATGTCCCTAGAGAAAGAGTCCGACATTGTTCCTGATCATGCGCTCTTCTCATGGATGGAAGACGAGGAAATGGTGTTTGCAAATGATATGGCCTCAGCCGAAATGCCGCGGGTAAAGTCTAACTATAATACGCGCTCCAAGAGAAGATTCACTGGTGAGGCTGTTGTTTCACTTTTGGATAGTCCGCAAAGCAAAGACGTTTCGGATCAAATTCCTGGCGGTCCGACTGAATCCTTGTCTTCTCAACCGCGGAAGGAAATTATTATAACAAAAGCCAAGGAGCAGAAATCTCTGAGCTCCTCGCCTCTTAATGTGGTAGAGCAGTTGAAGAAATCACCTGCTAATATGTCTTTATGGGACATTCTAGCTATCCCGGAGCAGAAAACCATACTCCAAAAAGTGCTTCAGCAATAGATGGACCTAGCACTAACCGAGCCTTTGGCCAGTACCGAGGTGGTTTATCAAATGCCACCAACTAAGGTTGTCGCAAACAAAGCGATGGAATCCCATGCGGAAGGCGGAGGTAGGCCAAAACCTCAACCCTTCTTCTTGACTCTCATTATAGGGGAGAAACTATTACACAACGCTATGATTGATTCTGGCGCTAGTACCACGGTTATGCCAAAACTAATAGCCGAAGCCTTGGGACTCAGCTACGAACCTATGAAGAAAGGGGTTATGTAGCTAGATGGAAATAAGGTTGATACTGTGGGTGTCATCAAAGCACTTCCGCTGACTCTATTTGCCTGCCCGAGTATCACGGTCCCGCAAGACACAGTGATCATAGATGTTCCGCCAATGTTTGGTCTTTGCCTTTCTCGAGAGTTTACTTCAAAGGTGGGCGGCTATTTGTCTTTAGATTGGTCACATCTAATACTTAGAACCAAGCATGGCGCGAAGATGAAGATAGAATCAGAGGCTCTGCATTTCGAACATGTGGCGAATGAGGCCCTGATTAACTTTGAAGCTGCACATACCTCCATCACCAAGCAAGACATGTACAATGTCGAACTGCTAGAGGAGGAGAAGGTCAATGGAGACCGAAGTGATAACGAAGATGCTCTGTTGAGTGAACATATAAACAATGATCCCTTCAAAAATTATCATGCTACCGGATTAGGCACATATGTGATCTATGACGAAGACCAAGTTCTTCCGAAGGTCGTCAAAGAACCCGACAATGACCAAACAAGTGAGCTGTGGACATTGTATTTTGACGGAGCAAGAAGTAAAGTTGGAGCTGGAGTAGGGATATGCCTAATATCCCCACAGAATGAAGAGTTGTTGAGGTCTTTCCGATTCCAATTTTCCTATTCAAATAACGAGGCTGAATATGAGGGATTAGTCCAAGGCCTCAGCCTAGCGGAATGAATGAGTGTCAAGCAATTGATTGTGTTCGGAGATTCAGAACTGGTAGTTAATCAGGTCTGAGGAGTCTCAGCAGCAAAGAATATCCGCATGAGATCCTATCAGCATCGAATCTGGGACCTTGTAGAAAGTTTTGAAGCTTTCAACATCCTGACCATTCCCCGAGCACAGAATGGCGATGCAGATCGCATGGCGGTAACCGGTGCTCAGTTTGATCCTGTCTCTGACTTGCTTCAGAACAGATATTCAGTGCGAGTGCTTGTTAGACCAGCAATACCCGATAATGACCAAATTTGGCAAGTCTTTGAGAGCGATGAACACATCACCTCGTTTATTCAACACTCAGGGGAATTTGCCAATCAACTCCAACCAAAGATCGCTGAGGCCTACAAGGGACAAATTATGCAGCTGAAGTCAAATAAGCTTCCGAAAGGATTGGTTACTCTCAAAAAAAATTTTGATTGTAGTGACGCCCGAAATGATAAGCGGAAGTTCGTGGCGGAAAAGGGTGATTATGAAAATCTTCGGGTTTCCGATGACAGGAACCTTCGGGTCGGAAAAGATGTCTCACAGCAAGATAGAGAAAGGCTTATCAATTTCTGTGAGAAATATGGAGTAGTGGCCTGGTCCTACGATGATCTGGAAGGTTATGATCCTAGTATCATTCAACATACTATTGAGCTAACAGAAGGTGCGAAGCCAATCCGACAGAAACAGCGGCCGGTCAACCCTAAAGTTGAAGACTTGATGGCACAAGAGCTAACCAAGCTCATTGAGTCGCGTATTGTCTTCCCAATTAAACATAGTACTTGGGTATCAAATCTGGTACCAGTCCGAAAGAAGAATGGTGATATCCGCTTATGCGTAGATTTCTGAGACCTAAATAAAGCATCTCTGAAGGACCACTATCCATTGCCTTCTATGGAGTCAATCCTCCAAACTGTCGCGGGATCGGAAATGTTCTCTCTACTGGATGGCTTCTCTGGCTATAACCAGATTCGAGTAAAAGAGGAAGATCAGCACAAGACTACGTTCACCACCAAGTGGGGGACGTTTGCATATGCTAAAATGCCTTTTGGTTTATCTAATGCAGGGGCAACCTTCCAGAGAGCTATGGACGTCGCATTTAGCGAACTGATCAATAAAATTATCCTAATCTATTTGGATGATCTTACTGTGTTCTCCAAATCTAAAGATGATCATTTCGATCATTTGGAGTTGGTGTTTCAAAAGTGCCAAGAGTTCGGGATTTCCTTAAATCCGAGGAAATGTGTGTTCGGTGTACCTCAGGGTAAGCTGTTAGGACATGTTGTGTCGAAGGAAGGTATTTCAATTGACCCAGAACGAGTAAAGGCTATAAAGGAGCTTCCTCTCCCGGTAAATAAGAAAGGTGTCCAGTCTTTTCTGGGCAAAGTAAATTTCGTCAGTAAATTTATTTCTGATTTTGCGGGAATAATTAGGCCGATCACCCTGATGCTAAAAAAGGATCAAATTTTCAAGTGGACAACGGAGGTGAGGGAAGCATTTGAGAAGGTCAAGGAAGCGATCTCCTCAGCCCCGGTGTTAATTAATCCAGATCAATATAACAATTTTATAATGTATGCCTTCAGTAGCAAGTCTAGTATCACTACTGTTCTGACTCAAAAGGATAGAGAAGGAAAGGGAGAGCATCCAGTTGCATTCTATTCCCGAACCTTAAAGGAATATGAGGTGAATTATAACTTCATTGAAAGGCAGGCTTTCGTAATAGTAAAGGGAATTAAAAAGTTCCACCATCTAATTTCCTGTAGCAAAGTCCTGGTATATGTCGCACATTCTAGTGTGCGGGAATACATCATGGAGGGAGAAATCACAGAGAAAAGGGCTAATTGGATCACCAAGATCCTGGAATATGATATCGAGGTCAGGCCTACCAGGACTATTAAAGGTAGAGGACTGTGTGAGTATATGGCACAAGACGAGGAGATGCCTGCTAAAGAGGAACAGCCGGAGCTTGTCCTGATAAATGTATCAGGATCGGAGGATAATTGGCTGGAAGATAGAATGAACTTCATGCGAACCGGAAAGTACCCGCCAGGCCTCTCATCCCAGAAAAGAAGGTATTACCGGCTCCAGAATTGCGGATACACGCTGATAGAAGGAGTCCTTTTCAAAAGGAATTTTAACGGTGTGCTCCTACAATGCGTTACTTCAGGGGAGGCGCAGAGGATCCTCGACGCATTTCACAATAGTGATGAAGGTGGACATTTCTCCGCTAGAACTACTGCCATCAAGATCTTACGGGCTGGATATTACTGGCCTACACTTTTCAACGATTCCTACTCTTTGGTAAAGACTTGCAAAAAATGTCAGTTATTCTCCGACAGAAGGAAGAATTCAGCAATGCCCCTCAAACCTATCATGGCGGATGAACCATTTGCGCAATGGGGCCTGGAATTTATCGGGATGATCAACCCGGTTTCTAGCTCTGGAAATAAATGGATTTTAACAGCTACGGACTACTTCACGAGGTGGGCGAAGGCTGTTCCCCTTAAGGAGGCGACAGAGGCTGAGATTGTAGACTTCCTTGAGGCTCCGGTGACAAGGTTCGGCCCTCCGAAGATGATCATTTCGGACAACGCTAGAGCATTTGTAGGCACAAAGGTATGTCACTTTGCATTGAAAAATGGCATATTTCTTAAAACATCTTCTAATTACTATCCATAGGGAAATGGCCTAGCTGAGTCAACAAACAAAAGTTTAGTCTGACTCCTCAAAAAGGTTGGCTCAGAACACTAGAGGGAATGGCACAAAAATCTCTAAAAAACACTCTGGGCCAACTGCATAACTCCTAAACAAGTCCTCAAGACTTCGCCCTATGAGCTAGTATATGGGAAAGAAGCGCTGCTACCTATCTCTATAGAGATTCCGGCGATACAGTTGTTGAAATCTCTTGAGATAGAACAAAATGATGCCATGGAGGTTCAACTTGCCGAACTATTGGAAGTACAGGAAAAAGGGGAGAATTCCCTAAAAGCCATGACAGGCCGTCAACAGGTGGTCAAACGGTGGTTTGACAAAAAGGCTTCCGACCAAGGCCTAAAAAGTGGAGATTTAGTGCTAAAATACGACAGCAGACCTGCGAAGCCAGGTCAGCATGGTAAGTTCGATAGCCTATGGGAAGGACCCTTCAAAATCATTCGGTGCATGCAACACAATTCCTTTGAGCTGGAAAATATGGAACAAGAGCCTCTAGGAATCCCGGTTAATGGGATTCACCTTAAATTGTTCCATTAAGTGTCAAGACCTACCCTGTACAGTTGTAGATAGCGTTTTTTCTTTTTTTTCCTTCCTATTTTTGGCCTATCCCTTTGCTAAAATCAATTGACTTGCTACGCATTCGCTTATCATCGTTAATGGGTAAAGCACCGGAGTTTCTTAAAATGCAAAAAATATGCTCGTAAACAGAGACAAAACATACAAGATTGGCAAAACCCAGAAAAATTGCATGCAGAAGCAAACAGGAGCATAGATTTCACAACAAAAAGAAACGTATATATTTATATACATGTGTCATGAGTTACAAAATGGCATGAATGCCGATTTTTAAAATATACAAAGTATTAGAGCATATATATATATGTTGGCCTTTTATTAGGCCGATACGAAGCAGGGGGGTTATGTCAACAAACACCAAGGCAAGGGGACCATCTATCCACAGGAATGGCTAGCAGCAACCAACGCATTCAAGATAGCGTCCACTTCTTCCTCATCAACAGGTTCCTCAGCGGCACTGGCAGCATCATTAAGCGCGGCTGTCGTCGGTGGTGGATACACCAAGTTCCTGAAGTCAGTATACCACTCTACATCGTAGAAGGGTATCACGTTGTAACTCCTGAATAGGAAGTGAAGAGCTTGGGTAACCCTTTGCTGGTGTTGAACGCGGGTCTGCAGGCGGAATCTGCTCAGGAATGGGTGCCAAATGACAACAGCTTATTCTTCGATAAAGCGGCGCAGGTCGCCGGCTGTTGGCAGGCCAATCCCGTACGTAGCATGGGTGACAACCTCGCCGAGCCCATTCAGGTACTTCTTCAGGAAGATTTCTTTGACTAGCTTCAATACAAGCGACTGAGGGACACAAATGTCCAGCATAGACGCTACAAAGTGCGAGCACACGTCGGTGTTCACCCGATGCTTATCTTCATACTCAACACAGTCCTTGCCGAGAACCCACTTGATGGCTACTAGAACCAGCGAGTGTTTGTTCTTCGTCATTCTCTTGAGCCTTCTGGTAGAGATCTCAACTACAAACACTGTTTGTGATTTGAAGGAGGTTAGGCGAATAGGAGTATCCATCTCTCCTCGCACTATTCCTCAATCGGCTGAGTAATGCCAAAATCTGCTCACCACCTAACCTATGAAAAGACTTGCTTTGCAGTATTCTACTTGCCTATCACTTCTTGGGCACAAAGTGCGTATGTTCGCTATCTACTGGCCTATTTATAGAAAATTGACAAGATGTATGCCAATCCGCCTATAAGCAATGTGATGTATATTGGCCGCGATCTCGAGGGCCGAGTCTGCGTTTGTTCAAGTTTTGGGCTGGCACACGCGTGGTAGCATGGCTCAAGGAATGCTTAATTAAATCAAGTTAATTAATTGAGCTTTAAAAGGGTGGCACTTGTTGATGAAGGGACGTATGGCCGTATGCTATGGTGTCAAATCTCAAGCACATCCCAGAGCCCAAGGCAATATTCGTATCTCTTTCAGGCAGTGATCGTTTGCTTGGCGTAATCATTCCAGCCAAGGATATTAATTACCGGTACATGCTAACCCAAGGTGAGAAGGCTAGTTGCAAGCTCAATTTCCAAGGAAATCAGGGCGTATCACACGATCTTTTGAAAGCAATGATGAAATCCGGCCACCTCAAAAAAGCAATCAGCTCATCTTGCACGAGTTGTGGAGTTAACGGTACATGTCGAATTAAATGCAAAGGGCTCGCGCTTGCCTACCACCTTGAGGAAAGTTGCTATTTTGCATGAAAACGCTTATTGTTCCTAAGTCTTTTTCCAAAAGCTAAAGAGTGCGCAAAGTGTTTTCTATCTGTATTTTCAGTACAAGCGTATTCAAAGGCCAGAGAACCTTCAAGTTCTGCCACGAAGAAAAATGGCAGAATCTTCAGCTCAGCCAGCAGAGGAAGGGATTAGCCAGGAACTGTATTCGGCTATTCGTTCTTCGGCCGAGGTTTACGTATACGATGATGTAGCGTATGCCACGCCTGGTATACCCTAGAAGGTGAAAAGACCCAACACAGAGGAGCTGGAGAGGCCCAAAGAGTGGAATAACCCAAAAAAGGTTAGAGAAAAGTGGGCTAATATCTACGACCCAAAGCTTGCTAAGAACCCTAAATCTCTTCGAGAGGCGGCTTGCGCAAGGTTATCAGCACCAGGGGCAGACCAGGCAACGGCAAGTAGAGTCTGGTATAGCGGTCTTCCACAATACATGGTCCCATTCGTGCACTATTGCCCGGAGGTGGTCAACGCAGCTGTTCAACGCTATAATCCAAAGACCCACTGCATTGAGGGTCGCAATTTAAGGGTTCATATCAGCCCAGAAGCCATCTGGCATATGTTATGCATTCCTGACCCCAGGACAAGAAATGAGAAAATTGAACAATTCAGCCCAAACAAAGGGGAAAAGATATGGAAAAGGATGAGAACCAGCTCCGATTTCCTATTAGAGGAGACTAGTAGGAAGGGTGTTGCGTTCGCTAAGGCACCAAGCATCCCATTGTTGTGCGGTTCATTCCATGATGACCTCCAAGACTCCATATCCATGCTGGCATTTGTTTGCGGCCGTGATTCCGATGAGAAGATCGAGGCTTTTCAGCTGGGCCCTGCAATACAGTTTCGTAGGCAGCGTGAACTTTTCTGGTATGATTTTGCCGAGTTCATGGTCGAAGAAATGATACAGCAAATGGAGAATTATCAGGCGGAGAAGAAATTTAGATTTCTTTCCTACCTGGTCCACATGTTCCTACATCAGAATCCGATTTCTTCGCCTGATTCATCCCACTATCAATTTTTGACGAGCAGAACAAAAGAAAGCTGGTATCTACATGGACACCCTACCTTTTCGCAACATATGACTACTATGCCTTCGCGGACTATTTCATAGCCCCGGTCCTGAATGATTTGATCAGAGAGGGTGATATCGTCTGGCTTAACATGGAGCAGACTGGATATTTGCAAGGCTACACCCCCGCTTGTGACTAGTTCCTGGGCAAGGATTTCACGATCCTTCGAATGAGGGGCTTTATTGGTAGGCCTTTCCTGCTCCCGGCTTGCATCACTGATAGAGTGCTCGCGCTGGAGGTTTACCAGTAGGTATGCGTCATTGATTTCATGTTTTGTAGCGGTGAAAGTGTCAAGAGGAAGGGATTCTTCACTTGCCCAAAGAGTTTCAAGTCAATAACGCTTGCCAAAAAGCGATCACATGAGCTGCTAGGGGACAAGCTGGCACACCTGGGGCTAGTATTAGTAAATGATAAGTGGGATTACAACCCTTTCAATGACCTACCTGAGCCGCATATGAAAGTTCCACATGTTCCCCGACCATATTGGGAGAAGCGGCGAAATAACCGGACTGATAAAGATGAAGATCTGGTTGAATTGGCACAAATCCCTACGCCAGATACCAGGGCCCATGGCACAAGTTCTACTTTCCAGTGGCCGTGGCCAGGGACAACCTTCCGATAGAGCGCAGCATGCTTAACAAGTTGAAAGTGGACGAGGAATGGAGCGATGAAAAAATAAAAGCTTTCTGGAGATACCGCCAGGAAACAGGGCAGTTGAAAGCTCCTTATAATCAATTGAAGGACGACCAGGAATTTGAAAGATACTGGGATGAAGGCCATCCCAGCCCGACCTCCAGTGCTAACAAGAGCGAAGCAGAAGGCTCCGATGAGCAGGAGGAAGAGACGGCGATATCTTCGCAGGAAGGCGATGCCCCCGGGCATCCCGCCTATGTGGGCACTAATGTGCGCTTTAACATATCAAGGGGCTCGCTTACCCGCACATGGGCCGCTAAACCGGTCAGGCTAGTACCCTAGCAGAAGGATTCGACTACCGAGGTTAGTGAGTGTCCCCTTGCGAAAAGGCAACGCACAAAAAGTGTTATTGGGACAGTTTCACATGAACCGGCCGAAGGGGAAACACCCGCTGCTAGTCAAATGCCAGAGGTTGTGGGCAAGTCTCAAACGATCCTGATGCCACCACCGACTAGTCAGCAGGTACATCTCGCTCCTTCCTCTCTTACATCTCATTCTTTCGCATCTGTCCCTGCTCAATTAGCAACTCCTGCCCTTCGTCTGAGCCCTCCACCCTCTGTTTCTGACCCATCTTATTCCGTTGGATTTGCCCAGTATTCACAAGCCCAACCGTTTATTATCACCCCTCCGAGCATGCTAACGCCTACTACCGCCGCCCAGACTTTCCTCACCTCGCTTTCTGAAAGTATTCCTCCCATCGGCCCTCACTCTTTTTCTGAGATGCTTACAGATCCCTTCCCACTACAGCAAACCGAGCCCCAGGCAGCGACTCTTTTTCCTCGGCCAATAGGCCTTACGACTGAATCTCCGGTTTAGCCGTTGCAAATATCTAGCCATGCTGATACCCCCCAGGCTAAGCTATGGAATGTGCCACACTTTTCTCCACAAACCGTCACCCTCCAGAAGAAACAAATGCGCGTGCCAATAAAAGTTACCTATCCTTATGCCCTGCCTTCCGGTGTTCTCTTCACAGGTGGGCTGGTTTCATCACCAGTTGAGTTCATTTCACAGATAGATTGTGGGAAGAAAGCGCATGCAAATAGAATGAGGCGACGGAGGGCAAAGGATGACAATGCCCCCACCGAGCTGAGAGTACAGGCTTCGTATGACGAGGCCCGCCAAGAATTAAAGTTTGCAATTATGTATCCAAGGATAAACAAGCCCCAAGGAGAAATGCAACTAGAGGACTATGATATTTATGCTATCAGACTGGACATGAAGATAGCCCGGCCACAAGATAAAGTCAAAATCATGGAGGAGACACAACGGGTGGTCACTTTTGACTTCCTAAAGACTGGTCGCCAGTTAAAGAAGAAGGATGAACAACTCAAGGCAGCCAAAGATAGGGTGAGTTTTCTAGAGGCAAAAGAGAAATCCTTAGAGGCAGATATCACCCGAATGACAGAAAGGGCGCTAACAGCAGAAAATGAGAGAAACAGGCTTCAGGGCGAAATTGCAAAGACCCAAGTAGCCGACCCAGCCATATTAAAAGAATTACAGAATCAAAACCAAGCAGCGCGACAGAGCCTACAATCGATAGAGGAGGAGCTTGAACGTTTCTGCCTTGAGTATAGTCAGAAGCTAGCAGAGAAAGGTGAAGAGATGAAACGCCTACAAGAGTAGTATCAGCAAAAGGTACAGGAAAAAGAGGCTGAATTCAAAGGTTTGAAAACTAAACTAGAAGTATAGCTCCGAGAAATAAAGACCAAGCTAGAAGATGAGCTCCGAGAGACAAAAGCTTCATTAGAAGAGCAATTGGCTAACCACTCTAGAGCTGAACAAAATTGGCATAAATAAATGAGTAGCTATGCAGAGCAGTTGGCATCTGAGAAAAAGAAGAAGATAGAATTTGCCGAGGCCCTCATTTCAAGAGACACGGAGATTTCTTCGCTTAAGGCCTCTCTGCTACTAGCCCCTGCCCAACCTGATATCATCCCACTGGTCAGGCAATTGTACATTTCTCACTAGGAGAAAATCAAAGCCTTCTGCCTAAATCTATAGCCTACCCTTCGGTTCATCGACAAGGCATTAAAACTCAATCAGGAGGCCTATGACATAATGAAATAGTTCCCGCGTTTCATCTTGGAAAAGGTGCCCGAGGCAAGGGACTTGCTAAATAAGCTATACTCGGTCTTAGACGAGATCCTCGACGGGGCAGGTATCGAAGATAGGGACACCGCAGCTCAAACGACAAATAGATTCATTCATTGCCACTCCGCTTTCCAGCGCACTAAGGCAGCACGACTTTTCTAAATAAAGCGCTGGATGGCATTCGAGGGAGTTTCTCTGAGTTGGGCAGGTTGGGATTGCCGTCTCCATTTCTTGAGGATGGCACTATTGCCACGGCTACGCAGATTACGAAGATTATTTAGCAGAAGGAGAACGATCCGGAGGCATTCAAGGAACTCGGCAGCCCCCCAACAGCAGCAGATATCGAGGCAATCATTCATCCACTCTCTCAGCTGCTTTTCCATATCCAAGCAGGCGCTGGCCTGCTAGACGTGCTGCCTCATAAGGAAGCTATTGATCTCCGCGGGGCACAAGAGAATTTGCGCAGCATGGCAAAGCCGTCCGAAAATGAATGAGTGCCTTTGCAGGCTGCACTCTCAAAGCTCTAACTCCATTTTCCCTATAGAGGAAGGCTCTAGTCTGTGGAACCGAAGAGTTTTTGGGTTCTCCGTTCCTTATCCGAAACGCCCCTGTTAGTCGCCAAAAGCTGTTGAAATAATGTTTCAAGCAGCTCCCTTCGGGTCCCCTTTTTGCACATATTCATGTGCTGGCCTGTGCATCTCCACGTTTCTTCGGCTTCCCGGCAGGTTTTGATCTTTCACTTTGTGCATTCCTCGCTTCGCAACTTCGGCAAGCGGCTCCCCGTTCGGCTCCTGAGATAAAGCGATGGGCGCCCACGTGTCTCGCCTGCAGGGTTTTTCATTTTCTGTTGCTTTGTGTTTCCTTCAGGTTGCTAAGCCTTCCATAAGGGTCCGATACTCCTAGGGTTCATCGAGGGGCCCACATCTTTGTACGTGGCGGTGTATCGCAATCTTTCCCTAGCAAGAATAGAATATGCTGCAGCGGGCTGCGAAGGATTTCTATTGGCCTTCTTTCTTTCCTGGCGGGACCTACCTTCGCTCACGTGTCAGCGGTTCGCAGTTTTTAAAAACAACAGCAGGGACGAGCGCACCACGGGCCGCGAAACACGGCCACGCGTCTTTCGCGACCCGGTTCATGCGGCCTTTCCCCGTTTTCAAAGTAGCCTCAGTCCCCTGAACACGTGTCACTTCTCCGCAAGCTCTCGATCGATGGAGGAGGAGTTTTCATTCGGGCCGCGATTTGCTGCCACGTGCCTTACATTGATTATCAAAGCAAGTTATGTGATGGCCGAGCGGGATAGTGTCATTGACTGCTGCTCGCCATGGTTCTCTAAAGCAGTGGGCGGCACTCGTCGCTTCGAAGCCTGGTTGGGACCACTGCCATCATTACAAAGAGCACGCCTGTAACTGACCAACTGGATGATGTACCCTGACTGGCTGCTCTCATAACGGCATTGGGAATATTCTTATTCGGGCATCATTACGGGAGATTGTGAAATCTTTTCTGTTACAACTCTCCAGGCAGTGGGATTTTGCTCTCCGGCTATATATACTCTCTCTGTTGAGGGAAATGGGTCCAAGATTTTTAGGAAGAATACTGGTTTTAGCAAGAGACACCAGGCCTTTTTTGCATGTTTATTAGCAAGAAACTTTCAGACTGTTCCTATTGTTCGGCCTTTCTATTTTTTATGTCTTGATTAAACTATGAACTGTGCTTCTTATTGTCTTAAGCATTTCATTTGAGGAGACTTCTATATATTGAATGCAAACTTGTTGGTCTAAATCATGTCTTAATGACTCTTCTTAGCAGTAAGAATGTATGCGATACTGTTTTATGTCAATTAAATGAATTGTTTATGCTATAACTTTAAGTTTTCGATGTTTTGGAACATAACTATGACATTCAGTCCCTTGAGTCTATGATTTATCGTGCCTATCAGTAAGCTTTGACGCATCGCCTTAGATTAATATTTGTTTCATTATATCTGCTTCCTTTTCGCTTTCCAAAACCCATTATATAGAAGCCAGGCTTCTTTAAAATCACGAGTCTTCGGTTTAGGCGCAAAGGGGTCCCAACAGGCCGGAGTTCCCATAAAACATTATCTAAAATCGATTTTTTGAAGCGTCCAACAATACCCACATATAAAACTTTGGGGATCCCTTTCCCCATATTTCACTCTTTTAGCTTCTCAAAGGTCCTTTACGCCTCCTCTGACCATTCAAAGGCTCCTACTTTAGTTAGATTGGTGAGAGGTGCCACAAACTGAGAAAATCCTCTAAAAAACCTCCAGTAATAGCTACACAGTCCAAAGAAACCTCTTAGCTGAGATAAATTTGTAGGAGGTGGCCAGTCTAGAATGACTTAGATCTTTTGTTAATCAATTTGAACTCATTTAGCACTTATAACATGTCCCAAATACAATATTTTTGTCAAACCAAACTTTCATTTGGACATCTTTTCAAAGATTGTTCTTCTAAAATTCCCAAAACTATATCCAAATGCTTCAAATGTTCTTCTCATGTTTTGTTATAGATCGGGATATCATAAAAGAAAACCAACACAAACTTCCTCAAGTGCTTACCAAAAACATGATTCATGCATGATTGGAAGGTTGTCGGAGCATTAGTGAGACCAAAGGGAATAACCAAGAACTCAAAATACCCATAGTGACACGGAAAAGTAGTCTTTTATACATCCTCTTCCCTCATATGGATCTGGTGGTATCCATACCTCAAATAAATATTTGAGAAGTACACTACACCATGTAGCTCATCAATCAACTCATCTATTTGTGGTATGGGGTATTGGTTCTTAATGGTCTTCTTGTTCAATGCTCGGTATTCTATGCACATCTGCAAAGTGTCATCCTTCTTTATCAACACCATAAAAGATGTGAAAGGGCTAGATTTGGGTCTAATGTAGCTCATATCCAACAGCTCCTTTATCACTTTATCTATCTCCTCCTTATACATTTTTTGATGGTTGTAAGGAGTGGTCATAACCAGATTTGACCTTGGTTCAAGTTCTATAATATGATGGAACCCTTTATTCGGTTGCAAACTAGGAGGTATGTCACCAAAAACCAAACTATTTTTATTCAAAATCTTTTATATATCAAAATGAGCTTGACCTTTCTTACCTTCAGAAGAGTCTTTTTAAATAACTGAACAACAAGCAATCCAAGCAACTTGGTTCTTTCGAAAGATCCTCTCCATTCTCTCGGTTGATACTACTTGCAGACCTCTATTAGACATTCCCTCTAGAACTACATCCTTCCCATTGGCTTTGAACTTGAGTTCCATCATTTGGTAGTTTGTAGTATACTCACCCAATGAATGTAGCCACTGCACATCCAAAATTACATCATTTTCACTCAAACCAATAACATGGAAGTCATCACAAACCTTATGATCTCCAAATGTTATGTCCAACTGCTAGACTTTCTCCTTGTAGGGTAAGTTATACCCATCTACCACTGTGACAGTGAAGCCTTTATAATTCTCCGCATCTAGCCTTCTTCTCCTCGCAATTCCTTCATCAATGAATTTGTGGGTAGCTCCTTCAATCAGATTAGTCACTCTTTTTTTGGAACAGACTCTTCAGAATTTGAAAGAATGGTACCTATGTGCACCAGATAGTGATGCCAAATTATCACCTTTGTCTTTATCCTTATCTTCTTCAACTGGAGGAGTGTCTTCTGGATCATGGAATTCATCAAACTTATCTAATTCTAACTCTTTGTCAAAAAATACTTCTATATAGTGAACTTTCCCCTTTCCAAGACATATGTGTCCCGAAACCCATGGCTCTTAGCAAGGGAAACAAAGTTTCTTCCTTCTAAGATCATGATTGGTTTCATCATCAATATTCTTAAGTGCGAGAGGGGGAGAAGGTTTTTGATCAATCCAAGGCTTCTTTTGGGAACTTCCTTTTTCTTATTCTATATTGAGGGTTTTAACTTTTTCTAGGGAATAGAATTCTCAAAATCAAAATATTTTCAAATAGTCTCCTGAAGTGTTGGGGGGTGGAATGCCTTCACCAAGCCCCTGAGTTGTTTTGCCAAGCCCTCGATGAATAGGATTATGGGTCTCTTCTCTGATATTTCAATCACCATGAATAATAGCCTTTAGAACTCTGCAACATATTCTTCCACACTTCCCTTTTATTTGAGGCGAGGTAATTCCCTAAAATGTTCTTATGAATCTCTCCTATCAAATATCTCAACTCGCCTCCTACAAATCTCATCATTAGGGAGGTAGATTTTATGGCATATTCTTCAGACATAGGTTTGAGTGCCAAGTATGTATCAAGTTTCTGCAACCATGCCCTAGCAGTCCTTTTCTCAAACCCATTAAAGGATGAAATAGATAGCTTCCCTAATGAGTGCTCCAAAAAAAAATTATTAGATGGTGAATGGTAAATTTCTTTCTTATTCTTCTTTATTGTCGTGAAATCTCTTAAAGATAAGATCTCCTTGATCTGAGGTTCCAAAGCCCTATACTCTTCATAAGCTCATGAGATGTCATCTTGAAGGGTAGTGTCTTCCCTTGGAACTTCTTCTACTCTTTGAATGAATTTTGGCTTGGGAGGCCTATTATTGAAGTCAGTTCCAGAGATTTGTGTAGTAACCATCTTCTCCTTCCCCTTTCCACCATTGGTTTCACTGGTAGTTCCAGCTCCATTAATACTATTATTCCCTTTCCTAGCATTAGTCTACATCCACTAAAACATCTAGCCAAACATGTCGACAAGATGATTTTTCCCTTATATCATTTCCTAAAATCTTGCTTTGGATTCTTTCACTTCATCATCCATGGTTTCTTCTTGGCCTAGTTTCTTCAATTCTCTCCTTTGAACCCTAATCTCCCTTTCGCTTGGCAAGATTAATCATTAGAAAACCCTACAGGCTGGGGGTGATCCCACTAGTGGGTTACACTTTTTGACCAAACTTGACATTGAACTAAACTTTTTTAACTAAATCTTCACTTTCTGACACCTATAGCTACTAAACCATGAGGAATTTGATGATGATGCAAACTAGTGATTTGTAACATTTTTTTTGTAGATTCTAAATATTTTTTAAAAAAAATGGAATCAAATTGCATTTCTTTTTCCATCTCCTTTGATAATTAGTTATTAATAGTAAACATCATTTTTAAAGAGTGATGTTTATTGTATAACACAACTTTTTTTCTATGAAGGATAAAATTCTATTTTTAAAAAATTTAGATTTGCAACTATGACATCTAGCTCCTTCATTTGGTTTCATATTTTTTATTGAATATATTTTTCTTAATTAAGATTTGAAGTCAAACCAATTATAATTTAGAGATAGGTTTACTGTATAACACAACATTTTTTGTATATATCAAAAAAAAATTGTTGGATCAAGGACATCAATACCAAGATCATAGATATTTTCAAAAAAAAATTGTAATCTACTATTTTCCAAATGTGCAGAATAAAGAGCTTGATTTTCAGAGAAAAACCTACATTCACAAGAAATAAAAAACAAATATAATAATCAAATTAAATATATTTAAAATTATACTTTTTGGGAAGCTTATAATAAGGACTACATACTTACAAAACATAAATTTTAAATGAATTCATTTGATCCCCCAAAAGGTGAATCAAAAGTGGTTTTTTATCAGCATTTTGATAGGTGTAGAGGAGACTCCATTATAGGTATGGTTTAAAACTGGAGGAGTTCTATCTAGGGGGGTTTGATCTAAGGGGGTTTGATCAAACCCTCTTCAATTAAAATACTTTAAATGGAACCTTTCAAGGCTTAAATCATTATATTTTTTAAAAATATGTGATTCAACAAAAATCAGGATGTCCTAGAAAGAGTAACCCATTATTGCAATAGCACCCTTGGCAGAATCATGCTCTAATGCCATTGTAATGTCCCTAATATATTTTATTTTTTAAATGATTTGCAGATTGTATTCAATATACATCGACATATAAACACAAAGATAATACTCCGATATATATTGATAAACTTCATAATCTCATTCACATATATGATATATCAACTATAACTCACAACAATGATTTGAAATGATATACAAGGTTACCACAAATCAACAATAGCATTATTAACTTCCTTACATAATCCTTGAATCTCAAATTCAATTCCTAAATGATAATTCCCTAAGGAACCAAAGGGTTTTTGTCCTCTGATCTTGGTGATCACTGGGTTTTCATCTAATGATCACAAACTCCTATGGGTTTTCGTCCACAGAAGGGCAGAGAACACAAGTGTCCCAAAATATAGAAAAATGACATGATAATTTGATGCCTCTTACAAGAATTGACTCCCTATATTTATATGCTAATAATTTCCCTCAAGGAATAGGTCGGCCTTGAGCCAAAGTGGCACCAAAGCCTAAAATTTAAATTTCACATGCTACACTAGGTTGGCCTTAAGGCCAAACTAGATTCTTTTGGAATTAGCATGTCACCCTATAGACCTATCCACACACTCCCCTGACCCTTTCCTTCTTCCTGAAACTTCATAATTGATTATGCATGATCCAGAGGTGTCTTATCCATTGTGCCTACTAAAGTGTGTGCCAATTGCTCAATACAGTCATCTTTTGATAGAAATATCTTCCTGGTACCAAATCCATGTCTCTCAAGATTTGGATATGATGTGTGGGTGGCATCGTAGATGCTATGTTTTGAACTACAAGCCATAAGGTGCTCCTGTAGAGGAATGTAGAGGATTTCCTAGAAGCGATTTTTCTCTAGTATAGCGAGCCTGGATGAGTGATATTCTAATGGTGACATCTTTTTGGTATATGATCCTTTTTCCATGGGATTTGGACATGATGTGTGGGTGTTATTGCATATGTTGTATTCCAAACCACAAGTTGATGGGATGTTTTGTGAAGAAATGTGGTAGGATTCTCGGATTCCACCCTTCAATTGATTTCCCAAAAAAGGAGATTGACATAATAGTAAAATGGAAGTGTATTTTTCACTCATATTTAGTTCCTTTGAATATTGCAACATTTCTCATTTGTATTGTGGGTACCTAGTCTAATGGGGATTGGTTTTGGTGTTGAATCTATCCATTTGAAAAATTCTGTGTAGGAAGAATGAGACTAGATTTGAAATTTTATTTTCTTCTTCTACCCCTTTTCTTCTAACCATTCTTTCTCTATTTTTTTAATCATGGTATTAGAATTAGGATCATAATGATAAATTTTAAATTATATAAAGAAATACAATAAATTTATAAAATTGTGATTTTTATGCACATGATTGTTCATCCTCAACTTGTATTTTAAAAGATAAATGAATTAAAAACTTACAGTAGATAATAGTGTATATTTTTATTAAGTAGGTTTATTTTTCATGTGTATTATTCTAATATTCATATAGTCCTTGTGAAGAGACCATCCAAAGATCATTTCCAATTGAATATTTTAGTAATCCTTTTGTAATCATTATTATATTTTATTGATGTTAAATGAATATTCTTGAGGCTAACCACCTTTCAAGTAGAGGAATGATATTTTTGTTTTCATGTTATAGGTTTCATAGCTTTAGGTACATTAGTGTGTCAAAAACCACATCAATAGGTTCTTGATAAATAACAATCCAACCTTGATCATAAAACCATTACTCTTTAAATGAAAGTCTCTTCCTTAAGTGGAATTTAGGCGAGCTAGAAACTTATTGTTATTAGAAAATATATCACATCAACATACCATTCATCTTGTAAAACTACATCTAATACATATTGATGAAATTATATTTCAAGATATATCTTTGATATTGTATGTGCCAAAACTTGTCCTCTAACCAACTTCATAAGAGTTACCTCTAAGTATAATTCTTGAATTTACCTCTTTGGTAACACAATTCACTTTGCATCAAAAGGGTCTTTGCAATTGCATCTAGAATAATAGAAAATGCATTGCTTCTCAATATACAGTATCTAAATTTCTTAACAACCTTGACTAATGCATAAAATTATTTTTCTATGTTGGGATATCTATTTTTGCATCCTTGAAAGGATTACTCATGAATGTAATTTTTTTTCATCTTCATGTTCTCTTCTTTGTATTAGCATTGTTACACAAGTATGTTCTAAAGAAAAATAATCAATATAAAAAAATTTGGACTAACCAATACTAGTGCCTCAACAATGACCTTGATCCCAATGAAAGTGGTTTTTTTGGGGTGTTCACTCCATTTTTATATCTTTCTTTAACATAGCATTAAGTGGCTTAACTATTTTTGTAAAATTGGTAATGAAGTTGCATACAAAATCAATCTTACCAAAATATGACTTGAGCTCTTTCTATCTTGTTGGTGGAGGGATCTTCAATATGGATTCTAATATTTTTGGATCAATTCCTTTTCAAAAATAAGATGACCCAAGAGTTTCCCTTAGTAACCCCAAAGATACATTTCTTTGGATTCAATGGTATACTACACTCTCTGTATCTTTAAAGTATTTTCCTTAAATTAGCTATGTGGTCCTTTATTAGAATCCAAGATCACCTGCATGCAAGATGGATACATCACATGCAAAAGATATGAAGAACCAAAATAATGTTCTGTAAACCTCTAGTAAAAATGCATTAAGAGAATCAATTATTACAAAGTGATCAATCCTTATGAAGGAGATCACAAAACCCTAAAAAGGGAAACCCTAAATGAAACCCTAGTGTGCACACTTAATAATTAATAATTAATTATTAATGTGCCTAAGTTTAGCTTAAGTAATAAAGAGGAATAAGTGACTTAATTAATTAATCAATGTGATGTAATTAATTAAGCATAATAACTTATTACTCTAACACCCCCCCTTAAGATGAACTTAGGAAGAAGCTAAAACACTAGAATAGGATGCATGAAAGCAAAGATGGGTCCCGGCAACGAGGCCTGATCAGGTACCCATTTACAATGCAAGAATGAAGTGCATGAAAAGGAACCAAGAACATCTGAAAGTGCACAAGAAAGCACCTGCAACTGAAAAAGTGGTGTGCAAAATAAAGCACACATACATGAGACTGGAATCATTTGGATTCACTGTTGTCGTGGAGGGACACTCACCGGACAAAGGTGTGATGGCAAAACAAAGGCACTACACAACCCCCCATGGCACTTTATAATACAGTGCGAGTACAAAATATGGCACAAAGTGATGTGCAAGAAACCCAATACAACACAAAAAGGGAGTAGAGAAGGAAAAACCCAGTGGGACAAAACCCCCCTACAATGAGATTACATGCTGCAAAGAAGCACTGGAAGAACTCTGTAGAGTAACAACTGGAGTACCAGTATAAGGCAAGCAAGAGTATGCTTACGTATACTACGAGGAAACGGATGAGAGTCAGCGATTGACTCAAGGAATCATGATTAAAAACAGAAGACCGATGCCACTGAACACTCAAAAACTCAAAGCCCCGGAACAACTCTAGAATCCTATGAGCGGTAGTGTTATTTAATGGTTTATTACTGAAAGCTTGAAGTCACAAAGATGCAAGATGCACTCTCCCAAGCTGCCAAAATATCCAAGTAATGCCATGAAACAACCATGGAAGAATATGGACTATGATAAACTTGGGACATATACAGAAAAAGTGAATGGACAGCAACCTAGAGCTCCTCAATACCTTTCCGACGCTTCAAACGAGGCGAAAAACGGAGATCGTGGCAAAAAGTTATGAGCTTGGAAGCATAAAAAGTACATCTAACTTCAAACATAAATAAATGCAGTAAAATAGAAAAATACTATAAAATAAACTACACTACAGGAAAGAGCTCGGAATCAGCTTTCCGGCGATATCTCGTTTGCCCGATTTTGATACTGTATGCCCAAGTTATGGCCAAAAGAAAAAAAACTGCTTCTTTAGGGCAAACTAGGGTTAGGAGGGGGCATATGAGGGCCGGACGTACGCTGACGTCATGCTGACGTCAGCAGTTCACGAGCATAAATTTGACGGCCTGGGGGCCGTCGGCTACAAAAAGTAGTTCTTGGGTATATCTCTTTGAATTGTCCAGAATATTAGGTTAAGCGTGGCAATTCGAAAATGCTTCTACGGCGGCGATGTCCGGAGAACCCGGTCCATCTATAAGCCAAAGGAGTTTAAGCGGAAGGAAGGAGAAATTGCATGAAAGGGAACTTAAAGCGGAAGCAGCGGCGGAGTCTTCCCAGTGTAGCAATGGCAATGATGTGAATCGATGGCCGCCCATTGGCCGGTAGGCGTGACTGTAAAAGCAGCGGCGCCAGATTTTGAATAAAAATTAATTTTTTTGAATTTTTTGAAATCATGCCGATACAGCGTCTTTGGGAGGCCCGTCGTGAGACAAAAAAATGTGCCTCGGGATAGCTGCTCCGTCGGCGATTTATTATAGCGTTTCTAGGGTTTTGGGGCCAGCTGAGCAGCGATAAGCGGCTACGTCGGATTTGAAAGGCCGATGTGAGCAAAATAGGCTACAGTCTTACCCGGAAAAGATGCACGTGGAAACCCGCGAAACTCGCGAAGAGCCATAATATCTTGAATCCACGAACAAGCGGTATGGAGTGCAGACTCACGATACCATGTTAGAATCAAGATCACACATGCAAGATGAATACATCACATGCAAAGGATATGAAAGAGCAGAAACAATGATACGTAAACCTCACGTAAAATGCATTAAGAGAATGGAATTATTACAAGTGATCAATCCTTATGAAGGAGATCCTGAAAACCCTAAAAGGGAAACCTAAATGAAACCTAATTATTACTACACTTAATAATTAATAATTAATTATTAATGATGCCTAGAATTTAACAAGTAATAAAGAGGGAATAAGATGTCTTAATTAGTGTCAATGTGATGTAATTAATTAAGCATAATAACAATACTCTAGCAGGTCTATATCTTTGAGAGCCTTGTAAGAGATCATTCATATATAATTATGCATTTTCTAACTAGGCCTTTGAATACTATGTACATTTCCCTCTAAAAAGTTGCACCTGTATTGATCAAGCCGAAGGGCATCCTTCCATATGCAAAATTTCTACACTTAGTGGTGAAGATAGCTTCTAATATATCCTCTTGGTTTACCATGAATTTATTATACCTAGAATATCCATCAAGAAAATATTCCATTTGTGATTCATTTACAATCTTAAAAACTTCATCTAGAGAAGCTAGTAGCTAGAGGAATAGTATAGGTGATGATGGAGGTATCATATATTTTATTATATTTATAGCTCTATGCTATCACATCATAAATATATTTTAAGGCCTAGATAAATTTATGATTTTCTTTAGTAGTATGAACATTTCCAATGAATACATTATTTACATACTACTAATCTCTCATGTTATATGGAATGGATTCTCTACATGTTCAAGATTGAATTTTTATTTTCACCTTCTAAGTAAATAGGAATTATAGTTATACCATCCCCTTTGTGATTGTATTTGTCTTTAAGTTCACTATACCCTCATGATCAATTGCTATATCTTCTCTATCACACCCATCAATGATTTAGGCTTCAAAACCCCAAGAATTAGTAATAAATTATAGAAAATTTTGATTATCATTGAAGCAATTAAAATGCATCACATTATTGGGTATAGAAGGAATGAGTATTAACTATAATAAAAAATGTTTTCAATCCTAACAGAGTTGAGGCTCTAGGGTGTTATGTGTTGACGCCAAAACATCAGTGTTATTTTTCTTTCTTATAGGAATGACCCAGATATTAAAATCATAAAATCTCTTAATCAAGTCCCAAACTCTATTCATATAACTAGAGATTCTTTTATCATGGCATACATATTATTTTTGATCTATTTTATGACTAGTTTAGAACCTCAAAATAATTGTATCAACTTTACTTTCTTCTTGTGAACCAAAAGAAATCCATGGATAAGATCTTAATATTTAATTATACTATTCATGTAATAAAATTATAGTTTGAGTAGCTATAAATAAATTACCATAAGGATTTATAAACTCAATACCAACTCTATCCTCTTGTCTAGATTTAGATGGACATCAAACCTTAGGGTTCATAACTAGGGTTTCCTTTTCTAATTTGAACTTAGAAAATCCTTTACTTCATGTATAAATTTTACACGAGATGGTCCTAGGAACAAGAATGTTGACTCTTGTGATGATTGTAGATAGGATTTTAATATCATGAAGGCTTATTAATTATTTTTTACTTTACTAATTTCCATCATGCACAAGGAACAAGTTAGCTTGAAATGGGTAGCATTGTGGATTCTATGATAATTAGGAAACAATAAGTTTTCAAACACTACCATTTTCCCAAAATTAACTTGATCCTTGGTGAACTTAAAAAAACTCTTGGAATATTTTAATAAATCTACCTTTATTGTCAAAAGGGTATCCTTCGTACTATTCCACTAGCACTTTGGTACTTGACAATATCTTTGTGGCATCCTAATGTTGCACTTCTAATAGGAATCTATAGATAACAGTATCCATCAAGAATTATTCTTCAAAATTCATGAAAAAAGGATATACACACCTAATTCCACTTCAACACACAAGATCTCATTATTTTTATTGTAATTAGTAATAAGATGGATCATTCTAGGTTATTTATCAATTTTTTATCCAATTAGTAATACCTCTAAGGTGGCTAAATATGAGAGAATTTAGTTTCCATGTATCCATTTAAGGTCTTGGAATAATCCCAATTTAGTAAAATACCATACACATATGGGATATCCACTACTTGACTATCAATATAATGTTGAACATGTGGATAAGAAACTGGTTGTATATGAATGTGATTAAGTTCCCCAATGATAATTACATCATTTTATCCAATTGGGTAACATTATTAGATGATTTAGATAGATTTAATGCTAGTATCTTATAAACTAAAAATTGAATTTAAGTTCCATAGTTTGATAATTTTGCATGAATTCTCTGAGTGTAACCATTGTACCCCAAAACTATATCCATCTCATTGATTCCCACCACATAAAACTCATCATGAACCTTGTGCCTACCCAAAGTGACCTCAATTTTTTGTATCCTTTGTGTGCATGGAAGAGTAAATTCATTGACCACAACCGCATTGAAACCTTCAAAGTTATATGTTTTCAAGTTTAACCTAGTCACCAACCCCTCATCAATGAAATTATGGGTAGCCCTACTATCAATTAAAAAATTTACCTTATGTCCCTAAAGCACTCCTTGCAAATGAAAGGGGTGATATCTAGCTGCTCCTAAAAGTGTGGTGAGTGTACGTCTAGAAGGTTTCTCTAATTCTTCATCCTCATTCTCAATCTCCTCTAAAATACCCTCACTATCAAACTCTTTTGTTTATAAACCCTCTTCTGTGATTACCTTTGTGTAATCAGCATGTCCTTTGCCCAATCATTTATGCCCTAGCTCCCATGGCTCTTCACAAGAAAATCATAATTTCTTCTTTCGAAGTTCATTCTTGGATTCTTCCACCTTGTGGGATTGGGGAGGTAATGCCTTTGGTTGCAAAAAATCTTTGTGAAGTGGTTGCTTATGCAACCCTAATGGTACATTCTTGGAATAGGACTTTTTCTAAGATGTAGTATCTTCCAATTTTAATGTCCTTTGAATAGCGTCTTGTAGAGATGATGTCTCAAAAGCTCAAACCAACCCTCTAAGTGACTCTAAAAACCCTTCAATAAATAAAAATTTAAGTCTCTTCTCTATAATATTTGGCACCATGATTGAAAGCTTTCAAAATTTTGCTACATATTCTTCTACTATACCTTGCTACCTAAGTTGTTTCAACTATTTAAAATGTACTTCCAAGTCTTTTCTATAAAAAATTTCTATAAGCATTTGTGTGAAGTTGGTGTATATCATGATTTGATGATGCCCTTGGGTGATTAGCCCATGATGGCACCATTCATGTGGTATCCCTTATATGTGAAGGATGGCAAAGTTAACGGCTTCTTCTATCATGGACCTAGCACAGAGATAGGTATCTATTTTTTAGACCCATGCTCATGTAGTGACCTTCCTTGAACCATCAAAAGTGGGAAGAGTCAACTTACTTAATCTTTGTTGTAGATCTTTGTTGGGATGTCTTTTTTCTCCTCTCAAGATATTATTTGATTTTGGATTATGAAATCTCGTATAAATGGAATTTGTCTTCTAATATTTAGATTAGGTCTTGAATATGCATGTATGCACTCATCAAAGTCATTTTATGTCATGTTTGGCTCTTCTTCATGTGGCTACTTAATTCTTGGTAAGAATGTGAGTTGTTTGATTTTGGGTGGTGATCAAAGTGGAGTTCTATTGTTGTGTTTTGGCCCTAAATTATTTGATTTACTACCTTCACCTCCATTAGTTTGTGCAAGGCTGAGGGAACTAATTGTATTATTCATATTTTGAAGTGTCTGAAAGAGCAATTGTGTTGTTTGTGTTGGAGAATGCCAAGATCAGAAAGCGTGAATTGATAACCTTCCACAAGTGAAACAATAAAAACAATAGGATATCTATCATATAATATGAAGAGTGTGTAAATACAATGATCAAGCCTTTCTTATATTGACAAGGATGAGGAGGTGAAAAGGTAGGAGTGAAACTCTAACTACTCCTTCAAAGGTGGGACACTTGTGAGCTCACTTGACAAGTGTGTGATCAAGTGGAAAGTATGCATGTAATAGGTGTCTCAAGTGATGAGGACATATCTCTCAATGCTATGAAGTGAGAGAAAATCATAAAATTCCCTAAGTGGAGACTTAAGCAATGTGAATGGGGATTCTCCTAGGTAGGCTAAAAGCTAACTAGTTTGATAGTCACCATTTATATCTATCATATAATATGAAGAGTGTGTAAATACAATGATCAAGCCTTTCTTATATTGACAAGGATGAGGAGGTGAAAAGGTAGGAGTGAAACTCTAACTACTCCTTCAGAGGTGGGACACTTGTGAGCTCACTTGACAAGTGTGTGATCAAGTGGAAAGTATGCATGTAATAGGTCTCAAGTGATGAGGACATATCTCTCAATGCTATGAAGTGAGACAAAATCCTAAAATTCCCTAAGTGGAGACTTAAGCAATGTGAATGGGATTCTCCTAGGTAGGCTAAAAGCTAACTAGTTTGATAGTCACCATTTACACCAACACCTCCCCTTAAGTAAAACTTACGGAGTAATGTATGCAAGATGATGAGTCTCAACTACTAGGCCATGTTAGGTACTCATGTACAAAATTCTCATAAAGTGGAGTAAAGGAGAAAACCCAAAGGGAAATAAAACTCCTCTCCAAAAGAGAAATGATACAAATGTAATAAAATATACAAGTGAAGAAGATAAGCGATGGAGAACTCATCATGACCCCCCAAGGACTACTTCTAGCACAAAGTACAATGGATGTTCCCCCCATAGGAGAGAAAATAGAGGTGGTCATATGACCCCCCCAAAAAAAAAAGAGAAACTATGTAGCATCCCCTCAAAATGATGTTTGTAGTGTTGGTAGATGCTTGACACTGGACGTTGAAGGTGATCCATGATCATTGAACAACATTTCTCCCCCTGGGAAGAAAAAACACCACAAATATGTGCAATATGACTTCCCATTATGGATAGAAATAAGTAGGAAGTAAGATTAATGTCTTTGAATGTTGCACGTGATCTAATGATTGAAATAATGTCAATGATGCCTTCGAGTGATGCTCAATGATCTCCATGCCAATGTTGATAAGATGGATCAAGATGTGTGACAGATGTTGATAAGATGGATCAAGTACCATATATGATTCAAGAATAGGGACCATGGATGTGTGGTGGCAATTGGACTGATGAGAATCTAGTACTATTGCAGATGATGTCAAAACAGATGATGGTCGAGTTGGATTGGACTCAAGATTGTTTGCATAGTTTTTCATGATGGAAGATGATGTAGGTGAGGCAAGAGAAATATCCAAAGATAGAAATGGTGATGCAACTTCATTGAAGTAGACATCATAGAGGAGATGAATGTCTTCAATGGTGTCTTCTAAATATGCAAGGTGGGATTCTACAAACCAAGATGCAATATTTGGTAGAAATATGTCCTAATGTGGTGGATTTGGAAGGACAATATCCTAGTGCACTAAATCTTTGGAAGTTCTCAAGGAAGCAACTCTCAATTTTGGAGTAGCATCAGGTGAAGAGATCACAATGCATGTCATTGGACTAAAGTGTTCAATCTTCAAATGATGGTGATGTCTCACAAGACAACCGAATGAGATTGGATGTTTCTGCAATTGCTAGTTTAGAAGAATATGACAAGTTGATTCCATTTTTAATACAAAATTGTTGTGATTGATGAAGTTACCAAGAAAGTTCCAAGTCATCAAGTCATTTAAACATGCATTCATCTATGGTATGTCTTTTCCTCTTATAATAATCACATTTGACTTTCCATAGATTTGGAGACATGACTATTATCAACTAAAGCAGAAATGAAGTGTGGGAAGAAAACACTTAAGGGAAATGTGGAAGTGTTCAAAGACACAACTCACGAAAGTGCTCAAAGACACAACAGAAGACACCCCCTTGATTCAATATTTGAGAGCCCCCAAAAATTTGACACTTTATAATTTAGTGCTCTTTACAATGTAAGTCCAATGGATTGAAAATGAAAAAATATAAACTTTTGAAGAAAATGACACTCAATTTCGAGTTACTAACCCAAATTTATTATAATATTTTATTTTTCTATCAACAATGGTTTGAACATTTCTAATTTAGTTTTTGCAAAATATATTTGTTGTATGCAAAAACTAACTAATACCCACAAAGTTTTTTGATATTGCAATCAAAACCAAGAAAGCATTTTTTTATTTCTAGCATGTTGAAGATGCAATTTGATTAAAAAACAAACTTCTATCTACAAGGAAAAATGGTTGTGTCATGTTATTTTGACGTTTTTTACAAGATTCATTTCCTTTCTACAAAAACTAACAAATGCCCAAATGGTTTCTCGTTGATGTGAACAAAACCTAGAAATAATGTTTCTGTTTTATATGCAAAAGATACGAATTTGATGCAGAAATAAAATGCCTTCAACAAAAATGCATCTACCAAAGTATACGTGCACTAGATTTTGAAAGAATAACTTATTAAAAACAAATAAATCAATACCCAATTTTCAGAATGGCTCTATGACACTTCGATGATAGGGCTATGTGCAGAAATCACCATGATGTGGGAAGGAATGTGCTCTCATGGCTTTGATAGCATGTTGGAGAATGCAAAGATCAGAAAGCACAAATTGATAACCTTCGACAAGTGAAACAATAAACACAATAGGATATCTATCATATATGGAGTGTGTAAATACAATGATCAAGCCTTACTTATATAAGAAAAGGTGAGGAGGTGAGAAGGTAGGAATGAAACTCTAACTACCCCTCCAAAGGTGGGACACTTGTGAGCTCACTTGACAAGTGTGTGAGCAAGTGGCAAGTATGCATGTAATATGTGTCTCAAGTGATAGGTCACATCTCTCAATGCTATGAAGTTGGACAAAAGCCTTAAAGTCCCTAAGTGGATA
>VDFB02270651.1:602345243-602496304 GCA_007258455.2 Sequoia sempervirens | reverse complement strand
GGATATCCATTTTTTATCCAATTAATTGAAGCCACATGGGAATATAATATACTTCCACAAAAAAAATATCCGTTTGTAATGGATATCTATTTCTTCGAGGACTTTATAACGTGAATTCTTCATCATTTTCATGAATCAATCCTCATTTTGGTGACACAATAGTCAAGCAATGACCTCCAACGACTTCCAAGTATGTTGGTTTTGCATTTTTTCAACTATTTAAGATTTTTTTTGCATTCTTTGTAGATTTCTTGAATTTTTTCATTTCTATTTAAAGTTACAAAAAAAATTGAAACCCTAGTTAGTGAAAAACAAAAAAAACATCAAACAAAAAAATGGAACCTTTATTACTAGAAAAATAAAATAAAATTGAACCTAGCATACTAAACAAACACAAAATAGAACTTTCATTACCTCCTTTTTTTATTTTTTAAAAGTGTTTTACATTCTTGTCTATTTTTTCATTATTCTTTATCACTTATTTTCATGTTTCTTAAATTCTTGCTTTGTTTCTTATTTTTAAATTATTATTTCTTTGCTAAACAATTTGTTTTTATTAGTTTTTTTAATTGTTTGACTCCTCCTCATTTCTCAAAATAGAAGGATCCTTGTTGGAGTTGCTCTAAATTTCCAATTCTTGGTGAGTCTGGATCCATTGTTAGTACCGACTAGACAAAACTTGTCCCTACAACCATAGGGAAATGGGAAAAGTGAATGGGAAATAATCGATGTGCTATGCAGGAGGCTATTATATTGAATCATATACAAATGATAGCCTCCCGCATAGCCCATCGATTATTACCCATTAACTTTTCCCATTTCCCTATGGCTGCAGGGGCAAGTTTTGTTTAACCATTACTAACTATGTATATAGATTCACTTAGTATTGGAAATTTGGAGCGTAACACTTCCACATTTTTTGAACTGATTTGGAGCTTAACACTTCCACCTTTGTTGAATCAATTTGGAGCTTAACACTTCCACATTGTAGCGAGGTAAAAATTTAATGTATTTTTCAATGAGATTTCACATCACTTTAACAATTATTTGTTTCCCATTTACACGACTTAGACATAAATAAGCTTTACACATTTTTTCATTTGGATTCAATTAAGTCATTTATATTGAATGGTTTAAGGGGATTTTAAACATGTATCTTAAATTTTTCAATTACAAATTTAATCCAGGTTCACGTATATCTAAATCATGTATCTACACCCTCCAACTCCAACCACTCCACCTCCACCGACTCCACCTCGAAAGTCCCCACCTCCACCACCTACACCTGATGGTGATCGCTTTTGAGAACAAGTCAATGTGAATGTTAGAACCATTCAGGATCAAGTTAATGCTATTCAAAAGGAAGAATGTATTCACCCATTATTGAGGTGTTTTGCATAAAAAATGCAAACTGTTGTTCATGCGTGTAGGTCCATGGAAGTGGACTTAGACGAGCATCAACAATGGCTAGAGGAAAGGAGATAGTCTGAATCTAAAGAGGAAAACACAAAGAAATGGATAGATGCAACTGAGAGCCACAAAAAATTATTAAGAAAATGATCTTATATTTATAAAAAAAATTGATCTTGGATGGATATTTTATAAAGAATTTGGTTGGATGGATATTTTTAGTGTTGAATTTATGAATATTTAAAAGTATAATGATGAGATAAAAATTTAGTAATAAATATTAAATAATCTATTAATTTAGTGTTTGTTAATGTATATAGTGTGTATATATAGTGTTTATTCATGCATCATGGTTGAATGATGACTTATTTGTTGATAATAATCATTGTATAGATTTCACATGAATAATATAATTAACATGTATCTTGATGTCTTCTAAGGATTTTGTTTGAAAGTTGCATAATGTTCTTGTTTATGTACCATGATTGGAAGATAGTGATTCTTATTCATGATGATTTTATGGTCTTTTACATGAATGATATAATGACATGCTATGAAACTTGAAGGTTTTAATGGCATGAATGTTGAATTGAGTTGTAATGGTTTTGTTTGATGGTTGTATCACTTCTTATTCTAGAGCCCGCCCCAACATGGGAAAACACTCTTCCTGTCAACTCTCTCTCTCCCTCTCTCTCAGGTCTCTCCCTCTCCCTCTCTCCCCCCCTCTCCCTCTCCCTCTCTCCCCCCCTCTCCCTCTCCCTCTCTCCCCCCCTCTCCCTCTCTCTCCCTCTCTCCATCCCTCTCTCCATCTCAACTCTTCTTCTATCTCTCCCTCTCACTCTTAGGTTCCTCCCACCCCTCTCTCTCTCTCAAGTCTCTCAGAGCTTCCTATCCCCCTCCCTTTCTCCCTCTCAAGTCTCTATCTCTCCCTAGATCAAGTCTCTCTCTCTCTCTCTCCTCTCTTCTCTCTCTCTCTCTCTCCTTCTCAGAGTCTCTCTCCCTCTCCCTCTCCTCTTTTTCCTCTGGCTCTCCCTCTCAGCTCTCTGTCTCCCTCTCTCAGAGGCTCTCTCTCTCTCTCTCTCTCTCTCTCTCTCTCCTCTCTCTCTCTCTCTCCTCTCTCTCTCTCCTCTCTCCCATCTCCCTCCACCACTCCTTGGGCCCCCTCTATCTCTCAGGTCTCTCTCTTGGACTCTCTCCCTCCCTTTCTCCCTCTCAAGTCTCTCTCTCTCTCCATCTCAAGACTCTCTCTCTCTCTCTCCCTCCCTCTCTCCATATCCCTCTCAAGATTCTCTCCCTTTCTCCCTCTCAAGTATTTCTCTCTCACTCTCTCTCTCGCTTGCTCCCTCTCTCCCTCCAAACTATATATATATATATATCTCCTTACCTCTATACCTCCCTCTCTCCCCCCCGCTCTCTCTCCCTCTTATCTCTCTCTCCCCATCCCTCTCGGATCTTTCACTCCCACTTCTAAGGTATTTCTCTCTCCCTCTCTCTCTCTTTCTTGTAAATTGGCCGCACATCAATAATTTTGTCATTGGTGGTACATTTTCCTTGGTCTTATTAATATTTAGTTGCTTTTAAGTTTTCTTTACAACTCATCTTCCTTAGTGGGAAAATTGATGGGAAATCCTATCATTATTAATATTTAGTTGCTTTTAAGTTTTTTGTAAGCATTTATAAGGCCATAGGAGTTATATTTCAATTCTTGCCATTATTACAAGTGATGGGAAATCTATCTAATAATAATGTTACCTGATATAGGATATGATTGATGTGACAACCCTTTTCTAATTCTACTTAGAAAAATCCTGCCTCATTTTCAAAGGGAGACAATGTATTAAATATATAATATATATTAAATATATTATATATTATATAATATATAATATATATTATATTTCATATATATTATATAATATATAATATAAAATATATAATACCTCCCTCTCTCCCCCCCCCCTCTCTCTCTCTCTCTCCCTCTGAAACTCTCCTCTCCATCCCTCTCGGGTCTTGCCTCCAGCCTAAGGTTTTCTGCTCCTCTCTCTCAAGTCCCCCACCAATTTCCTCCTCTCTCTCTCTTGTGAATTGGTTTTTATCAATAAATATATAATATATACATAGTATTAATCACTACAAGTGATATTGTGATAAGAGTGGTTAAATTAGTCAAATTAAACTGGTGGTAATTGTGACCACAGGAGTTCAAACCCTATTTTAGAATGAGAGTGGCATATGGAGCCTTGTGCCTCTTTGGGCATTTGTGCTCACTGAGGTTTAGTTGTTCTTAATGGTTGTTGTATCGTTCATAAGCTCAGGTCAAAAAAAGCGTTACTTTTATGTATGAGTTAGGTACTGCACTAAAAAAAAAAAAAAAAAAAAAATATAGCATATTGACATTATACTATAATATGTACATAATAGTGTGCATATTATATAATATTTCATATATATACTATATGCTTTTATATATAATAATTGTATGTATACAATATATAATATATGAGTATAATATAATAATATAATATATATATTATTTATATAAAAATAATATTATATATTATAATAATATAATATATAATGTAATGTAATATTATATATTATGTATTGTATTATATTATATAATATAAAATATATATTATAATATTATATATATTAATATATAATATAATATAATAATATTATATTATATTATATAATAATATATAATATACTATATAATATATTATATATAATGCATAATACATATATATAATACATATTATATAATATTATGTATTATAAATAATATAAAAAAATATAATTAATGGATATTCGTCTGGTAACAGATATCCATTTTGAAAAAAAAAGAATATCTATTACGAATGGATATCCGTTCAGGATTAGGCTTGGGATTTCCTAACCTGGAAAGTCAACCCAAAAAACGTGTTTTTGAAAATTTGTTTAGTTTTCAGAAGTTCGCCCTTGTCACTGATGACTTTTTTTTACCCGAATTTCATCAAACGAAAAGGGTTTATAGAAAAAAAAATTCAGCTTTCCACCAATATAACTTTTTCCTTATTTTGAATTAAATAAATAATTATTATTGATTTTCTACCTATATTACGTCTGAAGTCTTGATTGATAGGCTGATTGAAAAACTTCTATAACTTTCAAACTACTTAACATTTTTCAAATCTACAAGATGCACCACATTCTATGCTTCACATACTATAGGATAAAAAAAAAAATGAATTTCATAATTTTTTGACCAAGTTAAGGTGGTCAGACACAAAATATTTAATAATTCTGAAAAGTTCTAGTAAAAAAATCATAACTAATTATTTATGTGGAAAAAAATTACAAAAAAAAATATAGCACATTCAGACATGTGCCCTCTACTTAGATTTAAAAATTTAGAAAAAATTATTATGTTTTTCTTGTACTTAGGGTGGTCAGACACACACCTACTTCTTATCCTTTTCTTGAAAATTTAGTACCACTGCATTGAAATTTCAAATTTTCTCAAAACAAATTTAGTTTTTTCCAAAAAAGGACTTTTAGCCTAGAAACTACACCCAATTTGATACAACTTTTTTTCTTACATATTTTTCAAATTATGTTAATAACCTATTCAAATTTTTATGTCAAGTTGCCTAACTCTTATTTTCTAAATTTTCATAGCCACTTAGAGACCTAGTTTGGACCCCATGATCCTGCACATACCCCATGGGTTGTTTCTTTCCTTTGGATGATGGTTGGAACTGTAGCCTGAGATGGTGGACATCATAGATGTTGTAGTTTTCTTGGGTGATACAGAGGATGCATGCATTGATTGGAAGGTAGTACATTCTTCGACAAGTGGGAGAATGTTGAGAAATGGTGCCTCAAATGTACTAGTGTTCAGGCCTCTGCATTGTTGAATATATAATTAAATATTACTAGGAAAAAGTTACTAGTCTGATTGAAATCTCTTTGGCAGGAAATGGTTAGCTACTTAAGTCACGGGTTTCAAAATTTTCCTCACTTAAATCATGGGGTTCTAAAATTTTGTAACCTCCCGACTTAGCGAATTTGTGGTTCTCTTCATTATCGACATGTCACATGTTTTGAGAATTTCATAACCTTCAATAGAGGTTTTGAAGTTTGGTTTTCAAGCGACAGAGCGATCAGAACTTTGTAACCTCCAACATGAGGTTTGGAAGTTCAGGTTTTGAGCGACAAGGTGATCCCTTTATCGGTGATTCATAGGTTCTGCGAACTTCATAACTTTGATCAAGAGGTTTTGAATTTCGGTTCTCTAGCGATGGAGTGACTTGCATACCGATGGCTGTGGGGACCACTTGGGACCTGGTAAGGTTGGTGGATCATGACAAAGGCTGATAGGTGTCGATGACATGGAGGAAAGATGGCATGTGGGCCCATGTGCTCGGTGAGACGGTAATGAATGTCTCTTTCTACTGTGTGATTAACCCTAAGCTCGATGCTAGAGATTTGTTTGACTACCTATTTGATGGCTAGGTTTTGATGGCATGTGGCTCGAGGTGAAACCGTAAGGGGTGCGGTAGTTGAAGAGTCAAAGCAATAGGGAATGTAACTCTCTTGAAATTCTCTAGAATCTCTTGAAGGAGCTCGGGGGCCAAATGACAGTCGACCTACACAAGCTAAGCTACAGGGAAAAAGGTCGGATGCGGTGAAGGATGGGGTAAAATCTCTTGGAGCTCAGAGTAGAGAGTGGCGGTGACAGTTAGCGATGGTAACCAAAAGGCGCGGAGGCTAGATGTGAGGCTGAAAGGTTGGGTGCTGGCCAAGGTTACCAGGTGGAGGTTGAGAGGCTACATGGAGGTTAAGAGGTTGGGTGTTGAACATGTCATAGTGTTGGGCTCCAAAAAAGCCAAGGGGCTGAGATGCTGGATGAAGGCCAAGTTGCGCGAATTGGCTATGAACCTGAGAAGCCGAAGGGATGGGCTGGCTGAGAGGCTGGTTGGGAGAGGATCAAGAGGTTGAGAAGATGAATCTGCACTTTATGTTGTGTGAGGGTGTTGTAACAGTGTGAGGATTTTGAATAGTTTTTTTCTTAATTATCTGGATGGACAAGATGTGTAAACTCCTGTAAAGGTTGTAAGCTTGAATTGTATTGTAACCCTTTAGTTGTTGAATAATACAATGCGTAGATCTTTTGGAGTGTGGGGTTTTTTACTCGTAAGGGTTTTCCCATGTAAATTAGTGTGTCCATTTATGTTTGTTTTTCATGTTGGTTGATTCTACAATTTTGAATCTGTGCATTATGTTGAATTTGGTTATTTCTGCATGTGCTTTTCTCAAAAGGATCAATGTGGGAAATGAATTGTGCATGTTTATGGTTTGTGGCATAATGGTCTGTGTCTTTGAGGTAATCTGATGAAAATAAAATTATTGAAGGAACTACTGTTCTTAGATGTTCCTTATGAGATGACCGTATATTTTCCCAACACTATACACCATCAATTTTCCCTAAATCACATTAAATTTTTCAAACATCATAAAGCTACTAAAAATAGTCTTCTCAACACAGAAAACCCTAATTCAATTTGCAAATAAGCATGCCAACATGTTTTCTTCTAGATCCTTATCCAAAACTTCCATTTTTTTCATTCTTCACATTACATCCTCATCCCAACCTTTGACACACCATTCATCTAGGGGGTTTTTACAGTTTTCTGATAATGCTCCCCCTAAGACCATGCTAGGTCTAATTCCCAGAGGAATTATCTGTACCAGATGAGGGAACATACACATCAACATTTATAGGTTCTTCTTCTTCTTTCGTCTTCCATATCTTATTCATCTCTTGCTTAATCTCTTCTTTGTCAATCTTCTTTGCCATTTCATTCTTCTCTATCGAAGCAGACTGCTTTCCCTTCTTACTTTTGCAAACCTTTGAGATAGGTCTAGTTTTGTTATAATTATAGCAGACAACACTTTTCTGATTAGTCTGACCTTCATTACTTCTTGATCTACATTGATTTTCTTTGTGTCCAAATTTGTTAAAGATATAACAGTAGCCATTAAAAGATTGGTTCATTTTACCTCCATTAAACCTATTCATCATTACCCAACTGATCATTCTCACCTAAGATCTAAATTCAATGGCTTTATGTCCAACCTTCATGCATGAAAAAAATTGTCTAGAGAAAGAACTAGGAAACTAATTCATCCTTCTCCTGCATTTTATTGCCTTGTGACCATATTTATTACAAGAAAAACAAATACCATTGAAAGAGGGATACCTTTTTGCATTAGGTTGTCTCACAGGTGATCTCCTTGAAAAATTTCTTGAATTTATTTTCTGCTTCCCTCTGTCTTGAGTCTTATGATTATATTTTGAACTTTCACCTACTTCATTTCCCAAGCCACCTTTGTCTTTACTTGGTTTCTATCCTGCAAGCAATTCTTCAAGCTTATCAGAGCTAGATTTGAAATTGTTCTCATAGAGTTTTTCCTTCTCTAGCTCAAATCTCAAGTTTACTACCTCCTGTTCAGGTTTAGAGCATTCGTCATATTTTTTTTGCACCATTGTATTTAGACATTCTTCAATTCTTTTATTTTATTCTACAAGCACTTTCAGTCTAATTATCTCTTGTTTCTATTGTTCACTCACTTATCTATGTCTTTCCTTAAATTTGTTTAATTGTTCCTTTAGCTTTTAGACACATTCATTTGCATCTTCAATATTTTCTTTTAGATCTCTATTTTCATTTTCAACTTTATCAAGATCCTCAAGTGCAACCTAAAGTTCTTCTTTATCATCCATATGATCAACCTTTAGGATCTTCCTCAAGCAGTTAAGCTCTATACCAAGGAACCAATGCTCTGATACCAATTGTTAAAGGGAATAAGACAACTAAGAGGGGGGGTGAATTAGTTGTCACCAAATTTAAACTCAAAAATTTAACACTTATCAATTTCAAAATAACACTATTCTATTATTAAGTATGAACATGAAATGCAGATAACAGAAAGTAAAATCAACACAAAGAACACCAAATTTTATGTGGAAAACCCAATACGGGAAAAACCACAGTGAGGATTAAATCATAATATAAAGTAGTTCCCAAACCGAATATATAAGGCTCACTACCTTGAAAGGACTCGCTGTCTAGATATAAAAGCTTTGTTACAACTGTAAAATTCGATGATTTTACATGTTGTTCTTACTCATAAATTTCCAAATAAGTCCTACCATGAGCATATTTTCCCTATTTTTCCCATATTTGTCCCATAAAATCCATCTAGGTCTGAGTATTTCACATTATGATCTATATCGGCATGAGGGTACAGGGTCTCCCCAACCCATGGTGCATTTTTGTTTATATACATCTATTGTAGATTATAGGCAAGACCTCAGGATTGTCACACCGATTGGAATTCATCTGCAGGTGTCTTTCAGTAGGACATTAGTCATTTTCTCAGTGACAAAGGAAGTTTCATATCGGCAAGAATATTTTCACCGGGGTGAGGTCTCACCGAATGGGTTGTGTGCCACCGACTAGTGCACGAGAAAGAACACATCGGCAAGAGATTCATCGTCAAAGTGAATTCATAGCGAATACATTATGTCTCCCCGATCGATGCACGTGGAAGTATATCAGCCAAGCTAAAGGTATTCGGGATGAGGTCTTGGTGAATTTAAATTGTCTTACCGACCAGCGATGAGGATATGCCAATCGGTAAGACTAAAGTGCATCGGAGTAGGGTCTTACTGAAGGTGTTTGGTCTTGCTAACACAGCAGAGGGATTATGCCAAAGAACTATTGGGAGGAAGTCATGTAGTCCTGCCGACCTATAAGTTACGCCGATAGAATACTTTAGGGAGAGTCTCACCGAATAGAGTAATCTGGAGGAATGAATTCGGCGAGACATTTGGCATCGGTATGAGTCTTTTTGAAGATTCATAGTCTTGCCGATGAAATTTATTTCATCGGTAAGATC
Organism: Sequoia sempervirens; assembly: GCA_007258455.2. Taxonomy (NCBI): domain Eukaryota; kingdom Viridiplantae; phylum Streptophyta; class Pinopsida; order Cupressales; family Cupressaceae; genus Sequoia; species Sequoia sempervirens. Next base: position 602,486,947 of record VDFB02270651.1, on the reverse strand, counting down.
AATTTCATCGGTGAGAAACTTGAGGGTCACGCCAAGATATGGTTTCATCGGCGAAAAGGTGGTTATGTTTCAGTGACCAAAAATTTACCACGGGGTATATCTCGGTGCGACATAGGAAATCTGTGGGACATCTCCCCGACTCAGAACTATCACAACGACACACAAGATGAAAGAGATGACTTTTGGTTGGAAATTGGCCTTCGGTATGACTACGGGATGTCTCAGCGAACGCCTTCAGTGAATGTTAACAAAAGCCCAAATACAGTTGCCCACCGACATGGAATGCGAAGCTATGTGTCTTTTCAGATGCATATGTATAAATATTCATTCTCAATTGTAAATGGAGGGAGGGGATGGGAGATTCGATATACAGTAGGTAGGGTAGATAATATATAGTAGGAATAGAATTTCCACAGAATAGGGACTATGATGTATGATTTTCAAAATGGAGATTTTAATGAGAATCAGTTGATGTCACAGCTCATTTCTGGTTTCAATTGTCTGTTGAATTTATTGAAATTATTATTAAGTTGTCTCCAAGATTGATGCTTTTTGGTTGTTTAAATTGATATAACAAGTTTATATTCAATTTATCAGGGCACATTTGTTGTATCTGTGTGGTTAATTGATCAATTCATTCAAGAAAAGATTAAATCCTTTTGGTTGATCATAGTAATCAGGGAAATTCATCTGGATCATTAAGAAGAGCTTAATAGTCACATTCTTGCATGTTTATACAAGTTATAAATAAAACATATGCTAAACAATTTGAGTGTTTTCTAGAAATAGGTTGCCCATTGCTATTTCATTTGACTCCGCATACCCAATAAGGCACTAGTCTCTGTGTTTCACCATTTAGATTCATTCATTTTCTTTACATCTGTTAACTAAGAATATTAGGATTTAGTTTGAATATTGCTATACAATTTATACCAAATTTGATTTCATTTTTCCACTCCTATCTGCCATTGTGGGGAAAAAATTTCAAGAGAGATAAGTACATTAAGTCTGCTTCATTCATATAGGTACACCCGCCTAGGTCTGGCAGCACCTAAAGAGTAGAAAGCTTAAATCATTTGGCTTTGTCTATTATCCTAAAGCGTACCAAGAGATTGGCAGCCTCTTGAGGCATCCCGCCTACGTTTTTGAGAGCTAACAAATTGGTGACTTTACTGGGGACTAAATTCAGAATCAGGGCTTTGATCATAGAGTCAGGAACTTTGTACAGACTCCACTGGGAATAAGAAATATCAAATAATTTCTCACTTTTAAGAAAGTGAGTGGTGACTCTGACAGAAGCATTGCATTTGTTCAAACATGAATGGAAGAAGGTCTTTATATAGGGGAGGTCATACTGGGGCTCCTGCTGGCAGTAGTAAGTGGACACACAAAGATGATAAGGTTGACAAGGGTAAAGGGATAAGTGAGGACATGTGCAAGACAAACAAAGAAAAATCATCATTACCACATGGTGAAACATATAATTGTTATGACACATGGAGAGATAATTCAAGTGCAAAACCTTGTACCCCGGAAGATCAAAGGAATCCTTTTCACGATCCTCAGAAATAGGCTGAGTTTAGAGCTGAACTCGAGGCTGAACGAATCATAATTCAACATGAATATGATAAAAAAAATGGAAGGTAATCAGAATGGACCCACTGATCATGAAACTCCTCAAGATGATTATGAATCTTTAACTTATGAGGAAGTCAAAGCACGGTTTGAATCTTGGAAAAAGGAGAGAGAAGAATAGGAGAAAGCCCAGATGATATAAGAAATGAGAAATTTCAAATTGCAAAAACTTCAAAATACTGTTTAGACATCTGGTTGCCCAAAGTATGTGCCACCTCATAAGCAGGGTAATCATGGTGCAGAGCCCTCTGATCCATCAAGAGTTCCTCACCATCAAGTAGGGAATCAATACAGACAGCCAAATCATCCACCTCATATTCCCACACAATATACAAATATGTAACCACCTCATAATCAACATTATGCACCACATCATCATACACAATTCAATAATCCGATGTACCAATATCAGTGTCCACCTAACCCTCCCCCTCACCAGTATACAACAATGATCAGACAGTTTGATTTAGTAGGGTTCCATTTATACCCTTACCCTATGGATGGCAGTTGGACAGGTCTGGTGCCTAAGTTTATAGGAAGTAGTGCAATTTCTGCTGAAGACCTTTTAAGGAGTTTCAATGCCTTCATTCAAGATTTGGATGTACCTTATGAAGATTTACATATGAGGCTATTCATGATGTCGCTTATTGAAGAAGCTAGAGATTGGTTCAATAGCCTAACAACAGCCTCTATTGATTCTCTCCAAATATTTCAGGACTAATTCCTCGAGCAATATGGGAATTAAAGTGCACCTGATGCTTCTCTTCATGAATTGATGCAAATTCAAAAAAATCAGAATGACTTAATCTATGATTTCAACCGAAGATACAATAAATTGTAGAATAAAATACCTCTTGGATCAAAATTTCCAGACTCTGTGGCATTGAGTGTTTATTTGAATGCGTTCAATCCTAAAACAGGGTATGAACTAAGAAATAGGTTCCCAAGAGACTTGGCTGAAGCCTAGAAGACAACATTAACAATTGAAAACAATAGGAGGGCTGCTGGGATAATTGATAAAAGAGACAATCATAGGGCTCCTCAACAAACCAATAATTATCAATACAAATAGGAGAACACATACAGAAATGAAAGGCCTATGTTACATGACATGCCCTATGACACAAACTAGAAAGATGGGAAACCTATAATAGAAAGGCCTAGAAACAAAGAGACTCCTGATCCATTAAGGAAGAAGGGAACTTATATGGTGAGTAACAATTATTTTTGTGAAGTTTGTGATAAGCCACATTCACCAGATTATTGTGTTGTAGCCCAAAGAATGCAAGAAGAAGGAATTTTGATGGGAAATGATGGAGAAGATCACACAATATATTTAACTTCAAATAATTTTCACCGTGTTGAGGAGAGATACTCATCTTCAGAAGAAGATGGATATGAGTACGATGTTTCAAATCAAAGGTACAATGTCCACATGGTTGAATATCAGGTTCTTTCTAACTCTGAGGATGATTATGCAAAACCACATTCTGATGAGATGCCTACTTAGGACAGCATGAGGAAACTCACTGAAGAGAAGATAGAGAGATTAACTGTTGTTGCAGTTGAAGAAGAAAAGAGTAAATACTGGTTGAGAAATAGGATAGTAAATGAGGAGGGTGTCCCTAGGAGAATCTTTATGAAGGATAAAAAAGTGACACAAGGAGCTTCGAAGAAAATAGAAAACAAACAAAATGATAAAAGTGAACAAAAGCTGGTCCAAATGGAGGAAGTAAAGGAATTACACAAAGAAATGCAAAAGCCTGATCAGCCAAGTAAAAGAGAAAAGGAAGAAGAAAAAGGAGAAATGTCAGAGCAAAAGAAAATAGTTAAAATGGAGGGTTCTTCTTTTGACTTCACTCAGGCTTTATCTCAGGTAAAGATGTCTATTCCACTACTTGAGATGATGAAAATTAAGGAGTACAGAGATGGTGTTGTCCAATTAATAACAAATGGAAAGGAAAGACATATGAATTCTGAAAGTAAGCAGGAGAAAGTAAATATCCCAAAAGTGTGCCTTAGTAATTCAATGTTTAATCCTCACCAGTTGATCCTTTTTTCACTACATTACTAATAAATAACAAATTGTTGAGGAACTGCATGATAGACTCTGGCACTGCCATGAATATTATGCCAGTAGGAGTTATGAAATAGCTTGGCATGTGGGTGGATACCAATGGAGGTAAGTGCTATGCAATGGATAACCGACCTGTTCTTATGGTAGGTATAGTAAGGGATGTTGAAGTCAAGCTTGCTGCTTATCCTCAGGTGGCCTATAACATTGATATAACAGTAATTGATACCCCTCCTTAGTTTGGGATGCTTCTATCAAGACAATGGATGGTAGCAGTTGGTGGAAATGTCCAATTTGATCTGTCTTATGCAACAATTCTGGTGAATGGTCAGGAAGTAAAGTTATACAAGGAGCCAAGGATGAATCAGGTTGTTGACTGTGTACCTCAAGATCAAATCAATTGATTTTGTGATGTTGATCTTGGAAGTTCTAAGATAGAACCAGCTCAGCCAGAGTTCATCAATACTAATCCAACTGAAAAGCATGTTGCACAAGACTGCAATGGTGTGCAGAAGATGTACTTTGGTGGAGCATGGGAGCCTAAATTATTTTATTGGCCTGAGTCATCAAAACAACATACCTTTGATCTAGTGAATAAATTTATTGATACCATGCAGGGGAAAAGGTATGAAGACAGTGGTGATATAATGGATGAGCATCAGGAGATCGATCAAACACTACAGCCAATAGAAGATGAGACATGTGTAGGTGAAAACAATTCCTGTGACAGCCTGCTTAAGGAAGATGAAGATACAAGTGATTTCTCTTGCATAACAGATTGTGATAAGGAGGGCAGTGTATGTTATGAGGGATCCAATTCATATTTTCATAATGAGCCTGAGAATTTTGATCTGCAACAAGGTGATTCTTGCAGTTCTTGTGGTGATCAAGAAGAAGAAGCGATGGACAATGCGAGTCTATTTGACAGTGAACAAATAATACCTCAAACTGTAGTTGAAAGCCATGAAGACACATTTGATGAAGAAAAGGTTTGTACATCTGAAAATGGTTTCCAACTTGTTCAAACCCACTATATGATGAAGAGTTAAAAGAAGATCAAATAATATTTTGCCAAGGTGTTCCCAAGAATGAATTTCAGGTATTTTCAAATCCACTTTATGGTAAAGAGGATATATTTTTAGACAAACAAAATGATGGAACAAATGATTGTGCTAGTAATGTTTATGATTTCTCATTCTCTGAGGATCTTGGACCTCTTTTTGATGATAATAAAAGTGAAAAATACAACTCTAGTGATGTAAATGATGAAACGTGTTCACTCAACAGTAAGAAAATTTCAGAATTACTAACTCTTGAATACCAGAGATATGTACATGAAGGTGAGCTTGAAGTCCTGTGTCCGGCTTACATTTGTTTTGACAGTGAGAGTACTCTGAGCAGTAATTCATGTGACTCCCAGTGCATTTCTCGAAATGATGGGGAAACCTTTGAAGTTGATCAAAAATCTATGTCCATTCAAGATGAGGTATGTGATTTTGAAATTTCTAACTCATGTGGAGAAGACATTTATTTGCATACCATGGATAATAGAAGTCCAGCTTTGATTGGTTCATGTATACTTAATATTAAAGATATGAGTCATAATCCAGTGTTGTATCCAAATGGTGATTTGGAAGAGGTGCAAAAGGTTTCATATTTTTTGGTCTCAAATAGTGTTAATATGACAATTTTTTTTGATTCCCATGACAAGCACTCTGATGGTGAAATTTTAGTACAGCTGGGAGAATGTTTTATAATTCATAACAGTGAGAAAGTTAATGAGAAATTTTGTATTGAGTATGCATGTATTTTGTATATTGAAGATAATAGAGGTTTGTCCCATGATGATGGAAATTTTGAGTTGCAAACTGATGAAGGGAATTTGGGCCAAGCTAAGCATGATGATTCTCTAAAACTTTCAGTAACAGTGACAGGGAAGATTGCCTGAATATCTTCAAGAAGAATTTGATGAGCTCAAGGCAAAGCCAGGTGTTTGACAAAGGAAAGTATGGGCCTTTCTTTTGGATGGCCTTGAACCATCATTTATGGTTTGAGTTTCAGACTATAACAGTTCAAAACTGATGAAGTTGAAACACAGAGGATTAAGGGTTGCTAGTACATGGACAACTCTTGATGACCCTCTTTAAAAATATTTTCCATGCACAGTAGTTTAGGATTTTGTCATCTCCATTTTGCATTCATTTCCCTTCCCATTTTGCTTATTAATCCATCAACTTGAGTCTGGTCTACTCACCCAAAGATATGGATCCTTGCAATGAACTCACAACCATTCATCCCCAGACGGAACCACTATTAGAACTGTAAAATTCTGATGATTTTACATGTTGCTCATACTCATAAATTTCCAAATAAGTCCTACCATGAGCATATTTTCCCTATTTTTCCCATATTTGTCCCATAAAATCAATCTAGGTCTGAGTATTTAACATTATGATCTATATCGGCATGAGGATATTAGGGTCTCCTCGACCCATGGTGCCTTTTTGTTTATATACATCTGTTGTCGATTATCGGCAAGACCTTAGGATTGTCACACTGATTGGAATTCATCTGTAGGTGTCTTTTGGCAGGACATTAGTCATTGTCACAGTGATAGAGGAAGTTTCATATCGGCAAGAATTTCATATCGACAAGAATTTTTTCACCGGGGTGAGGTCTCACCGAATGGGTTGTGTCCCACCTACCAGTGCACGAGAAAGAACACATCGGCAGGAGATTCATCGTCGGAGTGAAGTCATAGCAAATACATTATGTCTCACCGACCAATACATGTGGAAGTATATCGGCCAAGCTAAAGGTATTCGGGATGAGGTCTTGGTGAAATTTAATTGTCTTACTGACTGATGATGAGGATATGCATATCGGTAAGACTAAAGTATATCGGAGTAGGGTTTTACCGAAGGTGTTTGGTCTTGCTGACACAGCGGAGGGATTATGTCAAAGAAATGTCAGGAGTAAATCATGTAGTCTTGCCGACCTATAAGTTACGCTGATAGAATACTTCGAGGAGAGTCTCACCGAATAGAGTAATCTGGAGGAACAAGTTCAGCGAGACATTTGGCATCAGTATGAGTCTTTTCGAAGATTCATAGTCTTGCCAATGAAATTTATTTCATCAGTAAGATCAATTTCATCGGTGAGAAACTTGAGGGTCATGCCAAGATATGGTTTCATCAACAAAAAGGCGGTTACGTTTCAGCGACCAAAAAGTTACCATGGGGTATATCTCGGTGAGACATAGGCGATCTATGGGACATCTCCCCGACTCAGAACTGTCACAGCAACACACAGGATGAAAGAGATAACTTTCGGTTGGACATTGGCCTTCGGTATGACTACGAGATGTCTCAGCGAACGTCTTCATTGAATGTTAACAAAAGCTCGAATACAGTTTCCTGTCGACATGGAATGCGAAGCGATGTGTCTTTTCAGATGCATATGTATAAATATTCATTCTCAATTGTAAATTGAGGGAGGGGATGGGAGATTCGATATATAGTAGGTAGGGTAGATAATATACAGTAGGAATAAAATTTCCATAGAATAGGGACTATGATGTATGATTTTCAAAATGGAGATTTTAATGAGAATCAGTTGATGTCGCAGCTCATTTCTAGTGTCAATTGTCTATTGAATTTATTGAAAGTATTATTAAGTTGTCTCCAAGATTGATGCTTTCTGGTTTTTTAAATTGATATAACAAGTTTATATTCAATTTATCAGTGCACATTTGTTGTATCTGTGTGGTTAATTGATCAGTTCTTTCAAGAAAAGATTAAATCCTTTTGGTTGATCACAATAATCAGGGAAATTCATTTGGATCATTAAGAAGAGCTTAATAGTCACAGTCTTGCATGTTTATACAAGTTATAAACAAAAAATATGCCAAAAAATTTGAGTGTTTTCCAGAAATAGGTTGCCCATTGCTATTTCATTTGACTCTGCATACCCAATAAGGCACTAGTCTATGTGTTTCACCATTTAGATTCATTCATTTTCTTTACATCTGTTAACTGGGCATATTAGGATTTAGTTTGAATATTTCTATACAATCTATACCAAATTTGATTTCATTTGTCCACTTTCATCTGCCATTGTGGGAAAAAAATTTCAAGAGAGATAAGTACATTAAGTCTGCTTCATTCATATAGGTACACCCACCTAGGTCTGGTAGCACCTAAAGAGTAGAAAGCTTAAATCATTTGGCTTTGTCTATTACCCTAAAGCATACCAAGAGATTGGCAGCCTCTTGAGGCATCCCGCCTGCATTTTTGAGAGCTAACAAGCTCACTGCTTACAAGGAGGCTCACTGCCTACAAAATATTTACAAAAAAAATTAGGCTTCACAGCCAAAATAAATTGAAAAGAGTGCACCTAACAAGTGTTGATGTAGTTCTGGTGATGTTCAATAGACAGACATAACACACTTCATCATTTTTGCTTTTCTTCACCTTTGTATTCACGACTGTCTAATTAGATGCATTTCTTATTCATCAAAAATACTAACTGTTGGCTACAAGATTTCACAAAATCTTCCCAAAAATTAATTCAAATGCTCAACACACTACATCATGTTGGCATGGACCTAAGATAGGTTGCACATATATCTGCATAACAAAAATTGATTCACCATATCACAACTTATCCATTTAGTTAGCCAAAAATAGACTTAATCACAAAAAGTAATCAACAGAATAATGCCAATACACCATACGAGCACTGGAGCACAAGGGATTTTGAACATACATGCTATCAAAAATCATAAATAGTTTCCCAAAACTGCAAGCATTAACTATCAATTGTGGAGGATTGCAAACAAAAATACCATATGGTGTAGCTTGAATACCAGTTTAGATACTAGACCAAAATACCGGACCAAGTACTAACTTAGAGTTGCAATCACAACTGGAATAACATTGTGACAGCAATGACAACATAAAACTATAGATATGTTCAATCTTCTTCATTCTTCCAACATCTGCTTCTTGCTCAAGGTTGATTTCTTTTAACTTTTCTCTTATCATCTTTCTTTTGTACTCATAAATGAAAGCTTTAAACTTAGAGGTTGGAACAAATGCATCATCCTCAATGAACTCTTGGCTAGCACGATGTCTCACATCATCAGATAATTCATTAGAAGCTTCAAATGTGATCACATTCCTCTCAGGTGGCACTTCATACTGAGGAATAGTAGGAATGGTGATTTGTGTAACCTCATTCTCTTCCTCAATATCATCTTTAATAATAATAGGAGTGTCTACTGATAAGCTCACCTTTGGAGTAGGTTGTGGTGATACATGACTTAAAGGTACTACATTCTTAGCATGCATCCTAAAACTAGTATCTTTTCTTCTTTCAAAAGCCACGAGAGATACATCCTTAGTAACTTCTTCTTCATGTAGGATCAATTGTTCAACTCTCTCCATAGGATCTTCTTTTTCATGAAAATCTTCTACATATAATGGATTATTGCTTCTTCTCCAAGCCTCGACCATAAAAATTATGTTTTAAGTAGCCTTCCTCACCATCACTTGAGTTTCATCACAATTTCTAATGACAACATCCACAAAGAATTCATGTTTGTATCCTTTCAATCTATATGAGATCTTGGCATCATAAATAAAGTGCCCAGGGTCAAATTTCTCCCTCTTATTTCCCAGTGGAAATCCATAATAATCTATCCTACTACCAATTTATTCATATCCTATATCAACAATGATGGTGAAGTCACCAAAGCATAGAGTAGAAGGCATAAATTTTTTCCTTCCATAGCTTTTTAGGTGCATGAAGGATGAATAGGCCAATTTCCTTACAATCTCAAGGTATGCAACCCTGTTTGGCATAGTTTTAGGCAATAAAAATGGGGCTGCCTCGAACCCATATACTCTAATTATAGTACAATCTTTAGATGCATACCAATCCCCCCAATTATGGTTTACCTTTCCCTCAAGGTTTTTCTTGTTTGGTCTGAGGAATCTCTATATCTTTGGGGATAAATTGTAATCACATATGTGGCCAAGTAACTTATACAAGGGTTTGAAAAAATACCTCGATATCCTATCACTTCTTACTTGGCCCGTGCAATGAATATGTTGATCTTCGACACATGTTCGATATATCCTATCTTCGCATAGGTGTCTGCATTATTTATGATATCTTTCATTGCATACTCAAGTTTGAAAATATGTCCTAGCTGCACATGTGTTTTCTCAAGCACCTCATCTTCATCATTAATTTCATCAAGGGCCATCGACATATATTGAGCTATCTCATCCTTCCATACATCCTTGTCTTTTGAGTTTTTTTCCTCAAAGAAATTTGGCATATCCATACGTAGTGATTGACTGAAGTCACTCAGTTCTTGTGTCAGGATGTTATGAAAGTTGACATGTGTGTTCATAAGCTCTTGAAATTCTTGAAGCACACTTTTGTTTTCACCTTTCTTTTCCTTTATGTCTAGTTCCACCTCCTTCATTCTGTCACACAACCTATTATGTTCTAGCAAAGATGCATATGTTTTGTCATGGATGACCCAGACTTTGTCAACAAATTTAATCATATCATCAAATCTCTTACACACCAATTTTGATGCCATTTCAAATATTTTAGTTTTTATTTTTTCCTTTAATTTCTCTCGCCCATAACCTTTCATATTTTTGCTTACAATAGGTAGTCTTAGACATTGCTTCGAGCACCTTTCTTTCACATTGAATCAATGGTGAATAAGGCCCTGAGGAGGAAGGTATTCTATCTCTATAGTTGATTACTTCTTGCTTTAACCTCTCATTCTCATCAGCCAATCCCTTATTATCTATAACCAATTTTTGAATCTAAGATTTGGTAAACCTTTCCACATTCACATTTAGATCAGCAGTCTCCACAAGGTCTGTATCTTGTACTCTCTGTACTAGAAGGTGACCAAATATTTGATCATGATTATTGATGAGGGAAGGCATTTTTCTTAGTGGGTAAAGGGCCCAAATTTGCAAAGTAGTATTATCAGGGTTATATCTTGATCTAGTGTATATCTTATCACTGGCTTCATTTGTCAATTGCAAGGCCTTATTCTCTCTTTTTAGGAAATTGTCAAATACAATGGTTGAGCTGATATCCCACCCTGGAAGAAGCATGACCCCAACTTCTTGTAATAACACTCTTCCTCTTTTAGGAGTCATATTATCCATTTCTTTTTCAACCTCATATTGGAGTTCTTTCAAGGCTTTTGCTTCTTGCTCAAGGTTGATTTATTTTAACTGTTCTCTTATCATATTTCCTTTGTATTGATAAATGCAAGCTTTAAACTCAGAGGTTAGAAAAAATGCATCATTCTCAATGAACTCTTGGCTGGAACGATGTATCACATAATTAGATAATTCATTAGAAGCTTCAAATGTGATCACATTCCTCTTAGGTGGCACTTCATACTGAGGAATAGTGGGAATGATGATTTGTGTAACCTCATTCTCTTCCTCAATATCATCTTCAATAATAATAGGAGTGTCTGATGAGAAGCTCACCTCTGGAGTAGGTTGTGGTGATATATGACTTAAAGATACTACATTCTCAACATGCCTCCTAAAACTAGTATCTTTTCTTCTTTCAAAATCCATGAGAGGTACATCCTTAGTCAATTCTTCTTCATGTAGGATCAACTGTTCAACTCTCTCCATAGGATCTTGTATTTCATGAAAAGCTTCTACATATAATGGATTATTGCTTCTCCTCCAAGCCTTGGCCATAACAATTTTTTTGTAAGCAACCTTCCTCACCATCACTTGAGTTTCATCATAATTTCTAATGACATCATACACAAAGAATTCATGTTTGTATCCTTTCAATCCCTGTCAGATCTTGGCATCATAAATAAAGTGCTCGGTGTTAAATTTATCCATCTTATTTCCCAGTGGCAATCCATAATAATCTATCTTGCTACCAATTGATTCATATCCTGCATCAGCAATGTTGGTAAAGTCACAAAAGCATAGAGTAGAAGGCATAACAGTTGTCCTTCCATAACTTTTTAGGTGCTTGAAGGTTGAATATGCCAATTTCCTTACAATCTCAAGGTATGCAAACTTGTCTGGCATAGTTTTAGGTAGTAAAAATGGGGCTACCTCGAACCCATATCCTCTGATAATAGTACAATCCTCAAATGCATACCAGTCCCCCCAATTATGGTTTACCTTTCCTTCAGGGTTTTTCTCCTTTGGCTTGAGGAATCTTTGTATAGCTAGGGAAAAATTGTAATCACATCTGTGGCCAAGTAACTTATACAAGGGTTTGACAAAATACTCTTCAAAATATAAATAGTGGGATCTCCCACATCTACTTTCCCATATGGACATCCACATCTACAGTGGTCTATAATTATCATCACTATCCAAATCCTTGATTCTCAACTCCTCTCCCCACATTCCCATTGCCTACCCTTCATATAATATCATATCCATTAGCAATGAATAATTCTTGAAGTTGATGGCATCACTATTGTTCTTAATGGTAGCAAGAGAAGTATTAATGAGATTAGACAAGTATTCTGCATAATCATAGGGCCTAGCATCTTGGATTTGGATATCTATAGCCAAAACCATGGGAGCTATAGTCATGTCAACAAGAGCATCAATTCCTAGGATCTGGCTAGTTGAATAGTAGGTGTACTAGTAATACTCTTAAAATGGATCCACAGGAAATGGGGGTTTCTCACCACTAGAAAATCTTTTAAGTTGGTTTCTTGGGCCCTTGGTTCTATGTAGAGGTAATTTCCACCTCTTATAACTTGCATCCATGGTTTGATACTCCTCCAAAAAATACCTTATCCTCAATTTTTTCTTCAAGGATGTGTCTAATTGAAGGACCATGCAGATTTAACCTCGTGTTATAATAATAAATTGTGAACCATCATGAGAATATATTGCCCTTGTTTTACAATTGTAGTTTCTAGCCAATGCTTTAATCAGTTCCATGTTAACAAACATATTAGGCATCACAAGCTTTATCAAATTCATGTTCCATGGATTTGAGACAAGCCTATGTTTGTATTTCTTTATGTAATGATATATAAATAGATCATAGCCTCTCTATGGAGTTCACACATCTCCTAGATTTTTGTGCTTATCTTCCAGTTTTTCACATGAAGGATTTAATTGAGTTGTTCTCCTAGATTTTGGCCTAGACCTGAGACACTAATCTATTAATTCTTGGTTTAATGGCATGGCCTCTATTTTTTTCCTCTTTATTTTTGGTTTTGTTGGAGTTCTATCCACTTTAAAACCCTACTTGTACAATACTTCAAGCAATTTTTTAAGAACACGTTCGGCTAAGCCAAGAGCACTTACTTGAAAGAATGTTGCAACTTCTGAGCTACTTTCCATCATCCAACTCTTCCTTCTTGATATTCAACCACAATTTGTAGTAATTCTAATTTCTTGGGAGTTAGATATATCGAGATTTGGTATGCTTGAGCCAACTTTGGTTCATAAATGGCGCTCATGCCACCTTTCTAATCAACTACAATATTAATGGAAATTGTCTTTTTGATGACCTTATTAGCCATGTCAACTAGGTGAGACATTATTTCATAATATCAAAGAGACATTTGATTTTCTCTCTTTGATCCCACAAGGTCTCCTTGATGGCTGCAATTGAAGTTCTTGAACTTTTAACATCTAAATGTTGATGGGACTAGTGAACATTTCTCTCTGATAAGCTTATGTCTCCTCGACATGCCAGTGTTCCTCCTATCAATAGTGTTTCTTCAAATAACCCACTTTTGTATCTTTAAAATGTTGAAGAGACCCATGGTTATCTCCCTTCGATGTCCCATAGTCTCATTGATGATTTATGTTCGTAGTTGCACCAGATGTCAAAGAGACTTTTAACAATGTTCGCTCGATGCTCCCTTGTCTCTCTGACATATTATTGTTAAAGAAGTCAAAGAGAATTTTATCAATATTTGTTTGATTCCTTTGTGTCTCTTCAAAATTTTGTTCTTAGTTGCTCTTACAGTTCAAAAAAACTTATTCATTTCTCACTCTAACACATTGATATCTCTTCGATATTTCCGTTGTACTCATTTGACCTTGTTCTTGTCAGTAACTTACCATTTATTTTATAATAATCTCTTGATATCCAAGAGATTTTTTTTTGTTTCCTGAATGCAAAATAATCCTATATCCTCAGAGTATCACTAGTATTGTGTATTGTTGAAGAGACAAGTTAATTTTTCTCTTCGATGCATCCAAGTCTCCTTGATATATTGCTTTTTGGTTGTCAGAGAGACATTCGAGTATGTCTCCTTGAAGCATGAGGTTCTCATTGATATTTTCATTGACCTTCTATTGAATTTTTTAGAGATACATTGGCACAACTCTCTTCCATGTGATACTATCTTGGTGACATACCTTGTATTGCCGAGGAAGTTCCTTAGGAAGGGGAATTATTTCAAAGTGGCAATTAGAGGCTTTATTTTTATGAGGTTTGATATGCAAGATTATAGACCATTGTGTATTCCCATTTTAGTTGGGACAAATTTATCTATTTTAGATTTTCCAACATCCCCATCAGAGATGGAAGACATGAGCAGAGTGCCTTACAAGATTGTAGTTGGAAGTTTGATGTATGTTATGGTCCGTACAAGACCAAACATTGCCCAAGTAGTGAGAGTTATTTCTAGATATATGTCTAATCCTAGTAGAGTTTGATGGAATGTAGTTAAAAGAGTCTTTAGATATTTGTGGGGTACCTCAGATTATTCCTTATGTTATCATAGTAATATGGCTATGTGAGATAAGGGGGATTCACTGCTCACAAGCTAAATGAAGAAATTGCAAAGAAAGTATATCTAGAATAATTATCATAAAAGACTGCTTCAAAACTTGAGAGAGAAAATGTTCTAGATTCCTTCCTTCAAAAGAGGATATCTCAGACAAAAGACTACAACGTAAAATTAGTATGCCAACATGGCACGTGGGAGTCCAAATGACATGCTAACATCCTAAGCAATAGAGAACTCAGGGCCTCAAATAGGCAGATCATAGCTTTACTATCTAACCTAAATCTGAGGTCACATCAATAGAATAACAAGACAAATAATAGAAACCAAAAGAAAGCACAAGGAGAGCTAAGAGGGGTCTTATGAACAACCAAATGTTTGAACCCTTACTCTGAGCTCTACTTTAACAACTTGCACACAAGATGAATGAGGAAAAATGTTGGGGCTATTTTAGGACTTTCCATAGTCAAACCCCTGCTTTGGTGTTCCCACCTCCAAAGATAGCTAGATAGATAGGGAGAGTAACTAAAATGGACAAAAGGAAGTGGTGAAAGAAATACCTACCTATGGGGGAGAACCCACACCACCAAGTAGAAAATGAACAAAGAGATCTAATCTATTTGCAAATAGAAAAGAGTGAGAGAGTGTTACCAACAGGCCTTGCCCCCCTCTTGAACACATAGACACACTTTTGAACACTTGCTAGAGAGCTTTGGCTATTGGAGGGACCTCATTATGATAGATATTTTCTTGTAGAAGTGTTGTTGCTAAGAGTAGAAGAGGTTGAGAAGTGAAGTGAAGCTGAGGAGAGAGCCTTGAATGGATGAGAGAACCCCCAAAATGAGAGAAAAAGGGGTTTTGTTGCATGCAAGGGTGGAAAGAGTCATTACACCCAAAATCTTGGCTACAAAGACATGTGTCAAGAGCTAGAATTTGAGATTCCCCATTTCAAACTCAAAAAACTGCCAGGATGCTAGCACGTCATGCAGACATTTGTGCACTGTGCAGGTGTCCAAAACACCCATTTTTGGGAAATGAGTTGATGGGCTATTGTTGCTTCGCTATTGGACCACATGGAGTTGGAATCATGAAATTTTGACCCATAGGGATTTTGTCATAAATGTGTTTAGGCATCATAAATGCTAGGAAAAGTGCTAAAATGTGAAATTTCCCCTAGGTGCAATTTTGCGACATATTTTGCCCCCACTTTAGTGGGCTTGATTTTGGGAAAATTGGCCACACTAAAGTAGAAAAGAAAAAATCCACCCAAAACTTGAAGTTTTACAGATTTGTGTGCCAAAGGAAGGTACTATAGAGGTCACAAAGGTCAAGCTGACCAATACCAAAGATGCCCCTAGTGATTGAACTCAACGAGAAGTGCAAGGCATATTAGAAGAAGTTACAATAGAGAGAAGAATGATCAATAAAAAAATTGGTGATTTAGAAGAAAAATATGCTAAAGAGGTGACTATATGCCCCCTCTTGAGTTTTCCCCCAACTAGGTGGGGTGAAATCAGGAGAAGCCAGGGAACCACAATCTCTAGGAAAAATGGGCCCTGGGGAGCTTCTATATACCTAGTTGGGCCTCGAGAAGGGTCATTTGCACTTTTCATTGTGAGGATTTTTTTGACTATTGTGAGAGAAAAATCATCAAAATGGTGAGAAAAAAAGAGTACGAGGTTCCTAAGTTGGACCAGCTATGGGAAGATATAGCTGAGGGTATTGAGGTAGACCAGGTAGGCTTGGAAACCACTTCATTTGTGTATTTTTCATGATTTTTAGCATGTTTTTAAATTTTGAGCAATGTAATCATCTTAGATGCACGCATGTGTCCTTCACACGCGCTGGAATCTAGGACCAATGTTGTCATCCTGAGGATGCATTGTCATCCTAGGTATGTGTTGGTATCCCTATGCCATTAATGGTGGATCAGGACACCTATGTGACACACAGACGTCTGCATAGCACACACATGTCCCTTAATATTTTTAACTTTATTTTTTTCCAGTCGACCATGTATTACCCCAAATTTTTCCCTTTTTCGTAGGGCTACATCGAGATCAGCGAGCATCCCGGTGGGCAAGTGTTGTGCCTGCTTAGAGATCAATGGGATTGTTTGTCTGAGAATGAGGTCACCCACCTAGAGTGCGTCAGTCTTTGGCATGTTTACACTATGCTAGAGATGCTTTACCATGATCAGATGTTGATGGAGAGGTGGAATGCCACCACATAAAACTTCTAGTTGCCCACTAGAGAGATGACCATTACATTGGAGGACATCTACCACATCCTTGGTATTCCCATCTATGGTAGATCGGTGGAGCTAGATGACACATGCTTAGCATAGGAGCAATCAGATGGTGTTTGATACTATTCCAACCAGACGAACGATAGGGACAGGACTAGGCATATTTACACTCGATGGTTCGATCAAGCCAAGACCACTACACCCCTACTACACCGCATCATGGTGGTCATTGTGGAAACATGAATTACTATAGATGGGTAAGGCTCTCACCTACTGGGGGCATGTCTACACTATTCACGAGATGGTTGAGTGATGTATAGTTTTTTCCTGGGGGTGCAGTATGCTTGTGTACTTATACCAAGAGCTCGAGCAGTACGTCCACAATGATTACCAGAGCTTGACTACATGTACACTCCTTCAAGTGTTGGATTTTGCACACATCACCTGCACGAGGCCAAAAGGATTTCCTTGATTGCAGGATTATACTGTACCTATGGCTCACTGGTATGAGCTCACATGACAATGGAGACATGTTAATCTGCAGTTCTGGTAGCTACAGTTTGACACAATGACACCTGATTGTATCAAATGGAGACCCCACCAGTTATTCCAGTGGGTTGATGATGTTAGGTTCCTTCAGAACTTGTAGTGCAACCATTTTATTCTCGATCGTATATATTTTGTTATCATGTCATACTACTGGAGCTAGGTCATGCAACAACACAGGAATATTTAGACTATTCCCCCTGCTATCCCTACATACACCCAAGATATCTAGATTGTAGCAAGGCTAGGGGACCATCTGTGTCCTACTATAGTAGATGTATGCCTTTTTAATGTTGAGAAAAATGACGTGAATCTACTAGCAATGGGCACGATGGACAATTTCAATGTGGTCAGAGATTTTTTGATGTGTTGGGTAGCTCACTGTCTAGCCCTAGTGTTCCCAGTAGATGCCCCCATGGGGGATCCCAGATTATAAGGGGCCATGCCACCATAGCCACCTAGGAAGAGGTGGAGGCATCAAGGCAGTGAAGGAGAGCAAGAGGAGCAATAGCAGGAGGAGGGCTATCTGAAATAGTTGGAGCAGGCCAAGGAGGTCAAGGTGGTTTCATTGAGGTTGAGGCATTGATGGAGGATGTCCTCTCCTCCATGAGCCACTCTAGTTTCATCGAAACCACTAGGCCTACCTTTCATACTAGTAGCAGTCCTCATAGGGTTCGAGGTGGCTCCTGATGTTGATGGCGCCTGCTTAGTGCTCCTCCCCCTGACCCATTTTGGCACCAAGGGGATCTAGGTATGACAGTTGTTTATGCTTTTATTTCAATACTATTTAGTTATTTTGTTTCATGTATATGTATATTATGCTTTGGTTTTAGTATCTATACATCTCATAGTACTGATATACATTTTCTTTTTGTGGTTGTAGTGGATACACAAAGATGGACTGGTTTATTTTCCTAATGCATATCAGAGGTGGCCCTTGATGTGCCTATCTAGGGGCAGTTCTAGATGCTTACTATTTGGTTTTAATGGGACACCATGTCCATCTTTTCTAGCTGGTATCCCATCTAAGGACAACCTATGAGGAGGGGTAGGTGGAGATTGCGAAGTGGATCACAAATGCTACCACACTTTGAGCACAATAGTATAAGCTATTTGGGGAGCTACAAATGGTACTTGCAAAGTGAGACATGGTCATGACGAAGGATGATGTTATCAAGTAGGATGTGACACCCTTTAGAGCCATCTCAATGACCTCGCAGGATAGCTAGTAGCAGTGACCCCAATAGGTGATTAGTAGTTGCAACATGAGCTAATCTAGGCTTGTATGTAGATATGCTCTCTCTAGGGAGAGATCAAGGGGATGTGCACATCGATGTTTGTCCTGTGCTCACACCACTCTTGATCGATCTCCATTATGCAGCCTTGACCCCATCCATAGTTGTAGTCAGAGCTAAAGGGCTCTGGGAGCCATATGCACAAGGCGTAGAGAGCCTCTTTTTGTATATCATTTTTGTAGCCATGACACATATTTTGTAGATCATTTTTTGTATAGACACTGATATACATATACAATAGCCACTCATTTTTTGATGACAGTGGCACAATACATGTACATGACATTTGATATTTATATATATACATGGGATACTGATTCTATGTTATGGTATTCTTTACTTTGATGTGTATGTCCATTACTTTCATGTATGTTGATGTTATGGATTTTATATGTGTATGGATGTATGTTTAAATTAGATGCTATCATGATTTAATGAACACACATGGATGTATGTTAATTAAATACAATGATGGTCTAATTGCCTAAAAAGATGTAATATAATGCATGGATACATAGCCTAGCAAAGCACACATATGTATGTCTCTCCTACACACACACACATGGTTGCATCATAACGTGAAATTTTTCACAATGTATGAAGGACTATCAGCATATGCAATGCTATGACCCTTAAAGAGTGAACATTGCATATATGACACATTGGACACTATGTATAGTATCGAAAAATATGCATTGCATTAACACATTCTTTTAGAGGTGTTCCGTCCATGGCTGATAATACATAAGCACCTGAGCAATACATGAAGATGACAATGTAAGGGCCTAACTAATTAGGACTAAATTTTCCCCTTTTATCAATCGACACATTTACATTTCTCTGATTCTCATAGAGAACTAGGTCACCTTCCTTGAAATTCCTAGGAAGTACACTTTCATTATACTGTCTAGATAACAATTGTTGATAATATTTAAGATGGTCAAGGGCCTATAATTGGTGCTCAGTGAGCATCTCTAGTTGATTTAAATGATTAGCTTGATAAGTCTCGTTATCAATTAACCCTTTAAGGGAAACCTGCAAAGATATAATTTCCAACTCTAAAGGCATGATAGCTTCAACACCATACACAAGGTTGTAGGGTGTTGTTCCTGTCACCATATGAAAACTTGTGTGATAGGCCCATAAAGCATTTGTTAACTGAACATGCTAATCCTTACCATGTTTATTTACTATTTTGCAAAGAATGAGCTCAAGAGTCGTATTAGATGCTTTCGCTTAGCCATTAGATTGAGGATAATATGGTGTGGAAAATCTATGTTGAATATGAAACTTCTCTAGGAATTGCTTTACTTCCTTGTTCTCGAATGGTGTACCATTGTTAGAGAAAAGTGTAGCAAGCAGACCGAATCAAGCAATGATGTTACTCAAAAGAAAGATACAACTAGCTTCAACATTCATAGATCGAAGCGGGATGGCTTCAACCCACTTCGTGAAGTAATCTGTAGAAATGATGATAAAGGTGTGTCCTTTAGAAGAAGGAGGTGATATCTTTCCTATGATATCCAATCCCCATTTTACAAATGGCCAAGGAGAGGTCAGGTTTTGTAACTCTTGTGCATGAGCATGAATAAGGCGACTATGTTGTTGACATTGTGGGCACTTTTTAACAAAATTGAAGGAGTCTTGTTTCATTGTTTTCCAAAAGTACCCCATGTGGATCAATTTTTGCACTAGATATTTACCACCACGTTTCCACCCTCGGAACCCAAATGGGCTTCCTTAAGAGCAAGGGGTATGTATGCTTTAGTGAGACATCAAAGAATCAAACCGATGTAAGTTTTTGCTATGGAACATCTAACAAGACAACGTAGCAGACTGAAAGCTTTCATATATGAGTGTGATCATTTATTTTCACATCATCAAGAAGGTTTCTAGTCTTTAGATAGTTGTAGATGTTAGAAAACCATTCTCCTAAGTCTATGTGAGAACACACAAAAGCATTAGATTCAGGTTGATCAAAAATAGCCAGAGACCAAAGGACCTAAACCACAAAGTGGTATTCTTTTGTATCCTCATCCGAAGGTACCAGGGAGGTGGCACTCACCATGGCATCTACATGTCAATTTTCTCTCCTGGGAACATTGTCTATTGTGAAAGATGAAAATCCATTAAACAAAGACAAAGCAAGGTCTCGATACTGAGATAATTTACTTTTCTTAGCCTGATAGGTTCCTACAATCTGATTCACAATAAGCTCAAAGTCACCATGTATACGGAGATGTTTTATTTTTAGTGTGATTGTGGCACGCAAGCCAACAATGAGGGCTTTGTACTCAGTGATGTTATTGGTACAAGTGAAGTCCAATCGAAAGGAGAGAGGGATTGGTTTACCTTCAAGCGAGATCAAAACTACGCCTGCTCAAAAGCTAGTTTGACATCTTGACCCATCGAGATACATTTTCCACACAAGGTCATGATTGATCACAAAGATGTTCTCATCAGGGAATAAGTCCAAACCTAGGAAGGAGTGAGATGAAGGAGCGTCCACCAGTTGATCAACAACCGCTTGACCATTTATCAATTTTTTGAATAACAAATTTTATGTCAAACTCAGAAAGCAACATTACCCATTTCGCTAATCTCCCAGCAAGGTCGGCACTGGAGAAAAAATGTTTTATAAGGTCACTTTTTACAATTACATGTGTTTTTACATTAAGAAGGTAGTGTCGAAGCTTCTATATTATAAGGACAAGAGCAATGCATTGCTTCTCCATGGATGAATAACAAGTTTCATAATCAACCAGGATGTGACTAATGTAGTAGAACTCCCTCTCTTTCCTAGCATCATCATACTGAGTGAGCAAGGTCGCCAAAGCTTATGGTGATGTAGCAAGGTAAACCAAAAAGGGTCTATCTTGCATAGCCAACATTAATATGGGAGGATTGGCCAAATAAGTTTTGAATGACTCAAAAGCTTTTTGTAAATCTTCATCCCATATAAAGCGAACGCCCTTCTTTAGTAAATGAGTGAAAGGAAGAGTGCGTTCAACCAGTTGAGATATAAATCTATGAATTACTTGAATCTTCCCTTGTAAAATTTGCAATTCAGTGATCATCCTAGGTGGAGGCATGTTAAAAATTGCATCGATCTTATTTGTGTCTACTTCAATTCCATGATGAGAGACTATGAACCCCAAAAGCTTGCCTGCATCTACACCAAAGACACACTTAAGAGGATTAATCTTCATCTTATAGAGTTAAAGCCTTTCAAAAATAAGATGAAGGTTTTCCATGTGATCCTGATGAATTATAAATTTCACCAAGATATCATCAATGTAGTCTTCTAAAATATTATGAATGAAGTCATGAAATATTAAGGTCATCACCTGTTGGTAAGTCACTCCTACATTCTTTAACCCAAAGGGCATGACCACATAGCAGAAGGTACCCCAAGGGGTAGTGAAGGCTATCTTATACTGATCTTCTGAGTTAATACAGATCTGGTTGTAACCAAAGAAGCTATCCATGAAAGATAACAAGGCATGGCCTACAGTTGAATCCATAATCATATCTATATTAGGAAGTAGAAAGTCATCCTTAAGAGAGGCCTTATTAAGATCACAAAATTCAATGCATATATGAATACATCCATCATGTTTACTAGTGGAAATGATATTTAAGATCCAAGGTGAGTAATCAATTGGATAGATAAATCCTACTTTCAACAGCTTCTCTATCTCAGTCTTAACCAACAAATCAACCTTAGGATTGATCTTTCAGATTTTCTACTTAACTAGCTTGGCATCGAGACATAAAACAATATTTTGAACCACTATAAACTCATCAATATTGGGAAATTCCTCAAATGGCCAAGAAAATATATTAGGATGAGAATCTAGAAGATTGGAATGCTCCTTAGCCTGCTCAAAAGAAAAGGCACTTCCCAATATTAATCATCTTTTCAGAAGGCTTGGGATCCATAGAGACTTCAACAATATCTCCTTTGAGGAGGGGACTACAGTCTTCAGGATGTGGTATTGGAACACCATTTTCAACATTAGCTAGAGGGTCCTCCCCTCATCAAAATTTAGGGTAGACTCTCTAAAATATGCTTTTTTGCTCAAGTGATATGGGAATTGTATCTTATGGGGAAAAGGAGCAAAGAGGAGTAGGCACCTAAGAATTCCTCTAGTGCTTCATCTGAAAATAAAAAATGTAAGGGGACTTCTTCAGCCCACGCCCTGCCCTCTATTAATTCAAGATGGACTAGACTAAGTGATTTAATCAAAATTATGTTAACACTCTACCAGGGTTTTTGTTTAGATTGTTCAATAGAGCACCCAAAACCCAGATAGTGCTTGCGAGGCTCAAACTAGATAGGGACTTGAATTCCCTTCTCAATATGTCCAAGGCCTTTCTGGCCATAGCCATATTAAGAAGTGAGTCTATATCTAAAACCATAACGTGTTTGCAAAACTTCAAAAGGTGGTGGTTCCATATAGAGAGCATTGTTCCACCAGTGGACATAGAATGCATCTATAAAAGCACAACCATCTCCTTTACTTGATTCACAAACATTAACCTCCTTAGTAATAGTAAGACTATCCTCCTCAGTAGGGGAATGATTGGTCTCTTGAATAGGATCGCAACTTTCCTTCTCAATGAGAGTGCTATCCAATTTTTCATCAGAGGCATTTGAGGTTATGAGAATTTTTAGATGAGCAGGATTCACTTTGTACTCCCCAATAAAGAACTTAGAGAAATCCAAGGATCCCCAATAATCACCAAGAAATGCATTAGATTTAGAAGAAGAAGTAGATGGGGAGGACTTAGGAATTTCTACTTTAGGCGATTCTTCTTTAATGGTGTTCACTTCAGGGACAACTTCCATAGAGGGTATCACCAAAGAACATGCCATCACATTAGAAGTTAGGAATGGAATACAATTCTTAAGAGTAGAGATAATTGAAGCTCGACTAGCAGCCGCTAGTGCACAAAGGTGAACAAATTCTAAGTCAGCTTTGACTATGACTACTCGATTATTTGCAAAAAACTCTAGAGAACGATGTAGAGTGGAAGTTATGGCACCCATAGCATGAATCCAGGGTCTCCCTAGAAGAAGATTATAAGGTAAGGGGCCTAACATCACATAAACTAAGGTGGGTAAATTAATGGGGCCTAACAACAAAGGAAATATTATTGTTCCTAGATCTTGTCGACTAACATTATCAAACCCACGAATACACAAAGAAGTAGCTAAAGAAGAAGAATCAAATTTAATCTTGGGTAATATATCTAACCAAAAATGTTGAGAGCTGAACCAACATCAATGAGGGTATATTAACTATAATCATCAAAGGATCCACTTGTTTCTGCACATTCAGAGGTGAGATTTCTTATAGATAGAATGTGATATTTAGCGAATCCACACGAATATGAGCCAAAAACGCATTAACATCCATTGGCCTATTGGAGGAAAGTAGGAGGATCTTCTGCAAGGATTCCTAAAGCATTCCTTGATAAACCAAAGTGATTTGAAGTAAATCCCAAAGTAAGATTTTAGTCAGAGTAACACAAAGTTTCTCAACAAGATCATAATCACCTAGTGCTTTAGTCACAGGTTTAGGTGCTAGAGGAAGACTTGATTTAGAAGGTGGTAAAGAAGTAGGAACATGAGTAGGTTGAGATGTAGGAATAGAAGGTTGTTGATCTAAGTTCTATTTATTTCTTCCTGTATTTTATGTGTTCCCAACAAAATTATAAGAAGCAGAGTCCATAGCTTTTACAAACCTCAAATATAAATCTGGTGAATCATCATGATACAAAATTTCACAAATATAATGAATCCTCTCAAGTGAGGGGCTAGCTAGAGTAAAGTAAATAATGGGTTTCATAGGGCTTGGAGAATCCACGAACACCACCACAATGTTTATTGACTCTTCAGCTTGTGAAGAAGAAGTTTGTTCAAAAGATCTATGGGTATTGGAAGATGCTTATAAGAAATCATCTAGAGAATCATCCAACATATTGAGATCTTCCTTAGAGAAAGAATTATCATAAACATTAAAAAATTGTAGAAAAATATCCAACATGTTTCATGTCAGGTTAACCAAAATGTGAGATAAGGGGGATTCAAGCTCATGAGTCTCTTCATTCTCAAGAGAATCCAAAGGAGCGAACTGCCCTTAACCACCTCAATACAAGCTAAATGAAGAAATTGTAAAGAAATTTTATCCAAACTAATTATCATAAAAGACTGCTTCAAAACTTGAGAGAGAAAAGCTTCTAGATTCCTTCCTTTGAAAGAGGAGCTCTTGGCCAAAATACTACAACATGGAATCAGGATGCCAGCGTGGCATGCTAGAATCCAAATGATGCATTGTCATCCTAAACAATAGAGAGCTCAACGACTCAAACTGGAAGACTAGAGCTTCAATATCTAACCCAAATTTGAGGTATGTTCAATGGGATAACAAGATAAAAAATAGAAACCAAAAAAAATCACAAGGGGAGCTAAGAGGGGTCTTATGAATAATCAAACGTTCAAACCCTTACTCCAAGCTCCACTTTAACAAACTACACACAAGATGAATGAGGAAAAATGTTGGGGCTGTTTTGAGGCTTGCCACAGTCAAACCCCCACTTTGGTATTCCCACCTCCACAAATGGCCAAATAAATAGAGAGAGTAACCGAAATGGACAAAAGGAAGTGGTGAAAGCAATCCCCACTTCTAGGGACGAACTTGCACCACTAAACTTATCAAATGAACAAAGAGATCTAATCTATTGGAAAATAGAAAAGAGTGAGAGAGTGTTACCTAGTGAGAAGTTGTTGAGATGATTTAGCATTGTTTTCATTGATGTCAAAACGTAGGATCTGGAAGGTTGTGCTTCGGATGATATACAGAAATGATCTATTCTATCGGGTGTTATGATGTTACATAGTGTGGATGTTATCCTTGACTTGGATGTAGCGGTACTTTTTGGGACATCCATGGAAGTCAGCTAATGTAGAATAATCAAGACTAATGTTTTGATGTTGGTTGTTGTACTCAAAGATTACTCTGAGTATCTTTGCTATCTGGACATTCATGTAGCATGTTACAAGTTTTGGTATGTCGAATTATGTTTCTCTGATTGATACTGAAATTGATGGTAATCAAGATTTGGTCTTGGTTGTGGCATTCCCATCGGCTCCAAAATATATTTCATGTAACTCAAGGTTTTCTATCTTCTAGTAATTATGTTATCTTATGTATTACTTATTTATGGGTCCCTTAGTAACGTGATAAGAAGATCTTTATGTGTGACCAATATTTTGGGTCTGGTGCTAGTGTGACAAGACTTATTGAAAATTTCAAGGTTGTTCTTCATGCCAACATATTTTTTCTAGGCCGAGTAAGGAGATTATGGAAATATTGTGTTTGGTTGACTTAGAAGATTATGAAGGCAATGGAATTGTATAAGTAAAAGCTGATTTTGTTCGATGAAGATGAAGTATGGTGTATGCAAGAAGATAAATGGGTGTGAAGGATTATGCGATAAGAAAGCTTAAGGAAAGTGTTAGGAAGAAGTAATTTGTTTTCCAAAGGTTGTGCAAGGAAGGTTGAAAAAATATTCTTGACTGGATTTGTTGCAGACAGATGTTGTGCTCTAAACTAGAATTGGCTTCATGCATATGTAGATGTAGCTTCATCATTTCATTTTTGTGAGTGAGAATTTTTTGTAATCAGATGTATTAATTGGGAAATGATCCCACCGGCAATGAGCCTTTGTAAAAAATCACCTTAACCGATGTCACCTTAACTGGTGTTCTATAATTGAGAATTAGTATTCTCCGTGGTTTTTCCCTTCTTAGGTTTCCACATAAATTCTGGTGTTCATTATGCATGGTGTTGTTATGTTCTTTCATGTTCATATCTATTTGATTATTATCTGATTGATATAAGCTTTATCTGGATTAATTAAAGTCAAGAAAATTGTTTTATGATAATTGATTCAACCCCCCTCTTAGTTATGCAGACTATTCAACAATTGGTATCATAGCTTTGGTTCCTTGAAGATAGAGTTTAATTGCTTGAGGGAGATCTTGGTAGCTTGAAGAAGATGGCAAGATATTATTATTTTGAGGAAGAACTAAAGATAATGTTAGATGACATGGAAAGTACATAATTTGAAAATTAAGAATTGAAAGAGAACATCAAGGAGGCAGATGCTTGTATAGCAAAGCTAAGGGAGAAAATCCAGAAATTCAAAGCATGACACAAAGAGGTTAGCTAGGAATTAAAGGAGTCAAAGGAAAGTATTTTGGATCTAAAGCTATAGTTGGATGAATTCAAGAAGACTGAAGAAGATCTCAAAGATACCATCAAATAGAAATTAGAAGAAAATGAGAAGTTAGATCAAGAGTTAAGAGGGCTAGAATTAGAAGCAAGAATATGTGAAAGTAGCATAATTCTAGATCAAATCTTGTCCCTACATAAATGTCACAAGGATAAGGGAGGACTTGGATTCTTCGGTGAAAGCTCAAATCAAAACACTAAGGGAAAAGACAAAGTAGTTGAAGCTAAAGCGAGATCTATTGTAACAAGCAAGGTCCAGAACTCTAGAACACCTACAAAAAGGACCTCTGGTCAAGTAACCAAATTCTCAAAGGTACTTATCATTCAATGGCTATTGTTTTCTATGCAAAAGTTTTGGACATTAGGCTATAGAGTGTAGAAGCAAGAAGGAGCCAAGTACTCAATGCTTCTAGCCAGATTAGATAAGGAATGGAATGAATAATCTCTTTCATGGTAATTTCTATTTATGTCATGGTTATGGTCACAAAGCTAATTAGTGAAGATCTAGGGTTCACTCAATTAAGTCAAGAAAAATATGTTACAAGTGCAATCAACCCAGAGATTATGCTAACAGATGCAGATATGTTGCTTCGAAAAAGCCTAAAAACAAAAGGAAGGCTGCAGAATCAAATGAATCTAAGAAGAAGAGTGTCATGGTTTGGAAGAAAAAGGAAACAAGTGTGGGGAGCTCTTATGTGGTACAAGATCTTGGTACAAGCTCTTCCAAAATATGATCCAACCACCTTGGCTCAGGGGGAGTGTTGCAATGCATATCTTGATGGATTCCCCCTCTCCGAAGTAATATTGATGTGTTTTCAACTTGACTAAGTTTGATCTAGTTGGTGATATATGATAAAGCTTAATCCGGTTGATTGAAAAGTGAAGTACTATTGATGGCATCATCGATGTAAAATTTTTGGCAAAAAAATCATCATGAAAAATTAAGGATAAAAGGTGGAGTTTCAAATCATTTCTCACAGTTTGCAAAGAAGGGAAAATAAGTTTTGTTGAGTGATAAAAGATTGAAGAAGTTAAGCACGATGATGGAATCTATGTTGGTTGACAGTGAATCTAGTGGTAGTATTCCGTTAAGGCAAAAGGGAGTAGAGTTGGATGAATTTGATCATCGAAAGATGAAGGAAATGGAACTAGGGTTGAAGACTGATGAATTTCAAAATGTAAGTGCCCTGGGTACGGATTTATAGGGAGAATTTCCATGGATTTCCAATAAAGAATCTATCTTGTTCTTGTTGAGTCGATTCAAGGATTGCATCATCATTTTGGACAAACCCTATTTGATCACTAAGGAATCCATTGAAGCTATTATTGGATTGTGCAGTGTTGGTAACCTCTCTAGGAAGAAAATGGTGAAATACAGAGACATGGAGGAACTTACTGGTATCAATAAAGACCCCTAAGCTCTACTGATAAATACCATTTCCTATCCTATAGTAAGGTATGTTGCTTATGGTATCATTTACAAAATCCATTTCAAAAATCATGAAGGTTCTACATCGGCTATTGTTGTGTATCTTGCACATAAGATGGTGAAGGAAAATAAATAGTTTGACCTATGTAGCCTAATAATGGAAAACCTAATTGCAAATGTTAAAATTTCTTTGGTTGAGAGTTATCCCTTCCAGTTTGGGTCTCTGCTCATATGTTTAGTATTTACTTTCCGATTTTGCTACCATCAAAGGAGAATGTTAAGTGGAAGTCTGACATCTCTATCGGAAAGCAAGTTTACAGATATTTGAAATGTATGAAAGATAAACCAAGTGCGTGCAAAGTTTATTTCTCATCCTTGTAGATGAATCTATGCTCCACTATGATAGTGTCTAGTTCTATGCCTATTAGTCAGTTTGAGGAGGGTTCCTCCTCCGGTAAGGAGTTAGAGGTTGTCATTGGTGGTTCCCCTACATAACCTAAAAGGAGGAAAATTAACACAAAGGATGTTATCACTATCTCAGAAGATAAGGAGAAGGAAGAAAAGTATCTACCTATATTTGACTCTTTCAATCTAGATGAAATTCGTTTGGTGTTGGATGAAGGTAATATGAAAAGATTGGTGAAATTTGGTATGCCTTCTCTTTGCTCAGTAGGCTTAGAATTGAAGATGCCTTAGTTGATTATCTGCTCAAAAAGGTTCCTAATGTTTTTGTTGTCTTTGACTTGTTACCGGATGATCTGGTAGAAATTGTTAAAGAAAGGTTGTTGCGGGAAAGGATTTGAAGGTCATAAGATTCAAGCTATGATTGAGAGAAGGTGTGTCAAATCCAAACAAAAGTTATCCAAGAACATTGGTGAGAAAAGAGAATGAATTATGGAGATGTCTGACATCTACAGGTATTTTCTTCGGTAGCTTGCTATTGTTGACAACTTTAGTAGTAGAATTGAAGCTATTGAATTTGAATTGAATGATATTGGAAAGTGTTTTGACTTCTTCAAAGATAAAGATGGAAAGAAAAGAATAAGAGTTGGTGAATTGAAAGTTGATTTATTGTCTACTCAGAGATAGATGGAAGATTCGGTTAAAAATTTCTGGTTGGTCAAAGAAATTGTAGAGGTCTGATTGGATCATCTCTCCAGGATACTTTCTGATGCAAAGGATTGTGAACAATAGTGCTTGTCTCCAAACTAGTCATCTTCAATTATGTTGTTGACCCTACTAGACAGTATGTGTGCTAGAATGGTTTTTGTAGTACAAGCTTGGAAGATGATTATTCCAATAGTGAAAGAAAGGTACACGAAAAAATTTCATGTGAAATGTGTTATTTTTACTTGATCTCCTGAATGTTCTTATTTGGCCATTTTCCTTTGATAGAAAAAAGGGGGAGAAAATGAAGATAAAAACAAAAACAAAAAGAGGAATCCAATTGCTTGACAAAGGGGGAGCACTTGGATTCTTTTGTTTGTAGTTTTTTGTGTTTTTGAGTTTTTGTTGTTTTTCCATCAATGCCAAAGGGGGAGATTATTGAGATGATCTAGTATTGTTTTCATTGATGTCAAAATAGGGGATCTGAAGGTTGTGCTCTGGATGATATACAAAAATAATCTATCCTATTTGGTGTTATGATGTTATGTAGTGTGGATGTTATCCTTGATCCAGATGTGGCAATACTTCTTTTTGGGACATCCATGGAAGTTAGCTAATGCAAAATAATGAAGACTAATCTTTTGATGTTGGCTACTGTGCTCAAAGCTTATTCCTGGTATCCTTGCTATCTAGACATTCATGAAAAATGTTACAATTTTTGGTATGTCTAATTATGTTTCTTTGGTTGATACTAAAATTGATGGTAATCAAGATTTGGTCTTGGTTGTGGCATTCCCATCAGCTCTGAAATATATTTCATGTAACTCAAGGTTTGCTATCTTTTGGTAATTATGCTATATTTATGTACGACATATTTTTGCTAGGCCGATTTAGGAGATTATGAAGATATTATGTTAGGCTGACTTAGAAGATTATGAAGGAAATGGAATGGTATAAGTAAAAGTTGATTTTGTTTGATGAAGATGAAGTATGATGTGTGTGAGAAGATAAATGGGTGTGAAGGATTATGTGATAATAAATTTGAAGGCAAGTGTCATGAAGAAGTAATCTATTTTGCAGAGGTTGTGCGGGTTAGGTGGATAGAATATTCTTGACCAGATCTATTGCAGACAAATATTATGCTCTAAAATGGAACTGACTTCATGCATATGTAGATGTAGCTTCATTAGTTGATTTTTACAGTGAGACTATTTTGTAATCAAATGTATTAATTGGGCAGTGAGCCCACCGACAGTGATCCTTACCTACAGTGAGCAATTTGGTAGTGAGCCTTTGTAAAAATCACCTTAACTGGTATCACCTTAACCGGTGTTCTATAATTGAGAATTAGCATTCTCACCCCCCCTCTCAGTTATCCAGACTATTCAAAAACCAACAGGCCTCAACCCCCTCTTGAACACACAAAAACACTATTGAATGCTTGCTAGAGAGATTTGGTTGTTGGAGGGACCTCATTCTGATAGAGCTTTGCTTGTAGAAATGCTATTGCCAAGAGTAGAAAAGGTTGAGAAGTGAAGTGAAGTTGAGGAGAGAGCTTTGAATGAAAGAGAGAACCCACAAAATGAGAGAAAAAGAGGGGTTTTTTTGCATGCAAGGGAAGAAAGAGCCATTATACCTGACAGCTTGGCTACAAAGACATGTGTTAAGAGCCAAGATTTGAGATTCCCCATTTCAAACTCAAAAAAATTCCAGGATGCTAGCGCGCTGCACAGACATCTGTGTGTTGTGCAGGCATCCAAAACACCATATTTTAAGTAGTGGATCGGCAACCTGTTATTGCTTTGCCATTGGACTACATGGACTTAGAATTGTGAAATTCTGATCCATGGGGCTTTATTTATAAATGTGTTTAGGAGTCATAAATGCTAGGAAAAGTGTTAAAATGTGAAATTGCCCCTAGGTGCAATTTTGTGACATTGCAGGCTGAAGATGAGATTGCCCTTGGTATTCATGGTTATGTGGATTTAGACTGCGCAGGTGATGGTGATAGCAAAAAATCCACCAGTGCTTATGTTTTTACTTTATTTTTTGTTGCAATTAGCTAGATGAGTAAGCGATAGGTTGTGGTTGCTTTGTCCACTATTGAAGCAAAGTATATGGAAGCTAGTCATGCTTGTAAAGAATCCATTTAGCTTAAGAGACTATGTTCAGATATTATAATATAACTAGGTGTAGTGACAATTTATTGTGATAGTCAGAGTGTAATATATCTACCCAAGAACCCAACATTTCATGCCAGGACCAAGCACATTGATGTATAGTATCATTTTGTTAGAGTTATGGTCGAAGATGGTAGGGTGAAGCTGGTTAAGGTAGAGACTTTGTGATGTAGGAGAATTACAGGTTTCAGGCAATCTTGTATCAACCAAAAGTATATGCATTCATGTTTGCATTTTAGTAGTTATCTGTCGGACCCAGTCTCAATGTTTCATACCACATGGTACCACATTGTAACATCAGAGCTTGTGGAGTAGGATATATGATCTTCATGGCTACATATACATCATTCATAAAATTCAAGTGTTTTGGAGATTCCATAATGAAGTTATCTCTAACAAAATATTAGCTGTATTTGGATAGAAATCATTCACCAACTAGTCTTGGCTTTCCAAGTGTGTGGACCTATCCCACAATTTACAGAGCTTGAGATACCTTTCCATAAGGATGCACATTCATTGAGGAACCTTAGTCTTGATCTGCATCATGTTTGTCCAAGAATCCAAGAAAATTCATTTGTTTGGCTAACCTTCACACATTTCATCAATTTCGGGGTTTAAGACCTCTTAAGGCTGATGCGAAGCTTTCTTAGAGCTAGGGATTGATATATATAGGCATCATTTAGTTGAATTAGGAATCAATTAATAAAGTAGTGAAGTAGAAAGAAAGATCTAGGGTTTTCAAGGGCTTTTCCTCGCATTGTATTTCTGGGCTTAATGCCATATCATTATGTAATTCTATAATTTTGTAAGCTAGAAGGTAGGGCATGTTGCCAGTAAATAATTGAGAATCATCTATATTTCCATATGTGTTTGTGTTCTTGTTCATTGAGTTTTTGTTTTGCTTACTCTTGCTGCAAGGTTGGATAGTCCTATTCCTAGACCCTCCATCCTTGACTGCAACACTTTCATGAATGTTGTTAATTATTTAACTAATCCTATGAGCAAAAATAAGTTTAGATGGTGTTCAAAGACTATGGGCCTTTCAACCCCTAGGAATTTAAGAGACAATGTTTGCACCCTCACATTTCTCTTGCAAGATGTTTGACAAGTGGGAGATTTTTTGGGAAAATGTGTCTCAACCTTGCAATTATATATGGTTTATTGTTGATAGGATGTATATATATTTATATATATATTTCCTAGTTACACTGATAGGTGTATACAATGGTAACAGAGAGAAAAATGTGAGCATGTTAATTTTTTTACGAAACATCTAAAACAACCGACATACATCAAAAAATGATATATTGTAAATCTAGACCATTCATTATTAGGTTTTAGATCTAATGGTAGATATTTTTTTTGTCATGTCTTACCCTAGAATGTAACCCTATTTTATGAGGGCATTGTATTATGGCTACGAGAGAGAGAGTGATGTATTCTGAGAGTCTGATAGTAGTCATGTTGTATTTGGATCTCTGAGTGGTGATACTCCTGTGAGAAGCTTGTTGTGCAAGTATATTGTAATCTTTGTCATTGTTGATTAATATATTGGGTGGAATTTGGAGTGTGGGGTTTTTCTCCTGAAATGGTTTTCCCCACACAAATCAATGTGTCATGGTATGCATGATATTTATGTTTATTTATGTTTAAGTTTCTATAACTAAAAATATTTGTAAATTTTTGTATTATTCTCCTCTCAAGATTAGTGTAGGAAGTTGTTCCACCACCTCAGCTTCCTTACAATTCTCTACAACTTTTTCTCTCAAAAAGTGATACCAAACTAAGATATGCTTTTCCCTTGAATGCATTACTAGATTCTTTGAAATATTGATAGCACTTACATTATCACAAAAGATAGGAATTGGTTCATCATATGACACTCTGATATCCTTTAGTGTTTGCTTCATCCACAACACCTATGTGCAGCATGATGCTGCAACAATGTACTCTGCCTTTGTAGTAGATAAAGACATTGAATCCTTCTTCTTGCTTATTCATGAAACCAACCTGGTTCAAAGAAAGAAAGCACCGCCACTTGTACTTCTTCTATCATCCACACAAACTACCCAATATTCATCTGTATAAGCACTTAGAGAGAGACCAATATCCTTTGGATACCACAAGCCATGTTTTGGAGTGCCTTTCAAGTATATGAATATTCTTTTTATTGTTGCCACATGTGACTCTCTAGAACCTTCTTGAAACCTATCCACAAGACAAACAACATGCATGATTTTTGGTCTAGTAGCAATTAGGCATGGTAGTCGACCAATCATTGATCTATACTTGCTTTGATCAACCTTAAGATATTCTTCTTTCTTACTCATCTTTCAATGGGTAACCATGGGAGTACATGCCAATTTAGAGTCTTCCATTTAAACTTCTTTAATATTTCCTTAACATACTTTGACTATGATATGTATATTCCTTTCTCTATCTGATTGATTTGAAGCCCAAGGAAGAAATCCATCTCCCCAAATATGGACATCTTAAAATCATTCTACATTTTTTCTGCAAATCTCTTGCACATACTTTAATTTCATCCAAAGATTATATCATCAACATACACAACCACAATCAAGATTTGATCTTTCTCAACTTTAAAATAAAGATTTCTATTTGTGGCACCTTTATTGAATCCTTTCTATAACAAGTATCTACCCAATCTTACATAACAAGCTCTAGGAGCTTGCTTAAGTCCATATAATGCCTTCGTCAATCTGCATACCATATTAGGATTTTCTAATAACTGAAAGCCTTCTGATTGCTTAACATATACCTCTTATTCCAACTCACCATTCAAGAATGTAGACTTTACATCCATCTGATAAACTTTGAAATCAGGTTATGTGCTACAAAAGCCAAAAGCATCCTAATAGCCTCCATCCTTGCCACTGAAGCAAATGTCTCCTCAAATTCTACTCCTACTTATGAGTAGCCTTTATACACAAGTCTTGCCTTGTTCCTAAAAACTTATCCATTCTCATTCAACTTGTTTTGAAATACCCACTTATTTCCAATCACATTCTTTTTTGATAGTCTTGGGAAAATTTCCCATGTTTGATTCTTCTCAATCTACATCAATTCTTCTTACATAGTCTTGATCCAAAATTCTTCTTTGCATGCCTCAATCACTATTTTAGGTTTAAATTTAGAAAGTAAATATAAATTTATATTTTCTTCTGTCATAACAACCTTTCTTCTTGTGAATACACCTCTTCTTTTGTCACCAATGATCTGATCTTCAAAATGATTCTTTTGCACATACTTAGGGGTCTTAGGGATTCTTTTTGGAGAATCTTCCTCTTCAACTTGCACTTCTTTTTCCTTACCTTAATATTTCTCTTCTTCTTTGCAATATGACTAATTTGATTCATACCCTTCTATCAACACATAGATTTTATGCATTTTTTAATCCACTTTAATACTTGCACTTTCAATAATTATTTTTAGTCTCTTGTTATAGCATTGTAATCCTTTCTCTTTGTAGAGTATACAAGGAATATTCCTTCATCAGATTTCATCAAACTTTCCTAAGTTTTTTTCATCTCTTCTAATATAGAACTTGCTTCCAAACACTTTGAAGTATTTGACAGTAGGAGTTCTTCCATACCATAACTCATATAGAGTCTTTGAACTATTTATCCTTGTTCGCACTCTGTTAAGTATGTAGATAGCAGTATGAATTGCCTCTCTCAAGTAGACATATGATATATTTTCTTCCCTCATCATTGTCCTTGTTACTTCATGAATAGTCTTGTTCTTCCTCTCCACCACTCCATTTTGTTGAGGAGTCCTAGGAGCTGACAAATTTCTCTTTATTCCATGATCTTCACACAAACTATTAAAATTAATGGAGGTGAACTCTCCACCTCTGTGAAATCTTAAACATTTTATTTTCATATCCATTTCATTCTCAAACATATCTTTAAATTCCTTAAACTTATCTAAATCTTTTTATTTTTCTTTGAAAAAGGTTACCCAAGTCATTCTAGAGTAATCATCAATCAATAACATAAAATACCTATCACCTTGAAATCTTCTTGTTCTTGTAGGTCTATAAAGGTATGTATGCACCAACTCCAAACTTCTTGCAGTAGAGTATTCTTTTACATTGAACCTTTTTCTTGTTTTCTTCCCAATGTAACATTCCGTGCAAACTACATTTATAGGATTTGTAATCTTTGGAAGATCTCCCACAACTTGAGAAGAGTTGATCCTCATTAGGTTTTCAAAATTGATTTGAAAAATTATTCTATGTCATAGCCAAATTTAATTGATTTTAGTCACAAAGCACATACCATTAGCACCCTTAATATGATAAACACTTCCATCTATCCTTCTTCCTACAACAACCAGAGTTTTAGAGCCTTTCCTGATCTCACAACCACCATCCTGAAATACAAGATTATATCCTTTGCTACACATTTTTCCTACACTTAGAAGATTATGTTGGAGAGCCTTAACATAAAGAACATTATTTGTATTATGCTTTCCATTAAAACTGATTGAACCTTTTCCACATATCTTATCAAATCTATCATCACCAAACTTAATAAGACCACCTTCAAACTTCTAAAGTTTAAAAAACCTACTCTTATCACCTGTCATGTGATTTGAGTATTTGTTGTCGATAATCCAATAGTTTTTGTCCTTTGTAGCATGAAAAGTAGACACCATAGTTCCATTATGACCTACTTCCAGAGAAAATTTCTGCATGAATCTCTTAGAGTTAGCATAATTAGTTCCAACATTTAGAGACATGAACAAGAATTCATCATTTTCATTATCTAGGTAACTAGATTCATCATCAGATATACTAGCATCTTCTTTAACATAATAATTTCTCTTAATTAATTTTCTTCTATTCTCCTTAAATTTTTTACTTGAAGCTTTGATTGGACATCTTGAAGCATAATGACCCATATTTTCACAATTGAAACATTTGAAAGGTAACTTACATTTGTATCTTCCAGTGCCCATTTTTAGTATCCTCACAAAGTTTTCTTTTGACTCATTAAAATAATCTAGATTAGATTCCTCATTCTTCTCTACTTTTCCAACTTTACAAGCAATCTCTTGTCTTGAATCACTTGGACCGTATTCTCTCAATTCAAAAGTAGTTAAAGAACCAAACAAATGATTTCTAGAATAGTGATCTAAATTATGAGCTTCTTCAATAGTAGAAACCTTATGACTATAAGATTTAGGAAGAGTTCTTAATAACTTCTTTACCACCTCATCTTCTTCAAGTTTTCTACCAAGGCCTCTAATGGAATTGAACAGTTCATCCATTCTATGCATGTATCCTATAATATCTTCATCTTTTGTCATCATAAGGGTTTCAAACTTAGTCTTCAGATTTTTCATCTTTTCTTTCTTGACGTTATCATCTCCTTCATAGACACTTTTCAGTTTCTTCTAGATTTCTTTAGTAGATTTGTATCTCATAACCTTCACAAGTTCTGAATTAGAAATAAGAATTTTTTTAGTTTCTTCTAGATTTCTTTAGTAGATTTGTAGCTCATAACCTTCACAAGTTTTGTATTAGAAATAACATTCAAGAGAGAATACCTTTCTTTGTCATTGTTCTCATAAGCCTTGATCTCATAATCAATTGATGGTGTCCATTTGCAAGCCTTTTATATCCATCTTTAGTTGACTTCCAAACTCCAAACCCTAGAGAAACAAGGAATCGTTCCATCCTGGTCTTCCAAAATGCATAATCAAATCCATCAAACAAAGGATCCTCTTTCTTGTGCACCATCAGATCTACATCAAGAGGTTAAGATTTCTTCTAAAGAACCATTCTCTGATACCAATTATTGAATGCACAAGAAAAGTGAGAGGGAGGTTGAATCAGTTATACATTAAAACATCAAAATCCTCATTAACATTTAGATCTACATTAACCTCTTATACCCTTAACAACCATTAAACCCTTATCATGCATTAGCAGAATATAAACATGAGAAATAGTAATGCAAACACATCCAAACACATAAGAACACCATATTTATATGGAAAACCTAAGAATGGAAAAACAATAGTGAGGATAAACTCACAATATAAAGTAATTACAACACCAAATATAATAGGCTCACTACCAGAGGGATCATTAGAAATGGCTCACTGCCAAATTAGAAAGAATAAGAAAGCATATTGTCACAATGATGAATCCATCTTAGAGAAACAAAAAATATCCACCACTACAACTCTACACTATTAGTAACCCCTACCTCACTGCTTTCAAAAACTTCAGGTACTCTACAAATGTAGACCCTTCTACTCATTGCATTGGAGTCATAGGCATTCAAATTGCACTTCAGATCTTTGCATATGATTAAATTCACATCTCAACACATACTCTCATATACACACTCTTCTCCAATAATTCACCTTGCTTTTATACCATTCACAACCTTAAAAACATCTTACAAGGTTGGCTATGCACCTCAAATGTGAAAATTCAAATTAGGTCAGTACCAAAGCATTCTCGTGGTGGAGAGGAATGAAGGCATACTACAACACACCTTAACTCAAACCCAAATCCACATATACATTCCACGCCACACTTCCACAAACACTAAAGCATATCTGAAATTAGTGTAAACACCCAAGGTTGACCGAACCTATGATAACACCATTAAACATTTAAGTACATGCTTCCTCAACTCCAATGATGACTCGTGAACCACACACAAAACTTAAACACAATCTAGAATATTCCATCACCCCAAAATCCAACAAATCCTTCACAACAACATACACTTGAAGAACATAATCATTTTGTACACCCAATTAACCTTCCACGCACTATAACTCATTAATACAACCTTGTAGAGCACCAAAAATCAAACAAATCATAATGAAGATAGATATGAAAATTATACACACACCTTCAGATCTACAAGACTAGAAGCCAAAATGTAGATAAACACATAGCAAAACCATTTCTCCCAAACAACATTGCATCACAATTCACACACTAGTGAACACAACTTTTGTCAAATGATTTAAAAAATGAAACTTTGGATATAACACCTCTGAACACCTGTAATCAACATATCTGAACCACATAAGCATATCTTCAATCACAAAGAAATGCATAGAAAAACACTAAACACTACTTTTCCACATTAAATACTCTTTACCACACAGTTTCCTCTTTTATTCAAATTTTCTTAAAAGCACTTGGAAACCAAG
The DNA here is from genome assembly GCA_007258455.2 of Sequoia sempervirens. Classification (NCBI taxonomy): domain Eukaryota; kingdom Viridiplantae; phylum Streptophyta; class Pinopsida; order Cupressales; family Cupressaceae; genus Sequoia; species Sequoia sempervirens. The sequence continues at coordinate 602,448,129 of VDFB02270651.1, read as the reverse complement.
AACTACAAACACCAACTCAACATTTGTAACACCTTCTCAACAAACATATGCTCATCAAAGAAACACTAGAGGTTGACATCAGTGAGACTACTAATGACAACATAATGTAACCAACCAAAGCATTTCCATAGGTTGACATCAATCTAACAAAAAAGATCTATTGACATCAATGACAACACAAACTTCCAACACAACAATGGTTTCTTCACCACTCACTCAACCATCAATCCCAGTTCAATGCATAAATTTTTTATGTATATATTATTTTGTGTCCTATCCTTCAAATGGCTCTAGGAAAATTCACTACCAAAAATTCACCTCCAACAATTCATTACCGTGGAAAATTCACCACCAATAATTCATCACTGTGGAAAATTCACCACCAAAAATTCATTACCATGGATAATTCATCACATATACAATTAGGAAATTATTGGTGGTGAATTTTCCTAGAGATGAATTTGTCATGGCAATTAATTGTTGGCGATGAATTATTGGAGGTAAATTGCTGGTGGTGAATTGTTGGTGGTGAATTTTCCTGAAGCTCCTTCAAACCTATGCAAATATTCAACATTTAAATACTTATAGGAAAAGATAAGACTATATCTAAATATGATATGCAATATTGTATGATAAATATCAAAAGGATATCTTACCAAACCTTCTTTTATGCACCCAAGTTGTTGATGTAGAAAATAGGATATAACTAAATAATGAAAGTCTATTGAAAATTTTAAATATCCAAGTTCATTAGTTGTGATAAATTAAGTGAAAATAAAAATAACCAAAAGGAGAATGGAAACCATAACTCAAGAAATACATGGAGAAATCCTTACCAGACAAAAATTCATAGCCAAAGAGATCCAAGTTGTATTAATCCTTCAATTATGACTTATATTAATACACTTCATCTAAATTTTAGAAATAGTTCATTATTGCTATAACTTACAAAATAAGCTATCCAATTTTAATGTAAAATTTAATTTTGTGTTAACTTCTAGATTACATTAAATGAAAATAGAAAATAGACTGCAAGACGTGTATCCAAAATTATTAGATTAAATAAAATACAAGTGTTGAAATGATAAATTATATATAAAAATAAAAATAATGAAAAAACAACCTAGCAACAAAGGATAGAGATCAATTCCCAATTTGGTATCATGATGCATGGATGTTTGTGCATTATATTAGGGTCCTTCTCTTTTGCTATCATCCTAGACTCATGTTGTCATCCATAAAAGTTAAAAATTCTAATATTTTGACCCAATTTTAAACCCACTTGTACAAAAAGAAATAAGGACAAAAGAAACAAAAAAAATAGGGGATACTAGATGATATAAAAATGATAAAACTTATTTTAATATACGTATTTTTAAATGGAAATAAAAATGAAAATGATAGACGAAGAAAGTGCAAACTCCCATTTCTAGAAAATTTCTAAATGACAACCCTACAAGTTAGAAAACGAGGGTTTTTTTGGATTGTTAAGGTACTTTCCAAAAATGATAAAGCCCTTAGTTTGGTATTGTGAACTCCATGGGAAGAAATTTTTTAGAAAAAAACAAAATAGGGTTTTCTCTTATCCTAAGCATATGTAGGAATGTTAGCCATAGAGAAAAACTATGAAAAACAACTCAAAAATTATAAAAAAAGTATGTATAAATAAGAATAATAGCAAGGAGATGGATATACCAATGTGAAAGTGTAATACAAAAGGATTATACACTATTGAATGAAAAAAACATTGAAGGTAAGAGAAAAATAACTAAAATAATGTCACCTCAAGAAGCTTGATGAGATATAGTTATTGAAGAATGTTATTGATCCTTCAAGGAATGTTATTAAATTCTTGTACAAATATTCATATTATAATAAACAATGAAAAATACATGTTTTAGGAATCTAGAAACTACTAGTAATATCTTGAAATCTTAAGACATTATAATAAGTAAACAAATAGAATGAGAGTTAAAATGAGACAATGTGAGGGAAAATAAGTGAGTATAGGAGATGGGGAAATGTTTGGATTTGTACTAGAGAAAAAATATGTAATGTTAAACTATAGAAATAAAATAAAAAAATTGAATAGTTGTAGTGTAGAAAATTGTACTCCTTTCTATGTGATAGTGCAATTTCACACTTAATTTGGACCTATTTTGGTGACCTTAAATTTATACATTTTTTCCATTCATAAATAGGCACCTAATCCCCTTTATTATGAATCTCAAGGCCTATTTTTATCATTTTCCAACATTGCAACATGCATTGAATAAATGCATTTAATTAATTAAAGACCTCAAAACACATTGATCCTAGATTTTTAGGCCATAGCCCATTTGTCCTTGGGTGAATGCTCCCCTTTAAATTCCAAAATCAAAATTTAAAAATATTTTTGGTGGTATTTTAAAGTCCCATATTCAAGTTTTAAATTTCGGCTATCAGGATCTAATATTCGGGAAATTAGAGAAGCCTATAAAGCCTAGTCTTCTCATTATTTCAAACTAGATTTTAGACAAGCAAGAAAATTGAACTTTTGAAGAGCAAGGAGAAATGAATTCAAGCAAAAAAAGTTGAAGTCTTGAAGCATCATTTTGTGTGTATTTGTAGGTCTTCAAGCTCATTTTTTCAAATAATTTCTCAAGAATTGATTATGATTTAAGGTTGATGCCTATGGTGGATCATGATGGATTCTAGGTTTGGGAGATACATTTGGCCATTTTCCCTAACCTAATGAATTTTTCCCTAATTGCTCCCATCTTATACCTTCATTCTACTAGCTACCTAAAGCAATTTATTATCATATTTCAGATCTATTAGGGTGTTTTGACTTCTCCCTAATTGGTTCTTTATCATTTGCCATTGTCATATCGGAATCATGCTCTAATGTACTTTAGTTGGGTTTCTTTGCACATTAGCTCTTAACAACCTTAGATGCACTTAATGTTAAGGCTTGCACACATTGTCATTTATCATATTTACATCATTTCATCAAGGTTTAATTACCAAAATTGGGGTTTGACCAAGGAAAACCCCTATTAACACAAAACAACATTTTCTTTTGTAGATTTCAAACAAGTCTAGATCCGAAGGATCAGATTTACAGGTACAGGAAGAAAGTGGAGAAAAAGGACTTCAAAATCATCTTTTGAAATTTCAGAAAAGGCTATAGGGACCCATTCGGCCTAGGGAAAATGTGTCCTACTTCAAACTACAAAACCTAGTTTTCAGACTAGGTGCAAACTATTTTTCCCTCCTCAGATCTGCCTAAAAGTGGTTTCTATTTTTCTATCCTTAATCTCAATATTTCATGTTTTACGTCACATAATTGAGTGTTACTAATTTTATGCTTCCCGCATAAATTAGTGTAAGTTAGAGGGGAATTATTTGTTGGGATACAAAAAAATTTATGTCTGATTTTACCATAAACCTTTGCTTTCAAAGAAAGAATATTTAGGATTGTTTGGCTAAAAGTATTCAATAGTTCTAATCAACTGATGAACAATCCTAGCAAAGCAAATGATAAATAAGGTTTCATTTGGAGAGCAAAGAATAACATTGAATCAATCATTTAGAGTGATTGTTTATGCTAGGAATATTGTAGATTTAAGAGCAGAAATAAGCCTCATATTGATTATAAAAAATATGTTTTAAGCAGTTGCAATGTATTTCAGAATATATAAATGGAATGAACTCAGAAAAATACATAAACCATTACATATTTTGAACAATTGATTTATTGAGAAAAATATTATGTAATCCCACACAAGCCATGGGAGTAGCCTAATTTTATTTTTTAATCAAATGTTGAATACAAGTAAAATACATATCACAACTAAAAATAATGTAAGAATAGGGTGAGAAGGCGATTCGTCATTGCCTGGAATGATGAATCATTGTCATAGTCATGTTGATCTTGTTTCAGCTCCAGGATCAGGTTCAACTTTAGCTCCAAGGTTTACCTATAAAATTGTGAAGAGTGACATTAGAGCAATGAGGAATCACATTCTACCTTATCCGTACATTACCAATAGAAATGAAATTTACATTCTATCAAGAATTCACCAGATGATTAACTTTGAAAAAAGTAGAGCATCAAAAGAAACCATTGAATCCATTGTTTTTACTAACCGGTTTGTTTCATGTGTAGAAATAGGAAAAGTAACGTTGTTGATTATTAGGTATCATTATGAGTGGGGAAAAATGTGGCTCCCTCAAGGGTTGAGCTCAACTCATAGTAGTGACACAAGTAAAGTATGAAACAAAGTAATCAGAGCTATCTACACAACTTTTAGAAGATAGTGAATAGGCATACAGGCCCAAGTTCACATAGTTCTATGCATAAAGAATACAAAGACTTTTGTATGCATGTTTGCAGTAGAGACTGCTATCTCAATATTTAAAGAAAGAGAACAGTAGAGTATATGCAATATATTCAGTATAGTGTAACTAGACATAATCACATTTTCTATGTTATAAGCTACAAGTATCATCACAAGACTTATACAAATGGAGCAGTTACTTCTCAAAATCCTATGAAGCAATGAGTGAAGAATAGTTATGCAACATTTTATTTCTCACATCATTTGAAATTCACTGTCAAACCTATGAATACAATGTACAAGTTCATGGAAATAGAGAATTCGACAATCAATAATGATAGCTTGCTTTAATAGAATAGTCAAAATATTAGATAATAGTCCTATATATCTGAAAAGAAGCAATCAAGTTGATGAAAATAAAACATTATCACATTGAGGCATCAGGAGACATCATCAAAAGGGCCTCTTTCCTTGAAGTGCAAGGAAAAAATGAACACAATACAAAGTGAAATTAATATCTTCCTATTCATTTTAGGGTTATAACCCTAAAAGGGTTTGATGGAGGAAGGCTTTTGCCTTAGTTTTTTTTAAAGGAGGAAAACCTTTACTTTATTAAGTTTTTTATTTTATTTTGATATCTTTCAATTGAAATAAAAGACTTAACACTTGGTCTTTATTTTTTCATTTATATTCAAAAACATGTAATCTTTATTTAAAATGATAAATTATAAATCATTTTTAAATAAAAGATATTTATGAAATGCAAGGTTGAGTTCAAATATACAATCAAGTCTTTATTTTTGCATTATGTTCAAGATTTGTAAATCTCTATTTTAAATGATATTATAAATCATTTAAAATAGATGATATTCTGAATTCAAGGATAAAGTGCTTTTAAATGCAGTTTCAAAGACTTAGTCAAAGGACTTCAAATGGAGCCTTTTGAAGACTTGCTCAAATCATGGAAATGATTAAGAAATTTATGCCAACATTATTGAGATAAATCAGGAGTTTGACTTTAGTTTTGAGTTTAGTTTGACTTGGCTTGAGTCAAGGAGTGATTTGAGGCATAAAACAAGAGTTCACATTCAGTTATGATCCTCTTTTTGATGGATTTTCAGTTTCGTATGACCCTTTGGAGTTGTTTGAGTTTTGACAACTCTTTTTGCACATTTGGAAGAGCATCTTCAAATTCCTACCTTGTTTGGAGGAGAGGAAGGACAACACATATTTTCTTGGAGCCAAAATTCAAATTTGAATCTTGAGAACCTTTTCTATAAGTCCTCTTCTTTCTTATTTTCTCTAGTTCTTGGTTTGGAGATTGTTGTGAGATCATTGTTCACACTTTGTAACTCATTTTCCTTAATGATATTTACAGTCTTTTGGAACATATTTTTGCCTTTATAATAAAGATACTCATTTTTTCTCAATAGAAAGTCATTTCCTTCACCTATTTTCTTTGTTATTTTAGTATTGGTTGAGAATTGCATGATAAAGTTTTTGTATTATCCTTTATTTTATCAAATTCCTTCAATGCTGGATGCAAAGAATATTATGTCATAGTGCAAGTTTATGTTAGTGATATCTTTCTATTGCATTTATATTTGTGTAAAAATCATTGTTTTCCTTGTGTTTAAGCATTAGAACAGTCAAAACCTTACATAGAATCATTTTTACAGACATAAATCTCTGTGTTGTGAGATTGTTTAGCTTGAGTGAGTTTTTTTTGTGAGTTTCAATAGCTTTGTCAAAAATTTACCTTTGGTGTACCACCTGTTAGTGATAGGTTCTAAATTTCAAACATATCCTTCTTACTCTTTTTCTTATCATTTTTTTAGTATTTTCAAGTCATCTAAAGGAGAACCAGCCCATAATCTGGAGGTCCACTTCATTCCCAGGTCGCCCACAACCTCGAAGTGTTCCCGTGTGTCAATAGGTTGCTGAAGTTCATAGCTTAGCAAGGGTGCAAACCTTATTTGACAACAGTTTTTGGCACGCCCGGTGGGACAGAGAACTATTTTTCAGTCTTAAACCAAAATTATCACACTACTATTTGGTGTGTGCAGCAGAAATTGCAGTCTTTAAGAGATGATTTTTAGCATACCTGGTGACTCCAAGTTTTGGTTTTCAAAAAAAAAGTGTGTTTCAGCCTATGAGAAGAATACATACTAGGAGTAACTCAGTTGTTTTTGAGTATTTGCAGTTATCCCCGCCTAAAAGAAAGGGGAGGGAAGTCCAGAAAGTTAAAAAATAGTCGTTTATTCAAGAAGAGCCAAGTCTAATCCTCCTGCTAAGAACAACCACACCATTTCCCAAGTTGTTCCTGTTGTAACAATCCCAATGGCTCAACCACTACCACCTAGAAATTAACCTTTTGTTTCATTCGATCAATGTAGCCCCTTAAACCTTGCTCGGCACACTGATATTCCAATTGCAGCCCTAAAGAGCTTGCCATTTTTTACTGGAGAAGACCAGACAACAGCCATAGAGCACATTAGAGATGTGGCTTCATTGTGTGGGGTGAATCACATAACCCAACAAGATGTTGCAGTGAGGCTTTTGGCAGCTTCTTTCAAGGGGAAAGCCCTTCAATGGTTTAGAAGTCTTGTTGTGAATTCAATTGCTACATGGGACGAGCTAGGTGAACGGCTCAATAAGTAGTTCAAGGACAAATCTGATCATCTTTCATTGGTGGAGCAGTTGACAACCATTAAAAGGGCTCCACATGAGCATCTGATGGACTTCAACTACTATTTCAAAAGGACATGGAACTAGATTCCAGCCACATTAAATCCTTCTAATGATCATGCTTACTTGTATTATTTAAGGTCCTTGCATAGTGATATCTCACTTATGATACAATCCTTAGGAGGTGATACATTACCAACAAAATTTGATGTTGTTGTTAGATCTAATAATAGTCTAATACAGGCAGGTAAAATAGCCCCTAGGCCTCCTATGCCTTATTTTGCTGACTTGCAGCCAACCACCTCTGCTTTACCACCTTCTATAATTATTGTTCCTTCTTTTCCAGCTTTTAATGCACAAGTAGCAGGTCAAGAGCATGTTGTTCCTAGCCAGTTTTAGGAATTAGTTAGCATAAAAGAGCATAATGATAATATCCAGAAGACCCTACGAACTTTTGGTAATGAGCTGGTAAATATTAAGAAGCAACAAAATCAGCCACTAGCTCCATTTCAGTCCAATCCTCAATTTCAAAGAAGAAATTTCAATCAAAGTCCTTTTTAGCCTTATAATCCCAGTGTCCCTAGTACTTCCAAAGAAGTGGTTCCTATGCAAAATAACTTGGTAGTTGATTATGAATGGTGTTTTCCATGTAATCAGCCACACAATCAGTCCACTTGTTCCAATCGCATTCTGAATCAGGTACTGATGGTGCAAAGCAACGCTGCTGTTTCACAAAGTTCAACTCAGGAGGCTTCAGGACAATAGACTGTTTATATAGATCAAGGTAAACCTGATGTTTCTTTCTTGAACTGGAAAGGTGAGGAGTTTTGTGGGCTTAATGACCCACAAGGTCATACAAGTGGTCCTATATCATCCAATACAACATCAAAGAAAAGAGTAGTAGACTTGGGGCAGTAGACTGATGGTGGAAAAAATCAGTCATCCAAAAGTTCACATAGTCAAGTCAGACCCTCTGCTACACAGAATGTGCAAATTCTTCCAAGGACACAACCTTTGGCTGGAAAAGATCAGCCTAGAGTACTAGTGCAACCAACACAAATACAGAGAGATGTTGTTGATCCCAAAAGACAACAAAAGGTTAGTATTGGTAATTTTAACATTTTGGAACATATGAAGAAGAGAAACGTTAATGTTTTGATGTGGGACTCTTTGGCTCTTCCTAGGCAAAAAGATCTCTTACATGAGGCTTTGTTGATGTTTTCTTTATTAGAAGAAGTTTTGAATCAGCAGCCTGCTAAGGTTATCCTTACAAATGACTCTCCTAAAGAGAAAGAATAGCAAGTTGTTAAAGCCAAGCCACCTCCTTTCTATGTTTCTTTGATTATAGGAGATCATCTAGTACATAATTGCATGATTGAATCAAGGGCTAGTAGTTCAGTAATGCCCAAACAGATCGTTGATAAATTGAGGATTGAATACGAGCCACTAGAAAAGGGGCTAGTACAATTGGATGGTACTGTTGTTAACACAGTAGGGGTCATTAAAAATCCAAGCTTAAATTTACATTCCTGTCCAAATTTTGCAACACCATAGGATATCTATGTTATAGAGTTGCCCCCATACTTTTCCTTTTGTTTATCCAGGGATTTTACAGCCAAGATAGGTGGTTACCTATCCTTAGATTTGTCTCATATGTTTTTTAGAACTAGGTATCATACTAGGGTGACTGTAAAATTTGAGCCCATATCCAAGGATCATATTGAACCTTATCATCATCCTCCCATTAGTGCTAGCTTGTTTACCAGTGAACAAGAGGAGCATCCTGCTGCACAAGAGGGTGAAATTCAAATAGAAGGAATATCGGATATTCTCCCTAAAGAGTGGGCATCTCCAACTAATCAGGTCAGTATAGGTGAACAACTAGAAGAGGTTGATATTCATCTTTATATGATGCATGAGACTAGCTCTTTCATGCCTAATATTGAGAAAGACAAGGAACATCCTATTGAACATCAAGGAAATGAAGTCTGGGAGCTATTTTTGATGGCTCAAGGAGTAAGGTTGGTGCTGGTGGTGGATGTATACTTGTATCTCCATCAGGTGAGAAGTATTATTTAGCTTTCAAATTCTATTTTAGTTTTTCTAACAATGTTGCTAAATACGAAGCTCTAATCCAAGGTTTGGAGTGGGCAAGACAAAGAGGTATTAGCTTCCTAAAAGTTTATGGGGATAGTGAGTTGGTTGTCAATCAGGTGAGAAAGCTTAATGTTGTAAAAAATGATGCACTCAGATCTTATAGGAATAAAGTATGGGATCTCTTGGAGGGATTTGATGCATTTAATCTGATTTCCATACCTAGAGCTCAAAATAGACATGTTGATAGATTAGCTGTTGTAGGAGCTGAACATGATATTCCAAGAGAGATTAGCAATGGTAAAGCTAATCAACATATTAATATTGTGGTTAGGCCTATTGTGCCTGATAATAACATACACTGGCAAGTTTTTGATAGTGACCAACAGATTGTGAGATTTTTAAGAGAAGAAGTTGAGTTCTCACATACTAATCAGGAAAAGCTACAGCACCAATACAATGACCAGATCATTCAGCTAAAAAATAACAAATTGAAAAAGGGCTTGGTCACTCTTGAGTCTATTTTCAATACTAATGATGAGGTTAGAAAACCCAAAGGCAGTATACAAGTTCAACAAGATCACTATGAAGAAGTTGAAGTTTTCAAAGAGAAGCTTATTAAATTGGGCAAGGTATGTACAATAGAAGAAAAGAATGTATTTATTTAGCTATGTCAAGAATTTAATGATATATTTGCATGGAAATATAATGATTTAAAGGGATTTGATCCCCAGCTTGCTCAACATACTATTGAACTTGAGCCTAATGTCAAACCTGTTAGGTAGAAATAGAGGCCTTTGAATCCTAAATTAGAACCTCTTATGAAGAAAGAACTGGATAAATTGATTGAAAGTAGTATTATTTTTCCCATTAAGCATACCTCATGGTTTTGAAACCTAGTGCCAGTAAGAAAGAAAAATGGTTAGAGAAGACTGTGTGTAGATTTTCGTGACTTAAATAGGGCCTCTTTAAAAGACCGTCATCCTTTTCCCTCTATAGAGCAGATACTTCAGGTAGTCTCAGGATCGGGAAGGTTTTCCTTACTAGATGGATATTCTAGTTACAATCAGATATTAGTGAAAAAGGAAGATTAGTACAAAATAGCCTTCACCACAAAATGGGGGACTATGGCCTACCATAAAATTCCCTTCGGTTTATCTAATGTTGGGGAAATATTTCAGAAAGCCATGGATATGGCCTTTCAGGGTTTGATGTACAAGATTTTCTTAGTATATCTTGATGATATCACTATTTTTTCTAAGGAGGCTAAGGATCATCTGAATCATTTGAGGCAGATTTTTGAGAAATGCAAGGAGTTTGGGATATCACTTAATCCCAAAAGTGTGTATTTGTTGTTCATGAAGGCAGATTGCTCGGTTATGTGGTGTCTAAACAAGGTATCACTATTGACCCTGAAAGAGTAAGTGATATCTTAGCTCTTCCTTTACCAACACACAAAAAAGTTTGCAAAGTTTTATTGGTAGGATTAACTTTGTTAGGAGGCTTATCCCCGACATTGCTGATTTGTTAAGTCCGCTAACTCATATGTTGAGAAAAAATGTACCTTTCAGCTGGACTAAGGATGGGAAAATAAGTTTTGAGCTTATAAAGGAAGCATTAGCAACTGCATCTACACTTCTGAATCCTGATTTTTCTAAGGATTTAATTTTATATGCCTATGGAAATATTGATTCACTCTCAACCATGCTTGTGTAGAATAATGATGAAGGATTTGAATAGCCTGTGGCTTTCTTCAGTCAAGGTCTCAAAGATTATGAGATAAGGTATACTTTCATGGAAAAACATGTTCTTGTTGTTATAAGAAGTTTGAAAAAGTTTAGGCACATGCTTTCCAATAACAAAATTATACTGATGGTTGCTCATCCAAGTGTAAAAGAGTTTCTATTGAATAAAGATTTGAGTGATAGAAGAGTTGGTTGGGTAACCAAGGTGATGGAGTATGACCTTGAGATAAAGGTTACCAAACTGATAAGAGGGAGAGGCCTCTAAGAAAAACAATACAAAAGAGGAAGAAAGTGTTGTTTTCGCACTTCGACATGGAGAACAAGTTGTTGTACCTGATCCTACAGGTTGGATTGCAGAAATGACACATTTTTTACTGACTGGTGAGTGTCCTCCTGATCTGACTAAATAAAAAAGAAGGTATTATAGACTACAGTCCATACCTTATGTTCTTTTAAATGGTTTACTGTTTAGAAGATATTTTCATGGTGTCCTATTGAGATGTATTGAAGCTGATCAGGTTGATAGAGTATTGTATGAATTTCATCAAGGATCAGTTGGTGGTCACTTTTCTCCAAGAGCTAGAGCTCTTAAAATAATGAAAGGATGCTATTACTGGCCTACTTTATTCAAGGATGTCCATGCATGGGTAAGGAAGTGCAAAGAATGTGCTATCTTTGCAGGAAAAGAAAAGTTGTCTGCCCTCCCACTTCAGCCAATTCAAGTTGAGCAACCTTTCATGAAATGGGGCTTAGACTTCATTGGGGTGATAAACCCACCATCAAGTGCAAGCCATAAGTGGCTGCTTATAGCCACTGATTATTTTTCTAAATGGATTGAAGTTGTAGCACTCAAAGAAGCTAATGAGATAGTTGTTCTAAACTTTTATGAGGAGTTGATTACCAGGTTTGGAGTTCCTGAATCTATTGTTTTTGATAATGCACTTGCATTCATAGGAAATAGAGTATCTGATTGGGCTATTAAAAATGGTGTTTACTTAAATACATCTTCTAATTACTATCCTCAAGGGAATGGACAGGTTGAGTCCACTAATCAAAATATTTTGAAGATCATCAAGAGGACCATGGAGGGTAATAAGAGAGCTTGGCATACTAAGTTGAAATCAACTTTGTGGGCTGATAGAATTACATCTAAAAGATCAATTGGACTTTCCCCATACATGCTTGTGTATGGAAAAGAGGCAAGACTACCAATTTCTCTTGAGCTCCCAGCCCTTGATTTGGTAAACCATCTTGATATGATTGAGGAAGAGCCTATGACAACAAGGTTGGCTCAGCTGATCAAACTTGAAGAGGTCAGAGCTGAAGCAATGAAAAATATTGAGCAACATCAGGCTCAAATGAAAAGGTCATTTGATAAAAAAAAGGCATCTCCAAGAGTGTTCCAGGAAGGTGACATAGTGCTAAAGTGGGATGAACTCAAAAGAAGACCTGGAAAACACTCCAAATTTGATGCATTCTGGAGTGGGCCTTATATCATTACTGAAAAGAAGTAGCATAATGCTTTCCAGTTGTCTAAGTTGGATGGTGAAGTGGAGCCAATCCCAGTGAATGGGATTCACCTCAAGCATTGATTTTTAGGTATTGATCTAAATCTGTACATAGCTTATTAGATTCTATATTTCAATAAGTTCTTCCACACATAGTTTAGTTGTATCTGAAGTTTCCTCTAAGTGTTGTTTTGCATAGTTCTAGTTTACTTTGAGTTTTGCTGGGGGAATAAAAGTTGTAAATCTGATGTTACTAGTTATAGTTCAATGAGATAAATACTTCCTATTCATAACATGGAATAGAACTTCAATGTCATCAACAACAAATATATGCCCCATGGGACTGTAACTAATAACAACAAAGTTACAAGCAGTTACAACAGAAAAAGTCAATTATCTAAAAAAAATTGAGTTTGAGAGAAGCTGAAGTGGACTCCATGCCCAATAGATAAGCAAGGAAATTGGCCTATTTTGTTTAATAGGAAAACAACCCTGAGAGATCACCAAAAATGTTACTAATTTTATGCTTCTCGCATAAATTAGTGTAATTTAGAGGGGAATTATTTGTTGGGATACCAAAAAAATTATGTTTGATTTTACCATAAACCTTTGCTTTCAAAGAAAGAATATTTAGGATTGTTTGGCTAAAAGTATTCAATAGTTCTAATCAACTGATGAGCAATCCTAGCAAAGCAAATGATAAATAAGGTTTCATTTGGAGAGCAAAGAATAACATTGAATCAATCATTTACAGTGATTGTTTATGCTAGGAATATTGTAGATTTAAGAGCAGAAATAAGCCTCATATTGATTATAGAACATATGTTTTAAGCAGTTGCAATGTATTTCAGAATATATAAATGGAATGAACTCAGAAAAATACATAAACCATTACATATTTTGAACAATTGATTTATTGAGAAAAATGTTCTGTAATCCCACACAAGCCGTGGGAGTAGCCTAATTTTGTTTTTTAATCAAATGTTGAATACATGTAAAATACATATCACAATTGAAAATAATGTAAGAATAGGGTGAGAAGGAGATTCGTCATTGCCTGGAATGACAAATCATTATCACAGTTGTGTTGATCTTGTTTCAGCTCCAAGATGAGGTTCAACTCCAGCTCCAAGGTTTACCTACAAAATTGTGAAGAGTAATGTTAGAGCAATGAGGAATCACATTCTACCTTATCCCTACATTACCAATAGAAATTAAATTTGCATTCTATCAAGCATTCACCAGATGATTAACTTTGAAAAAATAAGAGCATCAAAAGGAACCATTGAATCCATTGTTTTTACTAGCTGGTTTGTTTCATGTGCAAAAACAAGAAAAGTAACACTGTTGATTATCAGGTATCATTATGAGTGGCGAGAAATGTGGCTCCCTCAAGGGTTGAGCTCAGCTCATAGTAGTGACACAAGTACAGTATGAAAGAAAGTAATCAGAGCTATCTATGTAGCTTTTCAAAGATAGTGAACAGGCATACAAGCCAAAGTTCACACAGTTCTATGCATAAAGAATACAAAGAATTTTGTATGCATGTTTGCAGTAGAGAATGCTATCTCAATATTTAAAGAAAGAGAACAGTAGAGTATATGCACTATATTTAGTATAGTGTAACTAGAGATAATCACATTTTCTATGTTATAAGTTGCAAGTATCATCACAAGACTTATACAAATGGAGCAGTTACTTCTCAAAATCCTATGAAGCAATGAGTGAAGAATAGTTATGCAACATTTTATTTCTCACATCATTTGAAATTCACTGTCAAACCTATGAATACAATGTACAGGTTCATGGAAATAGAGTTTTCAACATTAAATAATGACAACTTGCTTTAACAAAATAGTCAAAATATTAGATAATAGTCCTATATATCTGCAAAGCAACAATCAAGTTGATGAAAATAGAGTATTATCACATTGAGGCATCATGAGACATCATCAAAAGGGCAAGGTCATATATCAAATAGAGAAAAATAACAAAAATGGTAACCCATGTGCTAGGGTTTATACAAAATTTCGAGCAACGACAACAAAAGGAAATGTTATGAAGTGCAAGGTTCAAGAACTAGTTGATAGCCATGAAAGAAATTTACAGCTTAAAGATCAAACACCTATAAGCATAAATAAAGAATTTGCAACTTGGGTGGTGTGTTTCTTCATTAAAGCATTGAAATAGAGTAATAATCAACAAAATAATAATGCCCAGAAAGATCAGTGCATGGCCACAGCTAGGAGAATAAAAGCTTTTGAGATACTCCCAATGGCACCCACAAACATTGTTGAGGAGTTCAAGATGTTACTCGTAATGTGTATGGTTGTAGCCATGGAAGTGAGTAAAATGAAGCTGCTTGAGCTTATATGTGATTTCAAGGATAACCCACAAAAAAAATGAAAAGGAAACTAAGAGCTCGAATATGCAATAAAGTCGCAGCCTGGGAGCTCTTAAGGAGGTTTCAACGGGTGGAGAAAATCCAACAAATATAAAGAGTGGAGACACTTACTGTGTAAAGTTTCAATATTGATTATAGTTTCCAAAGGTCTTCATGGAACAACAAATCTCCAGAAAGTTTCAAATCTTCAACTCATCCAAGGTATATTCATGCAGGCCATGTGCAAAAGAGTTTAAAAACAAAAGAATATCAGAAGAATAGCAGATGGCCACGACCTGTTAAGCTTTCAAAAGTTTTAAAAATATAGAAAATTTCCATATTTTAAGACGAAGTGATACTTACTATGAGTTTTCTGTAAAATCCTCAAAAGAATGGAAAAAGAGAGTATTTCAAAGCTCAAAATACAAAGATTCATGGCAGCCAAACATAATCAAACAATGGAAAAGCTTGACAAAGGAAGAAACCATTATAATAGCAACAAAGCAGCAGCCTAAAATATTCATAACCTTCAAAGATAAGCGCAGAAGACAAAGATCTGCAACAAAAATTTCCATCACAAAAGTCAAGTAGGGTTTCATGGCGGCGGCCTCTTTCCTTGAAGTGCAAGGAAAAAATGAACATAATACAAAGTGAAATGAATATATTCCTGTTCATTTTAGGGTTATAACCCTAAAAGGGTTCGATGGAGGAAGGCTTTTGCCTTAGTTTTCTTTAAAGGAGGAAAAAATTCATTTTATTAAGTTTTTTATTTTATTTTGATATATTTCAATTGAAATAAAAGACTTAACACTTGGTCTTTTAATATTTTGTATTTGACTTAGTCTTTATTTTTGCATTTATATTCAAAAACATGTAATCTTTATTTAAAATGATAAATTATAAATCATTTTTAAATAAAAGATATTTATGAAATGCAAGGTTGAGTTCAAATATACAATCAAGTCTTTATTTTTGCATTATGTTCAAGATTTGTAAATCTCTATTTTAAATGATATTATAAATCATTTAAAATAGATGATATTTTGAATTCAAGGATAAAGTGCTTTTAAATGCAGTTTCAAAGACTTAGTCAAAGGACTTCAAATGGAGCCTTTTGAAGACTTGCTCAAATCATGGAAATGATTGAGAAATTTATGCCAACATGATTGAGATAAATCAGGAGTTTTACTTCAGTTCTGAGTTCAGTTTGACTTGGCTTGAGTCAAGTAGTGATTTAAGGCATAAAACAGGAGTTCACATTCAGTTATGATCCTCTTTTTGATGGATTTTCAGTTTCGTATGACCCTTTGGAGTTGTTTGAGTTTTGACAACTCTTTTTGCACATTTGGAAGAGCATCTTCAGTTTCCTACCTTGTTTGGAGGAGAGGAAGGACAACACATATTTTCTTGGAGCCAAAATTCAAATTTGAATTTTGAGAACCTTTTCTATAAGTCCTTCTCTTCTTTCTTATTTTCTCTAGTTCTTGGTTTGGAGATTCCTGTGAGAGCATTGTTCACACTTTGTAACTCATTTTCCTTAATGAGATTTATAGTCTTTTGGAACATATTTTTGCCTTTGTAATATAGATACCCATTTTTTCTCAATAGAAATTCATTTCCTTCTCCTATTTTCTTTGTTATTTTAGTATTGGTTGTGAATTGCATGATAAAGTTTCTATATTATCCTTTATTTTATCAAATTTCTTCAATGCTGGATGCAAAGAATATTATGTCATAGTGCAAGTTTACGTTAGTGATCTCTTTCTATTGCATTTATATTTGTGAAAACATCATTGTTTTCCTTTTGTTTAAGCATTAGAATAGTCAGAACCTTACATAGAATCATTTTTGCAGACATAAATCTCTGTGTTGTGAGATTGTTTAGCTTTATTGAGTTTTTTTTGGTGAGTTTTAGTAGCTTTCTCAAAAATTTACCTTTGGTGTACCACCTGTTAGTGATAGGTTCTAAATTTCAAACATATCCTTCTTACTCTTTTCCTTGTCATTTTTTTTAGTATTTTCAACTCATCTAAAGGGGAACCAGCCCATAATCTGGAGGTCCACTTCATTCCCAAGTCGCCCACAACCTCGAAGTGTTCCCATGTGTCAATAGGTTTATGAAGTTCATAGCTTAGCAAGGGTCCAAACCTTATTTGACAACATCAAGTTCATTAGGTATTTTATTTTTATCTCCCCAAAGTTCGTTTCAGTCACTTTTGTCATTTTTTGTCATAAGGAAACAACAAATCCTCCTAATAGGATTGAATCAGGCCTCAAGGTTGAAAGTCAATCCTACCCTTGGGAGATCTCTTTTTCTAATTAAATTAGAGAAATATGGCGGTTTCCTAGATCATCATTCCAATTTAGTTAAACCCACTCTCATCCATTTCTCCTCATTTCATTTTGGTAAACCCGACATTCTTACACTATAATTTTATTGATTTGGTGGTCTTTCAAAACCCTAGATCTAGGGTTTGCATTAGTTTGCATTGCATCTCATTTAGGTTTTCATAATTACATTAGCCTTCATTGCATTTAAGCTTTTGAAATTATATTTTTCATCCTTTAAACTCTCAAAAATCCAAAAAATTGCATATATATTACATTTATTTTTCATGGTAGATACATATTAGTGTCTTTCAAATATTTGAGATCAAAATAGTCAAAAATTGCATTCAAAATTTTTTCATCTTTGTTCATTTTTTTTTCATCTCTTTCCTTCACATTTAGACAGTAAAATCTGGAAAATCAGTCACAAAAAATAGATTCTAAAACCCGTAACAAAGAACATAAATAGTAACCTAAGAGTTCAAACTTCAATTTTTAGAACCTTTTTACAAGGACCCATTCACCCTAGGGTGAATCCATCCCTGTATAGGTGTCTTGGCAAGTTTTTGGGTGTATTTCTATCTCTTTTTTCACTTTTTTATTTTGTTATTAAACCTGCAATTTGAATTTTGAAACAGTCTATTTTGAACATTAAAGAAAGTTGTTCTTTTGATGAAATACTAGGGAGAATTGAAAAAGTTATTTTCTATTTTAGTATTAGATTATTTTAGACAGTTTAGATATATTAGTTTTCATTTTGTAAACATTGGAAACCATAAACTATCCTAAAAATATTAAACAAAAAACCTAAATGATAAACCTTGGAGAAAGCATAGTTATTTGATCATGTTAGATATATTTCTACAAGTTAATATATCCTTCAAGCCCTCCTTTATTAGTGATGACTTTGACATGTTATATGAATCCCTTTAGGATTTCATCTCACAAGGTTCATCCATAAGGCTTGCAATAACAAATCAAAACAAAGGGAAGTTAATGCAATCACACCTCAACTTGTCATCTACCCACCTTCACAAAAACAAAAATTCCAAAACAAACTCGTGCTTATCATAGGACCACCTTGATGCAGAGTCAAGAGGCTCAACCTTAATCAAATTGGCAACCTGCCTTCAAGAGGCATCTAGAAAGATTAAAATGATCATATAAAGTAATTCAACCAGTCTTCCAAGTTCAACAATCATCAGAAGCACAATTTCCCAATTTCACTCCTAAACCCTAGTTTCAGTGCAAACCTAGTTTAGGCATTTTCACCAATATTTTCCAAAACACCTAACAAAATCAAGGATGATTAAGATACCATTTTTCAAGTTATAAAACATACAGGAAAACCAATATCAACTCTTTTAGACAAATTCAAAGATTCAATACTCCTACCATGGAAAAGGCTAGTGGATTAGCCCACTTTTACAAAGAAGGTACCCTTTAAAATCCACCAAACCTTATGAAACCTTGGGGAAGCAATTAAAATGCCCAAAAATTACTAAATCCACCACTATTTTCTAGAAATAACTCTTCCAACATGGCAAACCTTAAAACCCTTGATTCTAGGCCTTCAAAAGGAGGGTTTATTGTAAATCATACCTCCAGACCTTTCCATACCCTTCCACCTATTCAAAAAATCATAATTATTCCTACACAAGCTTCAAACTTCATTTAATATGTTATTTCTTCCAAAAAACTCATAAACCATCCTTTAGTTCCTTACTTTCACAAGGAAAATCACCCAAATTCAACCTAGGGCAACACCAAAAACCCACAAACACACTTCCTCTTACCTGCAAATAATTTGGAAACCTATTTTACAACAAATTGGGTCATTCCACCGAGTTACAATTGCTACAGTAGGTGGAATGCCCTAAAAACTCATTTTATTACTCTCAAACCACCAATTTACACCAAAACAGGGCAATTTCAGCAAAATAGAGATAACTCACTCCAAAATTAATGATTTTCAATCAAACCTAAAGCATTTGAAAGTAGAATCAGTTCCCTAACATTCCATGTCAGCCTTCAACCAAGATCTAGATTTGTACAGACTGTTTCAGGCAAGCAAAATTTAGGAAATACCAAAAAAGAGTGTAGTTTCAAAGCAAAACTGAGTTTTTTCATTCAAGATCTTCAAAAATTGTGTTTACAACGATGGAATGAACCAAATATTCCTTCAATAACCTCCTCTAATGCCTATAACCACCTAACCACCTTTCTTTAAGAGGATTTTAACCCTTTACATTGCTAATTATGCATTGTTTACTAATAATTAACTTAAGATTTTCAACTTAGAATTCCTTCTAAAGACTCAAACCTACATTAAATAGCTCATTTGAACCTTATTACATCATGAGTGGTCTCATGGACCTCATTTAGCACAAAAATTACTCATACTATTACTAACTCCTAGACTAACCCTCATAGAGTGCACTTTGCAATTACATGTTTTTAGGTGCTCCTGCAACACACCTAAAAAGAAACCATTACCTCCAGGGGATATCTTGAATTTTGCAAGGAAACATTATACTAACAATGTTTCGTAACAATTGAGTTATAATAATATTTCTCATACATACAATACAAGGAATAATAGGTAGCCACAAACCATACCTACTTCATTACCACTACCTCAACCTATTTTTCCTAGTTCTCCTTGTTTTCCTTTACATAATGGAAAGGAGTATGATATTTTGGAACAACTTAGTGTTGGTGTAATTAATTATTTAATTACACTAGGTAAGTTTAAGTTATGATTTTTATTTAATTAATTAATTCCTAGGTTGCATTATTAGGAAAATCATTAATAATAGGGTCATCCCCCTATTATTGATTTTGGGTGTATTTCTATCTCTTTTTTCGCTTTTTTATTTTGTTATTAAACCTGCAATTTGAAATTTGAAACAGTCTATTTTGAACATTAAAGAAAGTTGTTCTTTTGATGAAATACTAGGGAAAATTGAAAAAGTTATTTTCTATTTTAGTATTAGATTATTTTAGATAGTTTAGATATATTAGTTTTCATTTTGTAAACATTGGAAACCATAAACTATCCTAAAAATATTAAACAAAAAACCTAAATGATAAACCTTGGAGAAAGCATAGTTATTTGATCATGTTAGATATATTTCTACAAGTTAATATATCCTTCAAGCCCTTTATTAGTGATGACTTTGACATGTTATATGAATCCCTTTAGGATTTCATCTCACAAGGTTCATCCATAAGGCTTGCAATAACAAATAAAAACAAAGGGAAGTTAATGCAATCACACCTCAACTTGTCATCTACCCACCTTCACAAAAACAAAAAGTTCAAAACAAACTCGTGCTTATCATAGGACCACCTAAAAAGAAACCATTACCTCCAGGGGATATCTTGAATTTTGCAAGGAAACATTACACTAACAATGTTTCATAACAATTGAGTTATAATACTATTGCTCATACAGACAATACAAGGAATAATAGGTAACCACAAACCATACCTACTTCGTTACCACTACCTCAACCTATTTTTCCTAGTTCTCCTTGTTTTCCTTTACATAATGGAAAGGAGTATGATATTTTGGAACAAATTAGTGTAATTACACTAGGGTAAGTTTAAGTTAGGATTTTTATTTAATTAATTAATTCCTAGGTTGCATTATTAGGAAAATCATTAATAATAGGGTCATCCCCCTTTCCATGTATTTAGGAGATAAGATTCTTCTAGAATATCATCTAGAACTTATCTCAATCAGTTCATCATTCCCTAGGTAGTTAGTTAGGGTTTAAATGTCACGTGTTGTTAGATCAAGACACATGGAAACATTATAATTCATCTTGTATCTCAACCTTTCCTATATAATCAGGGCATTTGTACATTTGTAATCATATTCTAGATCAATAAGATAATCTCAATTTGCATGCCTAAGTTGCAACACTTTCTGTGTGGGTGAATTTCTTCTTGGAAAAGGTCCTCTTGAAGGCTACAACTTCATAGGGACATTATGCATCCACTATTTCAACATGGTATCAGAGCTTTTCCATTCAAGGTTCATCTTAGGATCAAGAAACTTGGGCTAGAGAGATTCATTGTGGGATTGAATGTTTTCATTATAGGCTACTTGGCTCCACCCAGGGACCAAGCTGATTTTTGGAGCAAATTGAGTCCAATCCAAGCTTTCCATTGTCTTCAAAAAGCCTCAAAACCCTAGGATCGCCTATTCATTCATCAAAATCAGAGAAATCAATTGGGAGCCACCAGAGGTATTTTTAGGGTTTGCAAAATCAAATAGTATGATCCATACAATTTACAGTAAAAAATCATCCCTATCAGTTGTACTCTGTGGCAATTTTTTTTTAGTTGTAGGAGATTTTTCTTTTCAAAAATTTGGGCTATTTTTATATTGTTTTGGCAAAAATTAATATTTTCAGAGCGACCTGGTATTTTAATCCCAGTCGACAAAAGGGTTTATATTTATTCATTGGGCTTATATTTTTCCATCAGCAAAAAATAATAATAGAGAGTCGGCTTCTATTCTACATAGATATCTTTTTAATATTATCAGTATTAAAAATGTCTTTCAGATTTTTGGATAAACTATGTGCGTCTTTTTACATCAACATTTCGGATCATACTCCACGATCCATCATTAGGATGAAAAGCATAAAGAGAGAGAAGTGAAAAGATGCACACAGTTTACCCAGAAATCTTAAAGACAACTATTATGGACTGTGGAAACAAAATGCTATTGGTATTAACAATAATTTTGAATTGCCATTTTGGCATCATTCAAAAAATTTCTTTGTCGGCCTTCACATTAAAATCGGTTGTAGAATATTGTTGTTAGGTGCATTTATCAGAGTGGAGGTACATTTTCGGCATCAACCTTAGATCTGTCACGTCAGCTTTGTTCACCACTGGCTGATCACCGCTTCTAGCCATTTCTTAGTCTCCAACAACCTCTTATCGGTCCATGTTCAACACTCGACTCTGGTCCTTGCTTACCAGGGTGTGGTCATTTACTAAACTGCAAGATTTTTCTCTTCAAGCGACATTGCTCACAAACTGTTGCTTAGCTGCTCATCCACTGCTCCATTTCCACCTACTAGGCGGTGTGATTTTTTTTTAATTTTCCAGCCGCCCCCTAGTCATATTAGCGATCGGGGGCTGACTTTTTTTAGCCCTGGTGCTAATTTTTTGCACTTTTTTAGCCTATAGGCCCTCATAGGGTATTTTTTTTTCAAATCACCATAACTTTTCACCAAGATCTCAAAAATTGAAAAATGATATATCATCAGAAAGGTAATTTAGTGCACTGTCTTGTGCTACAATCCTTTTTTAGAAATTTTCTATCAAAAAAATCTATAGTCAATTGAAGTCAACCATCCATTTTGGAGTTAAAGGCTCATATATTCTCATCATATTGTCAAAATTTGGTGATTCTAGTGGCATTAGGAAGGTATTACAGAGCTTTTTTCATCAGTCCTTTCCTTTTATTTAGATTTAGCCCCAAGTGATTTGCATTAGTGTTTTTCCTTTTTGTTCTTTTTCATCACTACTTGGATATCCTAAAGATTGGAGAAAGGTTTTTTGTGTTGAGGGACATCGTTTTAGTTGCACATCATATTTGAAAGTTTATATTTGTTATTGAAGGTCAATATCTTAGTAATATTGGAGATTAGTCATAATTTGTTATGGGGTTTCCAAGTCACCCTTCATTGATCATGTTGGGAAAGGGAAACTATAGACAATGGAGAGATTGCATCATCAACCATCCACAATCACTTCAATTTTTGTCATATTTGTGTGGTTTGGTTTCCCCTCCTGATAATTGTATCCAAAAATTTGATTGGAAATGTCGAAGGTATAACATTCTAAGGGTTATTGCAATGCATGTTGATGATGTTTTGAAAGCTCTTGATCATTGTAACTATCCTCACATTCTTTGGACTAATATTTGGGAGCTATATGGAGATCCTGATACTCCACCATTCCCCAATGATCATGATTCAGAATGTCATATGCTTCTTCCTTCTTTAGATCAGATACCCCATGATGACATTGTTGTGTAGGAGGTTGATTGTTTGGAAAACTTTGAATCTTCTGAAGAGGTTGACAAGGTTTCTCTAGATGTTCCTTCTTCTCCATCAGAGATAGTTGATATACCTTCACATTCAGTAATTCCTTTTCCAAATTCATTGATTGAGGCTTCCATCATTTCTATTCATCAGGAAATTTTTAGTTTTCCAGACTTGGCATCACAGGATAGCTTTGTTTCAGCTATTGCAGACTTGGGTACTTCTACAGGTTTGGAAAATATTCTTGAGGGGATATCTCTCCTCTATTTAGATCCTCCTTTGGATGGTTATCTTGAGTCTCCACATTCCTTTGTCTCGACCTTTATTGGGGAGCTAGAGACTATCTTTGAGGAACTTCATTTTATCTTCAGAAAATTCATATATCAAACTTCTTCCCTCTCATTTCATTATGGAATTGGATTTTCATCAGCATCTACCATTGGATTGGTTGTAGTATTCTCTCAATGGTTTTGAGGACACTTCATTGTGGGGGGAAATCTAGTCTCCATCTATTCCTTCAATCGAAGGATCATTGTATTGCAGTCTTTGGATCTTGTTCAACATCAATTTTTGCATAGTCCTGGTTTGTCACTTTCTTCATTGATTGGGAATGTACTTGATTTGATTGTGGCATCTTCATCTTTAGTGGAAAAGGAGACACATGAGTAGTTTTTAGAGACATCTTCATCATTCATATTCACTCTTCCTGCATTCAATTGCTATTTGGAATGGGAAGAATGCCTGCATTTCTACTTGGTTTTATTTCTTTTGAAAGGGATACAAGTTGTTTTTTGACATTGGATCATGTTTTATCTTCAGGAACTTACCATTTTTGTAGGTGATCACATAATATGGGGGGGCTACATAGTCTCTCTCTTTCCCTCCTATGGGGAGGGTATTGATTGTAATATATCCATGTGGCAAATGGTGTACTTGGGGGGTATCATGGTGTCCTCCTTCCTTCCTCAATCCTTCCTTACTTATTTGCATTTCATCCCCTGTTTGGAGAGGGGTTTTCTTCCCACTAGGTTTTCCCCTTTTCTCCATTTGTGGGAGATTATTTGCATTTCATTCTCATTTGTAAATGGGTACCTAAAATTTCCATCATGTAGTCGGGACCCATCATTCCATCATTGCATAATCATTGCATTTTCTTTTCCTACCTAAGTTGCACTTATGTGGTGGTGTTAGTGTAATTAATTATTTAATTACACTAGCATAAGTTTAACTTATTATTTTTATTTAATTTATTAATTCCTAGGTTGCATTATTAGGAAAATCATTAATAATGGGGCCATCCCCCTTTCCATGTATTTAGGAGATAAGATTCTTCTAGAATATCATCTAGAACTTATCTCAATCAGTTCATCATTCCCTAGGTATTTAGTTAGGGTTTACATGTTGTCACGTGTTGTTAGATCAAGACACATGGAAACATCATAATGCATCTTGTATCTCAACCTTGCCTATATATTTAGGGCATTTGTACATTTGTAATCATATTTTAGATCAATCAGATAATCTCAATTTGCATGCCTAAGTTGCAACACTTTCTATGTGGGTGAATTTCTTCTTGGCAAAGGTCATCTTGAAGGTTACAACTTCATAGGGACATTGTGCATCCATTATTTCAACACTTAGAAACAATCTTGCTAATATTTATTTATGGGACCTTATTAAAGCTTCACCTAATTATCATAGCATGCTTCAAAGTGCTTTACAACAAGTTGTTGTCCCTCTTAGTTCACAACTCAATAATGTAGAAACCCTAATTCAAGATATGAATTTAGTTAGCATTGATTTTGTCTTTTATCAAGATGAATTACCTCCATTAGAAGTGAAAAAACAAAATGATGCTTTGATGATAGTGGTTATTATTAATCACTGTGGCATAAGGCGTGCCCTCATTGATAGTGGTTCAAAACTCAATGTTTGTAGTGTAATCCTTCTTGATAAGATTGGAGTAGACAAGATTCAAATTCAACATGATTCTTTATCTATTTATGGATTTGATAATGTAGGGAAACAACCACTTGGTGTGATAACATTACCTATTAAAGTAGGAAAGGTAACATTGAAAAGTCCTATTCATGTCATGGCTCAAGAGGTCCCATATAATCTTCTCTTAGAAAGACCTTGGATTTAGGAAATGAATGGTGCCCCTTCAATGCTTCATTGTTTAATGAAATATACCTATCAAAACAAGGTCTACACAATCAAATTTGATCTTCAATCCGACACTTGTTTTCAAACTAAAAAAATACATGAAAAATCCTTTGAGAATATTGATACCAACTTCAAAAGTTTAACCCATGCAAGAAGAATAAAAAGATAAATCAATCACAAAACTATTATATGATGATTGGGGTTCATTGTATTTTACACCTACATTCATGGGAGAATATAAGAGCACACTGAAAGAATAAATAAAGGACAAAGAAACAATAGTAATTTCAACACAATATGAAGAAGAATCATCACAAGAATCCAAGTTGACAACTTTTAAAAAAGAAGAATACAAAAATTACACAAAAATCTATGATGAGTTTGATCATGAACAACCACTATCCTCAAAAGCAATGGAATATCTCTATGGGAGAGGATATCAACTCTTGAAATATATTGGTTATAATGGAAAATGATATGGTGTGCATGAACAGGGAATTTGTGTCCCTATAGATCATAATGTACAAGAAAAAAAAGTGGTCTTGGATATTTTCCTTCGAAAGCATAAAAAAAGACTTCAATCAATATCAACACCATCATGCAAGATTCTCTGAAGACAACTCTTGCATTGAAGCATCCTAATTTAATGGATACCACAAGTGAAGATGAATCATTGGATTATTTTAAACATGATGAAGCTTTAGCAAAAAAAATGGGAGTTTATGATAATTTACCAACTCATCACAACAAATAAAGATTCATTTGTACCTTAGATAGTAAGGGATTCTTTGGTGAAGAAAATAAAACAAGTGATATTGAACAAGATGAACATGAAGAAATTCTCGAAATAACAAACCAAAGTACATTATTTGTGGGAGATACAATCAGCATACCAATGGATACGTATGACAAAGAGAAAGTGATTCAAATAGGAAAGTGTCTTGATGATGAAGTATAGAAGATCATGCATTATTACATGACTTTCTTGAATTTTTTTCTTGGAAATATTCAGATAAGTATTGATGCTAAGATAGTTATGCATAAAAATGTTATGGAAAAAGATGCTAAACCCATAAGACAAAAGATATGGAAGATGTATTCTAAGATAGCCTTATTTGTATGCATCATTAAAAGATGATTTTACCCTTCCTAATATTGACATGATAGTGGATTAAACCGCAAGCCATGCTTTATTGTCATCCATGGATGGTTTTTCAAGATATAATCAAATTTTCATCAACCCTCAAGATCAATATAAAACAACTTCTACCACACCTTAGGGAACATTTTGTTGGGTTGGCATGCCTTTTGGATTAAATAATGTTGGGGCAACATATCAACAAGCTATGACACTAATATTTCATGATTTCATCCACAAAATTTTGGAAGATTATGTTGATGATATTTTGGCTAAATCTTTAACTCATCAAGATCATGTCAAAATACTTCGTAAGATCTTTGAAAGAATTTGTAAATATAACATGAGATTAAATCCAAAGAAATGTTTATTTGGTGTATATGGTGGAAAACTCTTGGGTTTTATAGTGTCACATAGAGTAATTGAGGTGGAAAAAAAGAAAATTGACGCTATCATAAACATGCCACTTCCTAAAAATATTTATCAATTGTGTAGTTTATAGGGAAACATTCAAGTAATATGTCATTTCGTGGCATCCTTGGTGGATCAAAATCTCCCCTTTACTCAACTTCTTAAGAAGAAATCAAAATTTAAATGGAATGAGGATTGTAAACAAGCTTTTGAAAATTTGAAAGTGTCTGGCTATTCCTCCCATATTGCAACCTGCTATTCAAGGAAAACCATTCATTCTTTACATATTAGCATCCAATCATGCTCTAGTAGTAGTATTGGCTCAACAAGATGAAAGTGGCAAAGAACATCCTATTTATTACATTAGCCGAACTATAATTGGTTATGAAACTTGATACACAACCATAGAAAAATAATGTTTGGCTCTAGTGTTTGTAACTAGTAAATTGAGACATTATTTATTAAATGCAAGGGTGCATGTTGTTACAAAGTTTGACCCTTTGAAACACCTTTTTGCTAAAATATATTTTCCAAGATGCTTAGGTAAATGGTTTATGTTGTTGACTAAGTTTGATCTTAAATTTATTCCTCAAAAAGCCATAAAAGGACAATCCTTGACCAACCATTTAGCTAACACTCCTTCACCATTGACATCACCTAATAATGACTCATTCCCTGATGAAAGTGTATTGACAACTGAAAAGGAAACATGGGAATTGTATTTTGATGGTTCTAAGATTTGAACTGGCTCTAGAGCAGGTGTTATATTAATACCACCTTCAAGAAAACTTATTCCCTTATCCTACCATTTAAACTTCCTATGCATGAATAACATTGTAGAGTATGAAGCCCTAATTGCTAGAATACATGTGGCCTTATCCTTAGGAGTTCAACACATTCATATATTTGGTGATTCTCAATTGGTCATTAAACAAATAAATGGCTCTTATCAAGCGAAAAATAGCAAGTTATCCCAATATAAAGACTTTACAATGGAATTGCTAGAACACTTAGAATCATATACATTGATAATATTTCATGAAAGGATAATCAACATGTGGATTTAATGGAAATTGTTGCTTCTCTTGTATCTCTTAAATATCCTTCTATCAACTTCACATTTGTAGTTCACACAATCACAAAGCCATCAATAGATGAAAAGATAAAAGAAGCATTAGTGACCAATATTGAAGTCTCTAATGAATGGTACACACCAATATTTAATTACTTAAAGGAAGGTGTGTTTCCTGAACCAACTGCCAAAAACACTAGGGATTGTATTCAAAAACTTGCAACTAGATACATAATTTTAGCCAATGTCTTGCTTTGAAGCCTTAAACAATAAAAAATCCCTATATTCCTCAAGGAAGCTCATGTTGGTGATTGTGGGGGGAATTTTGGGGGAAGATCATTAGTTCAAAATTTAATCCATATGGGATATTTTTGGTGACATATGGAACAAGACTATTTTGATCATGTTAAGAAATGTCACAAATGTCAAAAACATAACAATTTGATCCATGCTCCTGCTTCTAAACTTCATGCTCAAATTCTTATTTGGCCATTTTCAGTTTGGGGTTTGGATCTCATTGGAAAAATATCCCTTCCTTCTTCTTGATGTACATTTATAATTACCGCAATAAATTATTTCACAAAATGGGTAGAGGCCATTCCTCTTCGTTCCACAACTATTTATGCAATTTTTCATTTCATATTGGAACACAATATTGCTCGCTTTGGCCTTCCTTCCGCATTAGTTTTAGACAATGGTTCACCATTTAAGAACAATGATGTGAAGAAATTTTTGGGAACATTTCACATTCAATATCATTTTTCAACACCTTAATACCCATAGTCTAATGGTCAAACAGAAGCATCTAATAAAACTCTTGAGAAAATCTTGCAAAAAAATAGTAAGCAAACATAATAAAGATTGGCACACTCAATTATCTTATTCATTTTGGGCCTATTGTACAAGTATTCAAACATCCATGGGAAATACATCTTATAAACTTGTTTACGTCGCTGACCCAATAATGCCTTTAGAGTTAGAAATTCCTTCATTGAGAATTTCTCTTAGAGGCCTTATTGATGATATCATCTATAAATAGAAATGATTACAACAACTTGAAATGCTTTATGAACAATGCATCAATTCTCTCAAGCATCTTCAAGATTATTTTAAAATAATGCAATGAAGTTACAATGATAATGTCATTCCTCATTCATTTAATAAAGGTGATTTGGTGTTATATGAAAATCAACATAATGTTAAAGCCACCACAGGTGAAAAAGGAAAGTTTAATTTGAATTGGTTAGGACCCTATGTAATTGATGAAAGCTATGGGTCTAGAGCATATATATTAACCAAATAATGATGGAACACCTCTCAAAGAACTTACCAATGTTGTGCATTTGCATAGATACTAAACTTAACATCTCTTTTGAATAGTATGTATATTAAAGCATGTTGTTAGATCAAGTATATGGTTGTCTATTTTATCTCGCATTTCTTCATTCTTGAAAAATATTATTCGTGTGTCTTGACTTAAATAGAGTAATTGTTCATTATGTTATTACTTTCCTTTACATTCTACATTTATCCCCCACTTTAGTGAGAGGATAAACTTGCTTCAAACTCACACTAAATTAGACAAACTCACATCAAGAGGGTCCAAGTGTACTGATGTGGATAGTATAGGATGACAAAGATCAAAGGAGATGGCCAAGCCCTTGAGATCCAAGATCCTATAATAGACCAACATAGATGCAAGAGGACACACATGAAAATAATATAAGGAGAAACGTCAAGGCACAAGCATACACTACCAAAGACATAAAGAAAATAAAGAAAAATAAAAACAAAAGAAGGGTGGATCAAGCTTCAATCGTTTGTCTTGTATGTTATGGATCAGATCTAGGCTATTTTTCCAAGAACTTTTACAAGTGGAACATGATGTCCACTACAAAAACCAAATACACACTCACAAGGGCTAGTGGAATTTGATATCCACTAGGTGAGCCCCCAATGAGAGATATACTCATGCAGTTGGTATGTTCTCACACAAACAAGCAAGTGGCTATGGGAAATTCATGCCTAAGTTTGGCTCCCATATGCTAACCATACCAAGTTTATACTCCATGATAACCTTGATAAGGTGTCAAACAACGATGATTTTCAAGATTTATGAGGCAAGAAAAGCTTCATATGCTTGAAACCCATGAACAAACAAGATGGCTCCATAGGAAAGCAAAGTGTGTTATGCAAGGTGGCCATATAATAAAAATTGTAAGTGAAAAATAGTGTAAGGTATGTTCAAAGGAGTTTTGCTTAGTTCATGTGAGGTCTTAACTTAGGGAACATTATGCCTAATGTCTCCAAGAGAGAACCAATCAAAGAATATAAGATTCACAACTTAAGGGATGTAGTGTGTCACATCAAGCCACTAAGAGGAATATAATATGCTAAGATAGATCATGCTCTTGAGGGACATTACACCCAATGTCACCACAAAGTGAAATACATATCACATGAAGTAAGAAGACCACACAATGAAACATTAATTAAAAAAGAATAATTCCAATGAATCACACAAGGGATCCATGGATTTTGGGTTAGTATGTATTTTCTACAATGTTTCTAGAGAGCTCGAAATTGTCATCATTCCCTAAATACTCATGGAATAGGAAGAATGACACAAAGAGAGCAAAAACAAAGAATTTTTTTTGGGTCAACATGGAAGAGACGTGAACGTCTCGATGCCTTGAATCATCCCCAAAAGGAAAACACAAGAAAAAGGAAAGATAAAAGGATTTACAACATAAAGAGGAATGTAGATACAAATAGAGGAATGTCACAAAGAGAGAGGTACATCAAACAAAATAGTACAAGGGGTCACAGTATGCAATGCAATCACACAAAAGAAACATGTAAGAGAAGAAAAAAGTGAGACTAATAAGGCATATGCAAGTCAACCTATTAGCAGGTCATCCACATCCCAATCATGTTCATTGTATATATAAGGTAGAAAACTAGACAAAGGGACAATAACAAGTGTCAAACTAGGGTTATCACCAAGTACAACACTCTTCCTAGGAGAATTATCATTTAAGCTCATAGAAGAGGAAAACAATGTATTCAATTCATGTTATGCACTTCTTTCTCAATCTTGGCAACCTCATCATCATCATCCAAATCAATCACAATGGTAGGTTGAATGATAATGTCTAAAGAATTATGTATCTCTTGTTGCAATTGCGGTATAGGACCTTTTTGTTGCAAAGAGGGAGACTCGTCACGTAATACTTCAGTCAAGTTCAGATGTTGATTTTATTTATTGTTTTCTTTATTTAACCTTCGAGCAAGAGCATGACGTATACACCTATGCTCTATAGCATTTCTATTTATTTTAGTACAATTTTCAAGTTGTGTTTGTGTAGGAGCGGGTTTATCAACCATAGGTTTATTTTCTTCCCTAAGGGGAGAAACGGAAGGAACCATGGGAGGTTCTTCAACCACTTTCTATTTAGCTTTGTAAACTTGTTTTTATCTTAGGAGGTGTGATGGGATTATTTTCATTGTCTCTTGATCATTTGTAGGAGATAGGAAAGGTATTTTTCATGGATTGTTCTTGGTTATTTAGAATGTCTTTAGGTTCAATCATAGTTTCATCAAGGATGGTAAGCTCAGTCATAGGTTGCAGCATGTTTCTAAGGGATAGTTTTGCTATACATTTTTCCTTAAATTTTTGGTGGGATTTGAAAAATAATTCCTCACAAGGTTTAATAGGCTCAAGCCAAAATAAATCCAATGAAAAGTTCCCATGGGAAGAAAGAGGATTAAAGCCACTATGATGCACAGTAAAGATTTCATTGTCAATGGGAAACTTTAAACATTTATGCACAATCAATGGGATAACTTCCATGGAGTGTAGCCATGGATAACCAAGCTTCACACGAAATTGGTTTGATGTCAAGATGATGGAGAATGAGACATCTAACTATTTTGCTCCAATAGTTAAAGGAAGGGTGATTGATCCCATCATAGGGAAAGCAAAACCATTATGCATCTTTATCTATGCTTTTAGTTTATCATATATTTCTTGATAGAGTCATGTACAACTAAGAATTCCTCAGTGATCACATTCCCTCTACAAATGGGATCAATTAATATCCCATTAGTGGGCTTATCACAGATTCGACCGACTATGTAAAGAGGACCATTGGGAGAATTTTTAAGTATATCTTGTGAGGAGAAAGCAATGTCAAGATGATTTTTGGTTCAGCCCTTACGAGGTTGAATTTTGATCAATCCAACCATATCATCCAAAGGAATTTGTTTTTTAGTATTCATAGTATCTTGTTCAACAATATCCATGTTGTCCTCATCCGTGTCAACATTCATCACATCATTCTTCTTAGTTTATTTGAAAAATCAAACATTGTGGTTTGGCATAAGGTTGGTAAAGATTTGCAAGTTTTGGTTAGTAGGGGAAACAAACTTATTTCCTTGATCATTAATGCATCCAATAGAAAGTCGATGAGAATCAATGAGGTCTTGCACAAGATGTTTAAGATTCTCTCAATGTTTTGCATCATGTCCATTTTTTTCAGTGATAATGGTAATAAGCATTCAAACTAAAGTTTAGAGGTAAAGGTTTATTTGGATCATGTGCTTTGATGAGGTAAGGTAATCATTTTTTATTCTAAAAGTTGCAACATTGTGTTATGAAGGGTATCAACTAGGGAAGTATATTGCCTATCTGAATCCCCAAATGTGAAAGGAGTTGTCTTTTTATAGCATCCACTTGGGCATCAACATGTTGATTTGGTTGAGGGGGATTTAGTTGGATGAAACCTTTATTCTATTTTCTAAAGGATTGGTAGTTTTTTTGGTGTGCAGATTTGGACTTCTTAGAATGACTAGAGGTGGGTTTTGTTTCACAACTACTAACCAAGTTTTGGTAATCATGAAGGGCAGTACACAAGTTTACAAAAGAAGGGAATTTCATCGTGCCAATCTTATCTTGCATCCTAGTTTGAAAGTTCTCAATGAACATTATTTGAAGGTGAGGATCGAGAATTTATATATCAATTTGGGAATAAAGCGATTGGTAGCGTGAAATGAAGTCAGTAACCTTTTCATCTTC
This sequence comes from Sequoia sempervirens, assembly GCA_007258455.2. Classification (NCBI taxonomy): domain Eukaryota; kingdom Viridiplantae; phylum Streptophyta; class Pinopsida; order Cupressales; family Cupressaceae; genus Sequoia; species Sequoia sempervirens. The sequence goes on along the minus strand of VDFB02270651.1, from coordinate 602,415,126 downwards.
CTTTTACTTAAATCTCATAAAATAAGCTAGAGTTGTCTTAGGAGTCATGTACACTTGGAAATGGTTAATAAAGGCCTTAAAATTTTCATTGAATGAATGAATTGAGTTATTTGGTAATGAGGAAAATCATTCTAAGGCAGTATCAAGGATCTAGGGAATAGTTTAGCCAAAAGTTTGTCCTCAAAGATGAAATCACTACATAGAGTGGTAAAGTGGAAACATGGTTAACAGGATCTCCTTTCCCACCACATTTCTCAAATCGGGGAACTTCTACACCTTGTGGCATTTGTTCTCTAAATATCTACAAGGATAAGGGATTAGTTTTGATGTATTGCGAAGGTTGACCATTGTTGTTTTGATTTAGGGTTGTGAATTGTTGTTGAACGGATTCCATGCTTTGTAAAAGTGTGTTAATCATAGCATCATTGTTATTATAAGGTGGAGGGGTATAAGGTGGAGTAGTGTATGTATGCATAGGACAAGTGAATTGTAAACTAGTGATGGTTGTAGCTGAAGGCACAGATCTAGAAGAATTCCCTATAGAAATACCTAAGGAAGTGCTCTCACTTCTAGTAGGTTGAATTGTTATGGTAGGTTGAGTACTAGTGTATGTAGGAATGGAAATGGGTATCGTAGAGATAGGGATGGAAGTTCCACCTTGGCTTTGAGTGCACCCCAAAGATTGAGTAGAACTAGGGAGGTAGGAATGGTGTTGTTAACATGAAGCACAGTGGTTGAAGGCATGGTAGTCATGGGATGAAATGAAAACTAGTAGAATTTGGAAAATAAATGACTAGGTGACTAAAACTTTTAGTCGCAACAACTAAAAATGACTAAATTCTACTCATTTTTTAAAACTTAGCTATAAATGAGTAATAAATGACTAATATGGTCATTGACTAAAAAATTATTTAGTCACATAAATAAAAATGACTAAATAGTTAGTCATCAAATCCAAATTAGACAAAAAATTTACAAAACAAGTCGACCAATTATTGGCGCAATGTATTCATGTGCATGATGTATTGGCACGATTATTCACATCCATTGTAGATTCATTTTTCACTTGAAGACCTTGCTTCATTTGTTCATTGCAGAACTCGCTTCATTCATTCATTGTAGACCTCGCTTCATTCATTAGCCTGGCATGAATCATTTTGATCAATTATAGCAGCTACTTGCATGGGCGATAAGGATTCAAAGAGGACCTAGAGACTTCTGAAAAGGTAGGCAAGGGCAAGGAATTAAGAGTTTGCTACAATGAATTTGAATTCGTCGAGGCCCTCTATAGTGAAATCGGATTTGGGGACACCCTCTACAATGAATTCAGAGGTAATTTGAAACCCTCATTACATTAAACAAAAATTTGAAATGCTCATTACAATCTAATGCTCTTAATAATGTTCTTTTACAATCTTGCCACTATTTTGCTTCATAATGTGTTCGAGCTAAATATAATAAAATTTGGGTGTCAATTCCAAAATAGAATTTCCTCAAACAATTTTGATACATTTTCATTGCAAGAGCAAACTGTCCTTGTGCAAAGTAAACGTGTCCTAGATTTACCCACACATCAGACATCTGAACAAATATGTTTCATGCAGCAGCTTCTTATGCCTATGTAAATATTTCCTTTGCAATATCAAATTGACCCCTTTTAGCTAGCACAATGGCTGACCCATTTGCAGCATAAACATTTTCACTGCAAGTGGAAATTGTACTTGTGCAAAGTAAACATGTGCTAGATTTACCCACACATCAGGCATTTGAACAAATATTTTTCCTACAACTTCTTGTACCTGTGTAAAAATTTCCTTTGCAATATCAAATTGACCCCTTTCAACTAGCACAATGGCTACCCCATTTGCAGCATAAACATTTCTTGGTCTCTGTGCCAACACTTAAGTGGCCTCTTTTATGGCATTAAGATTCTCTTGATTTATTATTAGACTCCTATTTTCCAATAGAAAAATCCCCAAGGCCCATGGGAAATGAATGATGAGCATTTGAGTTTCAAATTGGTTTCATTTCAAAAAGGGGACATTACATTGTACAAGATTTGTTTAACAACAAAATAATTTAATCCACCTATTTGGGACTGTAAAATAAAAATAGATGAATTAATCCGTTTTCAATATTAGGTTCTTTTAATCTAGAATCTGATAGAAAGATAAAGCATAATACATTGAAGGACACATAAAATGTTCTAAAATAAGACTAAAATAGGTTGCCCATGAAAACAAGAAAGAGGAAAAATGAAAATATAATATACAAATGATTCATTTGAGGTTTTTGATAAGATCTCATTTAACTCTATCAAATGGATTCAGAAGGTACAAAGCATATTTGATTGACTAAAATTTTGAGGTAGCTTATCCATCATCATTGTATGAATCATCTTCTCTTGGAATTTGTTTCTACAATGCACCAAGCCTAGAATTGATTGGGGATGCACTTAAGGTGGATAAAAACTCATCAAATGCTTTATGTATGCTTGGAAACATGGAACTAAAAACAAATGACTGGCTTAAAGAAAAAGAAACAATTAAAGTATCATGCCAACTTGTCTTTGCTAATAAAGAAAAATTAAAACTTGATGAAGAACAAAGGATTCAGATGGAAAGGAGAAAGCAAGAGGAAGAACTTCAGTGGGTGATGCAGCAAGAGATGCAATTTGAACGTGTGAAGGAATTATGGAAGAGTAAGTGTAAGGATAGGGATGATGACGATGATGAGGCTGGTCAGTCTAAGAAGAAACAAAAGAAGGAAAAGAAGAAAAAGAAGAAGGATAAGGACCACAAGGCTTGTGATTCTTGTATGGAGGAACTTGATGTTTCCATAGAAGATGAGGAAAATTATAAGATCTCATTTAACTATGTCAAATGGATTTGGAAGATACAAAGCATATTTGATTGACTAAAATTTTGAGGTAGCTTATCCATCATCATTGTATGCATCAAATTCTCTTGGAATCTATTTCTACAATGCACCAAGCCTAGAATTGATTGGAGATGCACTTAAGGTGGATAAAAACTCATTAAATTCTTTATGTATGTTTGGCAACACGGAACTGAAAATAGATGACTAGCTTAAAGCAAAAGAAACAATTAAAGTAGCATGCCAACTTATCTTGGTTGATGAAGCAAAACAAAAAGCCGATGAAGAACAAAGGATTTAGATGGAAAGGAGAAATCAAGAGGAAGAACTTCGGTGGGTGATGCAACAAGAGGAGAAATTTGAACATGTGAAGGAATTATGGAAGAGTAAGTGTAAGGATAGGGATGATGATGATGATGAGGCTAGTCAGTCTAAGAAGAAACAAAAGAAGGAAAAGAAGAAAAAGAAGAATGATAAGGACCACAAGGCTTATGATTCTTATATGGAGGAACCTGATGTTGCCATGGAAGCTGAGGAAAATTATAAGATCTCATTTAACTATGTCAAATGGATTTAGAAGGGACGAAGCATATTTGATTGACTAAAATTTTGAGGTAGCTTATCCCTTGCCATTGTATGCATCATCTTCTCTTAGAATTTGTTTCTACAATGCACCAAGCCTAGAGTTGATTGGGGATGCACTTAAGGTGGATAAAAACTCATCAAATGCTTTATGTATGCTTGGAAACATGGAACTGAAAATAGATGACTGGCTTAAAGCAAAAGAAACAATTAAAGTAGCACGCCAACTTGTCTTGGCTGGTGAAGCAAAATGAAAAGTTGATGAAGAACGAAAGATTCAGAGGGAAAGGAGAAAGCAAGAGGAAGAACTTCATTGGGTGATGCAACAAGAGGAGCAATTTGAATGTGTGAAGGAATTATTGAAGAGTAAGTGTAAGGACAAGGATGATGACGATGATGAGGCTAGTCAATCTAAGAAGAAACAAAAGAAGGAAAAGAAGAAAAAGAAGAAGGATAAGGACCACAAGGCTTATGATTCTTATATGGAGGAACCTAATGTTTCCATGGAAGATGAGGAAAATTATATGAGGGATAAGGCACAAGATGATGTAGAAAATTCCCAAGATCTTCTTACAGTTATAGGTCTAGAAGACTCTGATGATGGCGAGACAAATTCTCCAATTTAAACAAAATCATGGAGGCATGCATACTCTGATTCTGAAGATGATGAGCCATTGCAAAAATAGATTCCGAGACAAGATGATCCATATGATGATGATGTCTAGGCTTCTTGAGCTTTAACCAAACTTAGCTCCTATTTTCCAAGAGAAAAATCCCCAACGCCCATGGGAAATGAATGATGATCATTTGAGTTTCAACAGATTCCAAGAGAAGATGATGCATACAATGACGATGGATAGGCTACTTCAAAATTTTATTTAACCAAATATGCTTTGTCCCTTCCAAATCCATTTGACATAGTTAAATGAGATCTTATCAAAAACCTCAAATGAATCATCTGTATGTTATCTTTTCATTTTTCCTCTTTCTTTCTTTTATGGGTAGACTATTTTAGTTTGTTGAAACTCAAATGCTCATCATTCATTTCCCATGGGCTTAGTGTAGATCTGCTCCAAGGTTTGCTTGCACCAACTTATTAGAAGACTTCACTCTGCCTTCCACCAAGAACCTGACAACTTCTAGGCTCTGTTTTGACTTAGATCATTAACTAAGCCTTGCACTAACTCTGTTACAAGAGTTTCAATCCTTGTGCTTAACCTTAGAGGATTTAACACCATTTAAACTTATAGTCAATCTCCTACACTTAGAAGGATCTAAGTGCCAACTTTATCATCTTGCTTGAACTGATTGTAGGGGTGTTGGGAGCTCTGTTTCCTTGCATTTCATATTCAATTGAATGCATCTTGGAGGTTCTTTAGCTTTCGATTTACCCGATCTCAAGATCTTGCCTTGAAAAGGCCTAATCCTTGTAGCCCTTACCAGTCACTTTTCTACTTTTCTTGGTGAAACTTGTCAAACAACCTAGCAACTAAATTTCACTTTTGGACACCCTTTTCAGTCCTTTAAATTTTTCATAGGGTGTCAAAACTCTATCTCATCCGTACAATGGATTCCTACTATCAAGGGAAAATAGGCTAATTAGGCCTAATTCCTAGGGTTACACTGGTTTCTTGCCTTTTCATTATACAAATGGATTGGATAGACCTCAATACTTTTCAACATGTCAAAATATGACTAAGCCCTACCTGAAGCCGTATGAATTCCATACTCTACCCTCTACCCCTGCCTGTACTCTTCAATTTTCACTATCAAACTCCTAACCGGACTATCCTAGCTTGCCTAGGGTTTGATTTTTAAAATGCTTTCTTTTCTCCCCATGATTTCTATTACTAAATATTTACAATTGACTGGCTCCCCTTCCATATTCAACCAATCTTAGGAAGATCCCATGGTCAGTGTTTATGGGGGAGCCATTCAAAGTATGACTGCTCAGAAACAACAACTAAAACCCTCTAGACTCTAAACTGTGATTTCAAAGCAACAAAACAATTCAAAACAACTTGAATACAAAATGGAGAATACTCAAGACTACTGTATAAACACAAATCTAAGAGCTATTTAACATATCTAATTCATCTACAAGCACTGTCACTTAAGAACACACGGTATACACAGGGAAATGTAGATTTCTCTATTCACACCAAAACAAAAAACTTGATTACAATGCATCTATCCTACTGTCTACAAGCCACATCTCTACTTAGATGCCTTTGCCACATTTCAAGGGGAGTAGATCAATCCCATACTCCTGATTTCAAGGGAATCCAAGACAACTAGATTGCATGCAACCTTACAAATGTTGTCATGCAATTTTACAACAACTTTTGCAACTTCCCATCATTGTGTCCACTTCCTAACTTCTAGGACCTCTAACTCCTTGAATTCGAACCATCAACTCCCTCAACTTCCTCTTGGCATCTTCTAACAACAAGGATGTGGTCATAACCCATTTAATGCTTTACATTCTAACACAAGCTGTCTAAGGCTAATTAAAGCAATATTTAACATCAATGACTAACTAAGATGACTTTAGTCCTAGTGACTAACTCATCACACACAAACAAGACCTTCTAAGGTCCAAATTAAACACACCAACACCCTGACTTGGCTAAGGTCAGGTACAAGCCAAAATTGAAGACAAAGAAAGTGGAGGTTAGCCTAGGTGCTCCTGCCCATCCTCCCCAAAATAGAAGATTTCAATCCACCCTTGGATTGAGCAAGTTGAGATCAATTCGCAACTTCTTGAACTCTGATTCCTTGATCCACACTACATATGCATCAGATTGATCATGCCTCTTAATTAGATGTTCTTTGTATTCTTTGGTTCTAGTCCTCTTATAGACCCTGGTATCCAATATCTTGTCAGCTTGCTTGGCTGTAGTGGAGGGCAGTTTGAGTTCTTCCACATCTTGGATGACTTCATGAAGGGTCTAATCCATGTTTGGTGGTGGTCCTTTGTAAGGCACCAGATCTGCAACATTGAAAACAGGGGACAATCCACTATCATCTGGTAGCTGCACCTTAAATGCATTGTTTCCATATTTCTCCAAGATAGGACAGGGACCTATCCTCTTCATTTGCAACTTATGAGGAACTCCTTTCTACAGTCTAGAATTGTTTAAATGCACCATTACTAAATCCCCAACATTGAATTGGACTTCTTTCCTATGCTCATCCACCTTGGTCTTATGTTTCATGGTGTTTTCTGCCAATGTTTTTCTGACTGTCTCATGAATCTCCTACATTGCATAGGAAAAATCATCAGCATAGCCACTTCCCTTGACTCCATCCTTCAACTCTCTCAGCTCATAGACACCTCTAGGATGTAGTCCATAGACAATTTCAAAGGGACTCTTCCCTGTTGATCTATTTACAGTGTCATTGTAGGCATATTCAGCTTGCCCAATCAATTGATCCCATTGTTGACCATACTCCTTGGTCAAGCATCTTAAAAGGTTTCCAAGTGTCCTATTCACAACTTCGGTCTGACCATCAGTTTGGTGATGGTATGCAGATCCAAAGGATAAATTAGTGCCCATTCTTTGCCAAAGAGTCTTCCAAAAATGACTCATAAACTTAGTGTCTCTGTCTGATACAATGCTGATTGGTAATCCATGAATCCTTACTATCTCTTTGAAGAAAAGAGAGGCTATTTGACTAGCATCATTGGTTGTTTTACATGGCACAAAGTGAGCCATTTTGCTGAATCTGTCTACAACAACATAAACATTGTCCATGCCTTGCCTTGTCTTGGGTAACCCAACTACAAAGTCCATACTCAAGCATTCCCATGGCCTAGTAGGAATAGGCAGTGGTTGGTATAGGCCTGCATTTGAAGAAGTACCCTTGGCCTTTTGACACACCATACAACTCTCCACATACCTCATGACATCTAGGTTCATCCTTGGCCAATAGTAAAACCTTTGGACAAGCTCTTGAGTTTTGGTGATCCCAAAATGACCACTCAATGCACTATTATGTTTTTCTTGTATCAAGTTCTCTCTAATAGAACCTCTAGGAACACATAGTTGATTTCCTTTAAACAAAGATCACTTTGCAAAGTATATTCAGCATATTTGCTATGAAAATGATTCTTGTATTCAGCACATACCTTATAAATATCTGCAAAATCTTCATCATCTGCATATAGATCCTTGAAATGATCTATCCCCATGCTTTTCAACTAAATTTCCTGAATTGTGAGGACTCTTTTGCTCAAGGCATCTGCCACCTTATTGAGAGCTCCTTGTTTGTGCTTGATATTGAAGGTGTAAGCTTGAAAGTACTCCACCCATTTCATATGTCTGTGACTCAACTTCTCTTGTGAATTCAGGAAACTAAGTGCTTGGTTGTCTGAATACACTATGAATTCCTTGGGAAGCAAGTAGTGCCTCCACTTCCTTAGAGCTTGGACCAATGCATACATCTCAATGTCGTAAGAAGAATACTTCTTCTTGGCTTCACTTAACTTCTCTGAATGAAAAGCCACCGGTCTGCCCGCTTGACTGAGAACAGCTCCAATAGCCACATTGCTTGCATCACACTCAATGGTGAATAGCTTCTCAAAACTTGGTAACACCAAAACAGGTTGGGTAGCTATCTTTTCCTTCAGTAGCTCAAAACTTTTGTTAGCTTGCTCATTCCATATAAACTTAGTCTTCATTCCTCCTTTTATGGTATCCAACATGGGAGCACAAATAGCACTAAACTATCTTATGAATTTCCTATAGTATTGAGCAAGACCATGGAAACTTCTTACCTATGTTGATGTCTTTGGAGTAGGCCAATTGAGGATGGCTTCCACTTTGCTATTGTCCATCTTCAAGTTGCCATGTGATAGCACAAATCCAAGGTACACCAGCTCTGTTTTGATGAACTCACACTTTTCTAAGTTGATCATCAACTTCTCCTCCTGTAGCCTCTTGAAAATCAACTCTATCTAATGGAGGTTCTCTTCTCTTGTTCTACTATAGATTAGTATATCATCAAGATACACCACTACAAATTTGCCAATGTAATCTTTGAGGATTTCATTCATGAGCCTCATGAATGTGGAGGGGGCATTAGACAGTCCAAATGGCATAACTAGCCACTCATAGAGACCCTCATTGGTTTTGAAAGTTGTTTTCCACTCATCTCCCTCATGTATCCTAATTTGGTGATAACCACTCTTTAAATCTATCTTGGTATATTACCTAGCTTCATCTAGACAATCCATGAGATCTTCAATCCTAGGGATAGGGAACCTATACCTGATGGTTATCTTGTTTATTGCCCTGGAATCAGTGCAAAGCCTCCATTCTCCTCCCTTTTTAGGTGCTAAGATAGTGGGAACTACACATGGACTGATGCTTTTCCTAATGAGACCTTGGTTGAGAAGTTCTTGAATCTGCCTAGCTATTTCCTCATTTTGTTGAGGAGTCATCTTGTAGGCTGCTTTGTTTGGTAGGGTAGCTCCTGGTATCAAGTCTATCCTATGACTTATGGCTCTTTTAGGAGGTAATGTTGCTGGTTGATCACTACTTACAATGCCTTCATAGGTCTGCAACAATTTCTGTATCTCCTTAGGTAGCTCTAGTTTTTCAGCTGCTTTCTCTTTGCTCACCTCTCTTGGCTTTATCATCACTGCATAGCCAACTCCTTCTCCTTCTTCTAAGGCTTCTAATAACTCTTTTTCACCAACCATGAGCAGTTTAGAACCTACTGTCTGCACCTCTGTATCTTCTAGAAAAGACTGAATTTTGAAGGTTACCTTATCTTTCTTGAAAGTATAGGAGTTCTTTGCTCCATCATGCACAACTTGGTGGTCAAATTGCCATGGTCTACCTAGGGGCAAGTGACATGCATGCATAGGTAGCACATCACACAAAAATTTGTCCTTGTACCTACCAATTGAGAACTCCACCCATGCTTGTTCATTCACCAAGACATGTTGACCTTTATTGAGCCATGTGACCTTGTAAGGGTTGTTGTGGGGTATCCTTGTCAACTTCAGCTTGCTGACTGCCTCCTCTGACACAATATTGTCAGTAGATCCTGAGTCAATGATGAATCTACACACTTTCCCCATCATCTTGCACTTTATCCTAAACAGGGACCTTCTTTGGCTTGTTTCTTCTTTCACCGATTCCTTGATCAAAGTTCTTCTCATCATGAGATTCTCACCTTCCTCTGAATTCAATGGCACTTCAGGATGTTTATATACTATAGTTGTCTCATCATGAACCAGGTTGGTTCTCTTGTCACCTCCATGAGAAGTACTACCTTTCTCTGGACATCTATAGGCCGGGTGTCCCAATTGATTGCAGTGGTAGCATTTCATATTGGTAAAGTAGTTACCTCTTCCTTGTCCACCACTTCTTCCTCTGGAGCTGGAGCCTCTTCCTCTACCACCTCTACTAGAGCTTCCTTCTTGCTGCTCAGAGTATTTGACTTCTCCTTGGGCTCTTGGTTCTGAACTTCTTCCACCATAACCACCTCTTTGTCCTCTGTTGTCTTTCCCTTTCCCTCTACTTTTGGGGTTTTTCTCTTGCTTCTTTTTTCCTTTCTCCTCTATCTTCAAGGCCATTTGATAGCATTGGTGGACTGTTTTGAAGTTCACTAGGCTCATGTCTTCTTCAATAGACCATTTAAGCCCGTTCAAATACCTTGCTAACTTGATGCTTTCATCTTCAACCACCTTTGATTTGAGGCACAATTTTTGAAACTCCTCGGTGTATGTTTGGACATCCATGTCTTTTTGCCTAAGATTGTGTCTTCTCCTATGCAATTGAACTTCATAATCATCAGGTAGATAGGTCTTCCTTATCTTAGTTACCATTCCTCTCCATGAAACTATGGGACCTTTTCCTTCCTTCTCTCTTTCAGCTTGTACAAACTTCCACCATGTGAGAGCTGCTCCTCTCAACCTTGACTTGGACACCTTTACCTTTTGGGCCTCTATTATACCATCACATTCAAAGTGATTTTCAATGCTCTCAATCCAGTCCACAACTGAATCAGGGTCCATTTGTCCACTAAATAGTGGCACACCTTCCAATGCTTTACCACTTAAGGCTTGCAATGCCTTCAAGAAGGGTTCTTTAGCAAGAACAGGATCAGGTTTTGGAGCTTCCTCCTCCAAGTCCTCTTCTTTTTCCTTTGCTTCTTTCTCTTCCTTCTGTTCTATCTTATCCTTCACTTTATCTGCTATCTCATGGACTTCATCCAAGAGCTTCTCCATTTGAGACAACCTTTCTCTTAGCAACCGGTTATCTTCCTCTTGCTCTTCTACCTTTTTAGCTAACTCAGCAGTAGTCACCATGGTTCTTTCCTCTGGTGTGTTCTCTCCTACTGACTCAGTGGGCTACAACATCAATCACAATCCTTGATCAACAAAGGCTCTGATACCAATATGGTGTAGATTTGCTCCAAGGTTTGCTTACACCAACTTATTAGAAGACTTCACTCTGCCTTCCACCAAGAACCTGAAAACTTCTAGCCTCTGTTTTGACTTAGATCATTAACTAAGCCTTGCACTAACTCTGTTACAAGAGTTTCAATCCTTGTGCTTAACCTTAGAGGATTTAACACCATTTAAACTTATAGTCAATCTCCTACACTTAGAAGGATCTAAGTGCCAACTTTATCATCTTGCTTGAACTGATTGCAGGGGTGTTGGGAGCTCTGTTTCCTTGCATTTCACATTCAATTGAATGCATCTTGGAGGTTCTTTAGCTTTCAATTTACCCAATCTCAAGATCTTGCCTTGAAAAGGCCTAATCCTTGTAGCCCTTACCAGTCACTTTTCTACTTTTCTTGGTGAAACTTGTCAAACAACCTAGCAACTAAATTTCACTTTTGGACACCCTTTTCAGTCCTTTAAATGTTTCACAGGGTGTCAAAACTCTGTCTCATCCGTACAATGGATTCCTACTATCAAGGGAAAATAGGCTAATTAGGCCTAATTCCTAGGGTTACACTGGTTTCTTGCCTTTTCCTTATACAAATGGATTGGATAGACCTCAATCCTTTTCAACATGTCAAAATATGACTAAGCCCTACCTGAAGCCGTACGGATTCTGTACTGTACCCTCTATCCCTGCATGTACTCTTCAATTTTCACTATCAAACTCCTAACCGGACTGTCCTAGCTCGCCTAGGGTTTGATTTTTAAAATGCTTTCTTTTCTCCCCATGATTCCTATTACTAAATATTTACAATTGACTGGCTCCCCTTCCATATTCAACCAATCTTAGAAAGATCCCGTGGTCAGTGTTTATGGGGGAGCCATTCAAAGTCTGACTGCTCAGAAACAACAACTAAAACCCTCTAGACTCTAAACTGTGATTTTAAAGCAACAAAACAATTCAAAACAACTTGAATACAAAATGGAGAATACTCAAGACTACTGTATAAACACAAATCTAAGAGCTATTTAACAGATCTAATTCATCTACAAGCACTGTCACTTAAGAACACACAGTATACACAGGGAAATGCAAATTTCTCTATTCACACCAAAACAAAAACTTGATTACAATGCATCCATCCTACTGTCTATGAGCCACATCTCTACTTAGATTCCTTTGCCACATTTCAAGGGGAGTAGATTGATCCCATACTCCTGATTTCAAGGGAATCCAAGACAACTAGATTGCATGCAACCTAACAAATGTTGTCATGCAATTTTACAACAACTTTTGTAACTTCCCATCATTGTAACTTCGAGGACCTCTAACTCCTTGAATTCAAACCATCAACTCCCTCAACTGCCTCTTGGCATCTTCTAACAACAAGGATGTGGTCATAACCCATTTAATGCTTTACATTCTAACACAAGCTGTCTAAGGCTAATTAAAGCAATATTTAACATCAATGACTAACTAAGATGACTTTAGTCCTAGTGACTAACTCATCACACACAAACAAGACCTTCTAAGGTCCAAATTAAACACACCAACACCCTAACTTGGCTAAGGTCAGGTACAAGCCAAAATTGAAGACAAAGAAAGTGGAGGTTAGCCTAGGTGCTCCTGCACCAGGGCCTTGGGGATTTTTGTTTTGGAAAATAGGAGCTAGGTTTGGTTAAAGCATAGGAAGCCTAGAAATCATCATCATATGGATCATCTTCTCTCAGATTCTATTTCTGCAAAGGTTCATCATATTTAGAATCAGAGTATGCATGTATCCTTTGTGATTTTTTTGAAATTAGAGAATTTGTCTCGCCATCATTAGAGTCTTCTAGATCTGAAGTTGCAAGAAGATCTTGGGAATTTTCTACATCATCTTGGGAATTCTTTTCATCATCTTGTGCCTTATTGCTCATATAATTTTCCTTATCTTCCATGGCAATATCAGGTTCTTCCATATAAGAATCATAAGCCTTCTGGTCCTTATCCTTCTTCTTTTTCTTATTTTCCTTCTTTTGTTTCTTCTTAGACCAACTAGACTCATCATCATCATCATCCTTATCCTTACACTTACTCTTCCATAATTCCTTCACACATTCAAATTGCTCCTCTTGTTACATCACCCATCAAGGTTCTTCCTCTTGCTTTCTCCTTTCCATTTGAATCCTTCGTTCTTCATCAACTTTTCATTTTGCTTCATTAGCTAAGAAAAGTTGGTGTGCTACTTTAATTGTTTCTTTTGCTTTAAGCTAGTCATATATTTTTAGTTCCATGTTTCCAAGCACACATAAATCATTTGATAAGTTTTTATCCACCTTAAGTGCATCCCCAATCAATTATAGGCTTAGTTGGATCTCATTCTGAGCCTAGGCCATGGCTACAAGATGTAGATATGCATCCATATAATCAGGAACTTGAACAATTTTGGCCTATATGGTGCGGGAGCACCTACACCACATTATCATTGTTGATCATTTGAATGAGTTAAGTGTTAATTTTTTTAGGTTTTTTCTTTAATAAGATCTAATAAGATCAGTAGTCATGTATTAGGAGGAGTCTTTAGGTTTAAGAGTCAAAAGGCATGGAAATCCAAACTTGTCCTAAATGTTGCTTTCTAGCCTTTGAAGGAAAAATTAGTAAATTTGTTTAGTGGAAAGAAATAATAGTGTTTTGAACATGTAATAATGTTATTTCAAGCCATTTGTAAGGTCTTAGTGAAGTTAGAGGTGGAAAAGTGCAAATATTCTATTGAGTCATGTTATTGTGTAAATGTTTGTATTTTGACCTTCAACGGTCATTTAGGTTTCAAAATTTAGTTAGATTGGTGGTTGAAGGCATTGGGAGTTTGATTTCAATGCATAGAAATGTACTTAAGGCCTTCAAGGGCTCAAGATAGGGACTGTTGAAGAATTTTTCTTTGAATCAATAAAGTTTTCAATTGCTCAAGTTCAATTTTTACTGTTTTTCCTGTGGTTTCTGCCTGTGCATAGGCCATATAAGCATCTTTTGTATCAAAAATTTATGTAGGATTATTGATACATGTCTTGACATTATCCTGACTTCTTAATAAGGGTTCCTTTCATTCATTTTTTGCCTTGAATCTCAAATCTTTCCTTAACAAGTTCCTGAACAGGGGTATAAGGGTTTTGTAGTTTTTAATGGCTTGAATCTAATCCCACCTAGTGTATACCAATGTGAATCAGTGGGATGAGTTGGAATAGCATAGGAAATTATTTCTAGGAGTCGGAGGTGCATATTATTGGGTTCTTGGCTTGAACAATGGGAGTAAGGGCCGAAAATGGTGTGTTTTCCAAAGGAATTTGGTGGGTCAGACCTATGAAGTTGCAAACCCACGTTAATTTTGACCAAGTGAAGGTTTCTAGAAAATGAGGGGACTAATTTAAGGATTTCTATGTAGTTGGATCGATTGGGAAAGATCTAGAAGTTGGAGAAACAATAATGATGCCCAAAAACCCTAGGTTCTTGTGTTTTAGGAGGGTTTTGTCATTTGGGGTCTATATGAGCACATAGGGTCCTAAGACCTGGAAAATACCCTATTTTTAAAACACAATGAAAGACTTTTTTTAGGTGTGGAAACCTGGTGTGAAGATTTGAAGGGGGTCTCTTTGTAAAAATGGCCTAATTAGAGGCCTAAAAGTGTGAAATTCTTGATTTTGAAGGTTTTGATCCAAAGGAGTGATATCTAGGTTTTTGATATGTTGAATGAATCTGAAATGGGTCCTTGATTCTATGATTTATTTCTCAGGTGTTTTGGAAGGATTTGTCCAAAAGGCTGAAAAACTAGTTTTCCTATACTACAAGGAGTGTTAGTGGTAAAAGGTGAGTTTTTGAAGGTTATGTTGAATCTGACTTTGAGATTGCATTTAAATGGATAAATTTTCATCATTGGCATGTTGAGGAACTTTTTCAGGGCCTTGGTGGAGGTTTGGTGTTGTTTTGCAAAATTGAAGGGTTGAGACCCTTGAGGGTGAGTAGGTGCTTGTAGGTTGAAGGTGTTTCAAGGAAGAGTTCATCATTTTTTAATTGACACTAGTTTGTTGTGAGTTTAATCTTCACCTTGGCTCTGCATCACTATATAAAAGATTTGTTTTTTCAGTATCGTGTAGTTGTTCAAACAACCTAGTAAGATTAAATAGTGTTGTGACTTTATCCCATGGTAACTCAAGTGAAACACCACCTACTAGTCGATGGAAGAATTCCATATCCCTAAAGTGGACAAAAAAATTGGATAATTGGCACTGGGGCTTTTATTTATGAATTCAACCCAAATTCCATTTCCTAATGCCTCCATAAAAGTTTGTTGAGCCAACTCTAGTTCATCACGCTCAAAATGAAGAACCCCAATGTTTTTTAATAATTCAATGGGTACTTATTCTCTGCTCTTCTTCAGAAGAGACTTTGTTGTCTTAAGAGAATCTATGGATGCACTAGGGTCTATTGATATTAATAACTCACCCATCTTGATAAATGCATGGGCATCACGTGGATCTATGCGAGTTTCCTTTCTTAAAATTTCCAAAGCCTGCTTTTCCTACCCTTGCTGAGCATATATATGGCCTACAAATTTGGTAGACATGCATGAAAAAATTGGTAGCATAGACAAGGCAATGAACTTTGGAAAAAATGCCTTAAATAAATGTGGTCTCATGGTGATGGAATTCCATGATGAATTCCATGACAAGTGAATTGTTATGGATTGTCATGGCATTCCATCACCATGATACCACATTTCTTTGAGGAATTTTTTCAACTAGTTCACTGCCTTGTCTATGTTATTGCTTACTATTATGCTTTGATAGATTTTTTCCAAGCATTCATAGCTTGTTTGAAAGAACTTGTTTGAGGATTTTATCCATAGCAACAAGGCAGTGAACTATTTGATAAAATGCTTTGGTAGACAATATGTATGAAAAATGTGGTAGCATAGACAAGGCAGTGAACTATTTGAAAAAATGCCTCAAAGAAATGTGGTCTCATGGAATTCCATGAAAAGAAAATGCAATTGGCAGCTGGTCCTAGTTATTAGTTATGCAATGTGAATTAATTGCATAACTGCTTAGGTTGAATTTGTAAAAACTATATTGTAATTGAAATTTTGTCATCTATTAGCATCTAGTTATTAGTTATGTTATGTGAAGTAATGCTTTGAGTTTGAAAGATGTGCAATGCAATGTAATCAGCAATGCAGATGATTATGAACACATAATTGATACCCATTCATAATATACCCCTATATTCCAACCTTAAATACATAAAAAAATCCATTGATACACAGTATTATCAACAAATAATTGAGACCAAAATTTGAGCACTAGATTAAATCTTCTTGTCCATTGATTGCTTCAAATAGATATTACAATATAACATAAGTCTCCTCATATATGTTTCTATTAATGCCTATGATGATGATATCAAAATTCGGTCTTGGTTTCTCTTTTATAAGAGAAGCAAAAAGATTCAGACCGTTACAAAAGATGACATCTTTTCAAAATTCATGCCTCTTTGTATAAACTAGAATAAACATTAGTTTTTCTTAAAACATAAAACAAAGAAAGTAGATAACTAATGAAGTCCGCAACACTCATGACACCATAGTTCGTTAATCTCCATAAGGCACCCATGATCACTGAAGATCTATTTAAGGTCCTATCTCCATATTAATGTATCTGAATGTGTGGTTCTTCCACTGTGACAGCCCCAAGGCCTACTATTCGGGGGGAGGACCCATATACCTTTGCTCCCACTCATACATTGTATAATCACGTGGCCATTTTTATTCTTGAATTTTCAATATAATTGCAAGGTGAAGCTTCCATCAGTTGTCTAGTAACACCCTTCCATCCATGATAAACTTAGAATATCCAACATCCAATGCTATTACTCCATCCATGATTAAGTCAAACCTGTCAAGACTCAACTCACCATCCTTTTGTATGTGAGTGATGCACTATGGAAAAATCTATCCAAATTCACTCTTCCATTCATTGAGTTCCTTCAAGTGGTCATCATCTTTCAATAGTTTTGGCACAAACCATTGATTTAGAGTATGAAATGAATTTATTCTTGTTCTAATCTTTTTGTCCTCTCCTTGCATATATTGGAATTCATCTATAACTATTTTGGCCATCTGCTCTGTAGGTTTTAATGTTGCAAGAGCCTTAGTACTTCTTTGTAAGATTATGCACAAGGTTACTAATGTGTGGTGTATGGGCTGACGATTCTTAAAAAGGGGATCCAGTATGGGTAGATGTGTTTTCATCTGATCAATTTCCCATGTTAGTGAGCTATAGAAATCATACACACTTTCCAACTTATCCACAATTAGCTTTATCCTATGCTCGAGGACCTTCTCTAAAACATTGCAAATTTCCCTATTCCATCCTTCCTTACCCTCATTGTTGGATTTCTTTAACTCTTCAATCTCTTGTCTAAGAATGCTCATTTGTTCAGAAGAAGCACTTTCTATATCAATTGGTGGAGTAGGAGGATGTTGATATAACATTATTTCCTTATTGTGTGAGGAGCCTACTCCTTTCAATTGTTCCTTCAACTTCACATTTTCCATGAACAATTTATTGACTTCATCATTTAAAAAATTTCGTTCCTCTACATATTCTCCTAATCTAGCTTCCATCTCCTTAACTAAATCTCAGGTGAACATAACTGAATGCATTGTCGTGGTTGCAAATTTTAGAGGAGATGTATCCTTTAATTTTTTCACCATAGTTGTCCCTTTCATTTCTTGCACTACATCTAGTAACCTTGGTTTTTGTGTACTCTTTTGTTTGGCCTAGAATGCCAAGGTTTCAATCTTAGGGTCACACCATATGCAACATATCCCTTCATCTAAGTCAAACTCAACAATCACCATTGGGTCCTCCTTTATTCTCACTTGATCAAGTAAAAAAAAAATCTTTAATTCCATACCAGGGATAATAAGTATATTACTTTTCAAAATCATCTCTCTAGCCTCTTGTGGGTTGACATCAATATTATAAATCCTTAATTCATTAAAATTTTGGGCTACTATCCGGTCATGTTGGGTTTCCTCAACTCCCATCTTATTTATTTCAACTCTCACTTCAAACTCTCTCATTTTCATATTGAAACAGTATCCAAAGTTGGTTCTGTAATTACAATATCACTTGGTCTTTTAGAATACAATTTGGAAAGGTCCCTCGTAGCTGTTGTAGTCTTAATTAATTCATGAAACTTATCTATTATCATATCAATCCTCTTGACATGATTTTTTTCTTCTACGAAATAACCTAAGAAATCACTATGCTTCATCTTTCTTTCTTCCTCAAGCTTTTTCATAAGTTCCCGTTTTCTCCTCCTATCAAATACCTATTGAGGAGTGAAATAATTTATGATTACATCTTCTTCATAGTCAACCTAGTGAGTAACCGTAGCCTTGGTAAGGATGGTGCATCTTACAAAATTCATGTGACCCTCAGGGTCAAAAGCTCTTTCCTTTCAAGACTGTAAAGAGTACCTTGATTTTAGATAATTCTGCAACTCTTCAAGTGTATTGGATCCCACTAATAGTTCCCAACATGTTGTCAAATTGGGTAGAAATTTACCCTTCCTTTGTTTACTCATGGAATCCTTTTCCATCCAAATAATTTTCCACATGAACTCTAAAAAGGATAATTGAAGGGGGACAAACTTTGGAAATATATGTGGGGCTTGTGGGAATCCATAAATCCTCATTATTGTGGTATCTGGTAGAAAAAACCAATCACTGAAGTTATGAGTATGGCCTTGCTTAGGTTTCAAATCCAAAGGTATTAACAATTATAGCACAAGTGTGTGTAGTCTTGGTGGTTGGTGGTCAAGAACTCTCATAATTATGTACACAAACTCATCATATAATATCACATAATTTGAATTATTACATTTGTTGTCCCATATATAACACCATAGTTACAGTGGCAGCAAATTCCCCTACTTTTCAATTTGACCCAAACACATCCTTTTGCTCCATCTATCTTTATTCTGGTATAGTATCAAGTGGCACAACAAAGAATATTTCTTGAATGTTATGTAGGCTCTATTTTCCTTGACTTGCAAAAATGCTTCATGCAATGCTTTCTCAAGATATGAGGCAAAATCATATTCAATGTTCATCTTAGGTTTTTGAATCCTCATAGCCATCATCATTAAACTAACTAGCATTCACTCTTCTGCATCTATCCCAAGTACTTGATAGAGAGAAAAGTAGGTTTTATTGAAATAGAATTGGAAATTTGAGACTTCAAATGGTTCAGTAGCAGAATGGGATAAAGGAATCACCCCGTTGTTCACACCCCTTTTCATGTAAATGGGGACTTCATCACTTCTATGGGTTTTTCTCAATATAGTATATTCTTCTCTACTTCTTTGCAAAATAATTTTAGTCAAGGCTTGTTTGTTTAGGTCAAAACATTTAATGATGGTCGCTTTAGTCAACACAACTAATGGTGAACTATCTGGCAATCTCATAGACCTAGTAGGAGGATGATAATGTCGAGGCAATACTCTAATGAACTCTACATCTATAAAAAACATTTGGGACAATTAACTTGGCCAAATCTAATGCCCATGGATTTGACACTGGAATCTTTCCCTCCCTTTTGTCATAAAAGTACCAGAACAATTCCCACCCGGAGATTGGGATAAGGGCATCTCTACAACTATGAGCCACATCATTAAAAACATTCTTAAATCCTCTCTTAATTGATTCAGGGAATATATCCATGATAGACTAGTGTAAGGACCTCTTTTTAACATTAGATTCTTCATTTCTAGTTTTAGGTTCTTTCTTCTTGGCCAGCATGATGACCTTTCTAGTTTCAGGTTTTTTCTTCTTGGGCAGCATGATGTTTAACTATCTTACTTCTCTAAGTGTATCTAAAATGCAAAATTCAAAACAATCTTGTACTCGTAAAACTTAATTCACAAGAGTTATATGCACTTACCCAGGTTACGATGGTTGCAGAGCTTAACCTCCTTGAACTCTCAGCTCCCCGCATGATAATTTTTCCAAATGAGTGCAAAGAGAATGTTGAATTCTTGGTTCAATGGCTTATGAGATCAGTCATGTCATCATTAATATCAACCTTACGCCAAATATTTTGCTCGTAGTTCAATATTGAATATGCACCATTTATTTTACAAGATTGGATGATTGATGTGATTTGTGCATTTAATACCACTTTATCACCACCACTTTCTATAACTATCATGTGATAGATGGGTATAAACTGCTATACCGCATGCTTCTTTGGATTTCACTATGGGGTAGCAGGAACCTTACCTCTATACTGCAAGCTTGACTTGTTTAACTCATAGTACTACGGTTTACATTAACAGTTACTGCCATACAGCATGCTTCATCACATCATTCCGCAGTATAGTGGTTCATACCGCCCTACCACATGCCTTTATGATCTTCCTCATGGGATAGTGGGTTATTCCCTGCTATACCGCACCCTTCATTTTTCCTTCTCACATTATGGTAGTAAACATCTTCATGTTCTCTGTTACACACCACCAGCCCACCAAAGGTTTAGATTATTGCTACGAGATCATGGTAAGAGACTGTTAAGGGATCTAGAATGTTTTTAGCTGGACATATTTTTGCTTAAGTATATATATGATGAATTTTTGGCTTTGTATAGGTCTTTCAATGTCAGTCGGACCTAAAAAACGTATATGTTCAGTAAAAAATAAAAAGGAATATAAGGGTCAAGGCTCAGGTCATGGAGCTTAAGGTTAATTGTGATTATGGAACTAGGCAAAATTTTAAGGTTCTAACACACCTCATGATGAGCTAGACTATGTTTTTCTTTCATCCTGTTTGTGTTATGTTTTTATGAGTTCTTCTCTTGTGAATATATCCCTAAGGAAAATTTATCTGATACCTATAATTGTAAACATTTTCTTAGTTTTTGACAGCAAATTCTTTTTAATCTGTAAACTAAATTCTATTGTAAGTTTCCATTTGCAATTATCAGTGGATTGGAAAGTCAACAGTTATCAACTTATGAACTCAATAAAGTTTTACTGATTCAAGTTGTTGATTTTTACATTATTGTTTATTTAGACTCCAGGAAATGAAGACAAGGACTATAAGGCACAAATTAGATGATAGTGATCATAATTTTCAAATTCTAGAGACAAAATATGAGCGCACATGTATTGAAAAAGTGGCCAAGAATAATGAATATTTTTTTATTCTTGGTTTGAAAAGGCAAGTTGTAAATCCACTAAGTAGTATGTTTTTTTTAATAGTAATTAATCAAATTTTATAGGCAAGAGCTCTATGTATATAAGACATAATATGATATTTTTTTGTTTTATAGGAAAAAAAAAAGAGTGCAAAGAAAATGTGGAGAAAAAACAAAAGGAAAAAGGATACAGTGTCGCCATCTCGTAGAAGCCAATGCTTCTGTGATTAAACAAATGTGGTTGGTGAAAACAATAGTTGTGATGATGTGCAGCCTGGTATAACACATGGTGATGTGCAGCCTAATATAGCACATGGTGATGTGTAGCCTGATATAGCACATGTTGATGTGCAACCTGATATAGCACATGGTGATGTGCAACCTGATATAACACATGGTGATGTGCAACTTTGTGAAGATCTCTTAGGATTAAGTCTAAGAGAGATTATTGAAAAACATTAGAGGAACAATAGGTCTGCAAATTCTTTTTTCAACATTAAAGGATGCATTTAATAATGTGGAATCCATAGAGATCGGTACTGATCTACCTACTCATGCCACACCTGATGTGGCCAAGGAGCATGAAGTTTTAGTTAATGAAAGTCATGAAGACAGACCGATTGCATCTATTTTACCTCAAAGTGCAACTGTTGCATCTAGAACTTTTGATGGAATTAGTAGATAAGCCAAAAATATTGGTAGTGGTAATTTAATAGAAGATGTGGATGATTTTGTCAAAAGACAAATATTGAGTTAAGATTTGTATAGATCTACTAAGAGGAATGCAAAAGAAAGAAAATTAGAAGGAAAGAATCCATTCTTGCTTGAGGTATCGAGAGATGGTGAGCCCATTAGGTTAAATGTTGCAAGGTGGGCCACCGAGTTGGGTGTAAGATGCAGGTCCCATTTGGATATTTTAAAATCAAATTTTGCAGATCAAGATCCACAAGCTATAGAAAATGTTATACAAAAAATGGAAAATTCTTTTGAGACTACTGGTGGACAAATCTCTAGAAAATATTACAAGCAAAGGATGAGAGTTTCGATGAACAATTATAGATACATGTGTAGAAAAACAATCATGTTGGAAAAAGAGAGGTTTGACTCCAGTCTATCTCCCAAAGAGTGGGAGGCATTGAGAGAAAGCATGCATTCCGAAGACTATTTGGTAAAGAGTAACAGAGGCAAGAGAGAAAGAGATCATGTGAGGGATAGATATACATTTGGCCGAGGCAGGTTGCACGCCAAAATGGACAAATTTGTAGTAAGTGTATGGCTTTTTGGTTCAATTTACATTATTTTATTTATTTCAATTTTTTATTGAACTGATTATAGGTTGAAATTGACATTGTATTTTAGGTGGAAAATATTAATAGAGAAGCAGGTGCATAAGATATTGTCAATTATATGGCAGCACTAGATGCTAGTAAATATAAGAGTAGGATGAAGTTGAAATCTAGTTCGTCAACAGAGATTTCATAGCCATCTATTCAATTCCCATTAGGAGCCTAAGTAGATCATGTCAACTCATATGAACAAGGGTACCAAAATGTAATGAATTAGATATTAGGTCTTAGTCACCAAGTTTTGTAGTTGTTTGAAATCGTTAACCCTATGGTTTCTGCATGGAATGAGCATAAATCCATGGATTCAAATGAGGCAAGAGGATCTTTTGATCTCATTTCTTCTTGTTTGGAAGTTCTATACAAATACCTCTTAATATGTAGATTATTGAAATCTGAGCATAGGAGAATCCAACCTAGTTTCTTTATTGTTGGAGTGATCCAAAAAATGTTCTTTTGGACAAATTTATAGCTTTCATTCTTTACTTGATTATTGAATGCTTTGTATATTTTTTTGCACGATGGTTAAACCACATGTAGAGCAATTTTTTCAAAGCAATAGGAAATCAAAAACACCTCCAAGGTGTCAATAGAGTTGCCGATATTGATAGTGAAGTGGACAAGAATGTGCAACACAGTCGTCTTAGTTATCCTGAAGTTGAGGTAATTAATATAATAGTTTTCAGTTATCTATCCCAATGTTTTGTCATTCTTCATGCTTAAAATGTTCTTTTGGACAAAAAAATATAGCCTTTGCATTCCTTACTTGACTTACATTAATTTGCATGATGATTAAACAACATGATGTAGAGCAATTATATGAAAGGAGTACAAAAAGAAAAAAAGGCCCTGTTAATAGAACTCTCTGCAAAGTTGTACAACTTAATTTATGCAATGACGTTGATAGTGGTTATAATGATGAACTCAACAAGAATGCATATGATATTTATAGTGGTAGTCGTGTTGAACTCGAGGTGAGTGCTATGAAACCACATGCAAATAATTACTATTCAAGTAAGTAATGGTTGTTTTATTATGTAAATAAGGGTAATCATTACCTATTTGATACAAGTTGGACGTTAGAATAGTAGTGAAGTGTAATTAGCTAGTATACACAAATTATGGAGTTAAGGGAGAACATATAACTTACATATGGAAGCTTAGAGCTTAGTTGTAATAGAGTGTTTTATAAAAGCACATACAAAAACTAATTTGTTCCAAGACATAAGACATTACATACAGCTGTCAAAAACAATACAATGTGTGGTTTATATCTCAATATAATGTGTATTTTTTTTGTTTTTGCATAAATTTATTGATAAACTCCAAGAAGGGGATATAGTTGAGGTATTTGATCTGCATGATGGTGTTGTTGCATGAATTGGGTGGATTCACTCACTATCTATTGTACATGGAGTCACATTGAAAGGAACAGGAGATGCAAATGTATGTATTTTATAGGTCTCAAGTAACATACCCCTTCCTCATCAAGACAAAATAGATGGAGTTGTCTATATGAAAGAGAAAATAGGGACCTTCATATGCTCGCCACTAAAATATTTGAAAAAATCATAGAGAGTTAGTTATAAGTGTAGAAGAGAAAAAGAAGGCCTAACAGTAGTAGAGTGTGGGGAGTGAAGTTGCAGATAGAGAATGTAGTGAGCCTAAATAAGTTGAACCCAAACAAAAACCATAAAATCTGATTTGGGTGTACATTTTGTGAGTAGAATAGAGAATGTTTTATCTTACTGCACCTGTAATGTAAAACCCCTTGATTATGTTTTTCTCTTTTTGTTTTGGTTTCACTCATTCAAACTGGTGCATTATAAAAGAGGGGATATGTTTTTGTGTAAGCAGTAGACATAGAGAACAAGGGTACAGAAAAAAAGAGAGTAAATACAGAGTAGATAAAGAGGTGTAGAGAAGAAGAAAAGTTGTAGAGAGTGCAACATACATGTATGTGTAGTTGCAAATAAGTTGCAACATAGAATTTTCATCAAAATTGTAATATCTTGCAAACCAAAAAAAAGGCATTGTAACTCAGTTTTCTCAGTCACAACACTGAGAAACACACTTTGTAACAGTACATTTTTCAAAGAAAAGACACATTTTTGTCTTGTATCTGATGTAAGAACATGTTTTCTCAATAAAATTTTAGTATTTTTCCTTCTTAATAGACATTTCATTATGTGAAAATGAATGATTGATTATGTTTTTTATGTTTTTATCTATTTAAACCTCAATTAAAGAATTGTCTCATTTCCAACACTTATAGGCAGAAATCAGTGAACAAAATCAATTAAATAAACTACCAATTGACTAAATATACTACCAACTGATAGAAATCAGTGTTAATAAATATGACTAAATATAATGATTATGCAATTAATAAACAATGTATCAATATACCTATCAGTTGATAGAAATCAGTGAGCAAAAACAATTAAATAAACTACCAAATTGATCAAAATGACAATTAAAATTAATGACTAAATACACTACCAATGGACGGAAATCAGTGAATAAAAATGACTAAATAAGTGATCAGTTAACATCAATCAAGGACTAAATTAACAAAAAAATATACCAGTGAATAAAAAATGACTGAATAAGTGACCAATTTAAAACATTCAATGACTAAATTAAGAAATAAATTACACACTACCAAATCAATCAAATTATTTACTACATCAATGACCAAATCGATCAATCGGGTGACTAAGTTAACGACCAAATCAATTAACCGAACGAATCAAAACAGTTTAATCATCAATTTGGTCACATTATAAATGACTGGCAATAAACTACTACTGGTCACGCGACCATGTTCAGTCATTTATAAGTAGTTTTTAGTAGTTTTTTCAGTAGTTTATTGTTGTTTCTATACTAGTGGAAGTATGCATACTAGGATCCATATAGGATTTATTATCAACACTATCAGGAAGAGAGCTAGAGAACCCAAGATCCATGATGAATGGTGTATCACAGGATGACATGAGTCTCGAACTAGGTCTCACAATAGTATTGCTAATAGGACACCAAGTTGTAAATCTCATACAAGATTTCACAAACTCAACGGTCAAACCCAAAATGGGAAGAAGGTAAAGGGCAATGCAAGGATCTAAAATGAAGTGTATAAATGCAAATTTCATATTCTAAACAAGGTAATTTACTATGCAACAATCTGAAATGGAATGTTCTAGATGCAATTTTGAATTTAAGAAATGCACAAAATGAACTGATTTAAGCTAGATGCAATGAATTGAATGAAACAAAAACTTTGTAAACTGGAACAAAAAGAAAACAATAGCAAACAAAAGCACAAAAATAGGGTTTTTAATGTTGTAAAATGCAGTTTAAAATATGAAATGGGACTAAATCACCTAGAGAGAAGTATGAGTCCCAATCACAATTTTTCACAGGTTCAAATGTTGATAAAAAGTCAACACATACTACCCAAAAATCAAGCAAAATCACCTATATTGGGACTAAATCGCCTAGAGGGGCATAGGAGTCCCAGATTAGGGGTTTTGCACCGTTTTTAGCAAATTCTATGTTAATGTTATGTTTTATGTTTTGAATGATGTCTAGGCTAAGTGAAATTATAGATTTCAAATGAAATTCAATCATGCAAGATGCAAGAATACAACCTATATGCACTTTTACTAATGCAAGATTTAGAAACCCTAGATGTAGATTAACTAATGCAAAACCCTAATGCAAAGTTAATGTAAGCTAGATCTAGGACTATGATGCACTCCAAATAAAAAATGAGGTGTTCAATTCACCAAAATGAAACAAGGGGAAATAGAGTTCCTCCTTTTAGGAGATGAAACTAAGGGATAACAACCTCCTATTTCACCTAGTTCATTCAAGGAAACCTCGGAGATCTCAATCCAAGGATGAAATGAGGGAAATAGATCTTGCAATAAGGTATCCTATGGTGTGATTAAAGACTAAAAGGGGGCTCACCACCAAGCTAGGGCTTGGAAAGACAAGTAACATGCAAAACCTAATGATGAAACTTAATGATGTGCAAGACTTAAGTAAATGACCTAGAAATGAATGCAAATCATAACAGTAAACTAAGAAAACACTAAGGTGCACGTGGAAACTTGAATGTGACTAGAACAAGATCTGAAATTTTGAAAATTATGAATTCAATGCACACTAGGATTCATACGCCAGGATGGGTGATTTAGTCCCAGATTAGGGTTTCTCTCCAGGAACATAAATCTGGCAGCGACAAGTCTAGAACCTCTGAAATATGGAAAAATCATTGTATTGGGACTCATACACCAAGAGTGGTGTATCATTCCTTCTTATATTTTTTGGAGGATCAAGGTCTAAATCTACTCTTCTATCTCTACTCTTTCTTGTCAAACTGATTTCTGGATCTGAAATGCTAAATTTTTCTCTGTTGGTGTCTTTTGATGGTCTTGTAAACAAGGTAACAACTTTGACAACTTTGCAAACTTGAAAACTTCTTCCAATATTTCTCTTCAATGTATCTTCAACCTAGATCTGCAAATCACACACTAAAGAGAGGGGAAAATGTTGTTTCATTAGTGGAAAGGGATTTTCCTTGGTCAAACCCCATTTTGGTAATCAAACCTTGAAATAAAATGAAATAGAAAGGAGGAATGATGAATGAACAAATATGCAATGTTATAATTCACCAAACCCTTGAATAAGATGTTGCAAACATGTTTGAAATGGCTAGCATGAATGTGGATCTTGAATCTTGCTTGAATGGTATGGATCTCGACTTGAATGCTTGCTTGAATCATGAAACCCTACATCACAAATGTTAGCTCAAAAACAAGGATGATGCATGATGACTTTGACATGATGCTTAATACTTGAATAATGCTCTAAAACACTTGATAATCAGCTCTTGAAGGCTCTTCAATTCTCTTGTAAACACTTGTATGCTCTTGTGAATCAAATTTTCTATAAGGAATGCTCATGAAAGTCTTAAGTGAAAATGAGTGAAATGACCTTGTATTTATACTTGTTTATACCAAATTTCCCAAAATTACAACACTACAAGAAAACATCAGATCTAGGAGAATAAAATCCCACCAATAATTTAAATTTAATTTAGGTCTAAGTTAAGCGGGACTCATACGCCAGTTGTGGCGTATGAGTCCCATTAGGCTAAGATTGGGACACATTTATCAAGAAATGATCATATTAATGTGAAATCTAGATTGGGGCCCCAAAACTTAGGTGGGTCCCATACACCCAAGGTGGTATATGAGTCCTAGATCACTAAATCTGGGCCATACAATCCAAAAACACATGAATTATGATCAGATATTGGTGAATGCTAGGATTAATCTTGGAAAGATGCATTAGTTAAGGCTTGTGGATGCAACATAAGGCCAAATAATGTATAAAGAAGCCCAATTTATTAATGAAGCCCTAGATTAGTGTGAGAGTGTAAAGGTACACTTTACAACACCTTAAATAAGGTGCAACTAGGTCCATTTAGTTTACAAGGGTCCAAGACTTAATGTGAATGTGTTAAACACATTACAACACTAAATCAAGGAAACATTAGACTTAATTTAATAAGGAGGGCCCATACAAGTGTGAAAATGTAGAGGGACACATTTTTTGTCATTACAAATTGTAACATGTCAACCTTCACATCATGAATGATAAAACACTACTTGTGCTTCTTCCAAATTAATTTTTATGACCCATACAACACCTTCAAACACTTATCAAGCTCCATACACACTTAAACTTGTGGTGCACATCATCAATATGCCTTGGTCGGCCTCAACAAAAGCATAATCCAATAGAAACATCATTTTGGACCACAACATATACCAAAGAAACCAAAAGACACTTTGCAAAGCAACATCAAACATCACATGATATTCAAGAACGCTCTCATACATCCCTTTCACAACTTCATACAAAAACAAGTTGGTGCAAGCAAACTAATATTGAAACCAGTCATTGGACAACACAATTTGATACTATATCATCTCTAACTTTCTCTACGAAAGGATTAATGGCATGAAACTTTGGATATAAGACCCTCAATCTCTAAAAACTTATCTTGATTTGCACAACCTTATTTGCAAATGTGGAGAAATGTAGAGCCAACCTTTGCACCTCTGAGAACATCAAGACAGAATCATCACATACTTCAAACTGTCACTCTCAAAACCACAATTTTGATAACCTAAAGAACTTGAAACTTGGATCACACATTGACACAACCTAAAGTTATTCTCCAAAATTTAGGAGAAAAACATCATCAAAAGATAAATGTGGAGCATTTCTCAAAGACTCTAGCAACCAACTAGCCATACTACAATAAAATTCACTGAATTTTTGACACCAATGACAACCAAACTGCAACAATCTCCCCCTTCTTCATTGATGGAAAAACCATCCTCACACCACTTTGGTGCACAATCTATTCCCCTTAATCTCCCCCTCTTTGACATAAAGGACAAAGGGAAAAGGGAATCCCCCTTTTGACAATCTCTCCTTGAAGCAATTTGCAGGCTCCTCCTGTCAGTAACAACCACTACTATCGCCCCCTAAGAGGTAGCTCCCATCAGTCTAGGAATAAAGGTATGAATTCAATTACTCCCCATAGACAGATGCACCAACTATGCATCTAGCAAGAAAAAGGAGGGGAAATTACCCCTAACTTCAGTATAATATTTTTGAATGTATCCTTTGCAAGTTCCTTTATGAAAATATCTACAATTTGATCCTTTGTAGATACATACTCCAACTTCACATCTTTATCTATAACCTTATCTCTCAAAAAGAGATACCTAATTGATATGTTCTTGGTTCTGGAATGCATCATTGGATTCTTTTAAATATTGATAGCACTTGCATTATCACATAGAATAGGAATGGGTTCATCATACTTTATCTTAATATCCTTCAAATTTTACTTCATCACAATGCTTGAGTACAACAAGATGTTGCAAAAATATACTTTGCTTCTTCTGTTGAAAAAGATATTAAATATTGCTTCTTACTATACCATGAAACCAACCTATTTCCTAGAAACAAAGCACCACTACTAGTACTCCCATCATCAACACAACCAGCCCAATCAACATCAGTGTATGCACTCAAATAAAATTCATTACCTTTTGGATACCATAATCCATAATTTGGAGTGCTCTTCAAATATCTAAAGATTCTCTTCACTTCCTTCACATGAATTTCTTTAGGGTTAGCTTGAAATCTTGTAACCAAACATACCACACACATAATACCAGGCCTTGAAGTAATTAAATACACCAAACTTCTAATTATAGATCTATAAAGAGTCTAATCAACTAGGGGAGACTCGTCATCTTTTCTCAAATGACAACCAATTACCATACCCGAGTACTCATAGGTTTGTAATCTTTCATACCAAAATTCTTCAACATCTCCTTGATATACTTTTCTTGAGAAATAAAGATACCATCATCTAGTTGAATACCAAGAAAGAAGGATAACTCACCTACATTTCTTCAGCAAACTTCTTGCACATTTCATCATTTCCACCAAATACTTTATCATCAACATATACAACAACTATCAAAATTATTTCATCCTCAATCTTTGAAGTAAAGATTACTATTTGTGTACCTTTCTTGAAAACTTGTTGAAGCAAGTACTAGTCCAACCTTGTATACCATGCCCTAGGAGCTTGTTTGAGACCATATAATGTCTTTTTGAGTCTGCACACCATGTTTGGTTCTTCTTATAACCAAAATCCATCAGGCTGCTCTATGTAGACGTATTCCAAATTTCCATTCAGGAAGGTTGAATTGGCATCTCTGAAATACTTTGAAGTCCTTGTGGGATGAAAAAGAAAGAAACATTTTGATTTATTCCATTATTGCCATCAGATCAAAATTCTTCTTAAAATCAATTCCTTATACCTATGAATAGCCTTTACATACCAATCTTTCTTTGTTTATTATAACTTCTCCATCTTCATTCAACTTATTTCTGGATGCCCACTTTGTTCCTATCATATTTTTATCTGTGGGCCTTGGAACCAATTCCCAAGCCTGATTCTTCTCAATTTGATTCAATTCTTCTTCCATTGCTTGTAAGTTTTTTATTCTATCTTTGATAACAAACAAAAAAAATCTTGTTCATTTATCTTTGCAAACCTTCTCCTAGTCAGCACTCCTTCATTCTTATCTCCAATAATCTAATCCCCAAATGATTCCCTTGAACATACTTGGTAGGAGTCTTACTGTGATTTTGTATTATTTATTCTTTATCTACAACTTCTTCTTCTTCTTCTTCTTCTTCTTCTTCTTCATAGGGAGGTGCATTAGATCCATAGTCCTCAATATTATTCATATTTTGAAGTAGATCTTCATCAACCCTAACATTTGTACTTTCAACTATTCTTCCCATTATTTTGTTGTAGCACTTGTATGCTTTACCCTATTATGAATATCCCAGAAAAATACCTTCATTAGCACTTGAATCAAAATTCCCCAAAATATCTTCATCTCTTCTAATGTAGCATTTTCTTCCAAAGACTCTAAAATACTTGATAGTTGTTGGTCTTCCATACCATAACTCATATGGGGTCTTAGTGTTATTAAGCCTTAATAAACCTCTATTGAGAATATAGACTGTAGTATGAACTACCTCTCTCCAATAAACAACAAACATATATTTTCTTACATCAACATATTCTTTTCCATCTCTTGAACAATTCTATTCTTTCTTTCCATAACCCCAATCTGTTGAGGAGTTCTAGCAATAGATAGATGCCTCCTTATTCCATTTTTTTGACAAAAATCATTAAACTCATTTGATTTGAACTCACCTCCTCTATTAGACCTTAAACACTTGATTTTAGCATTCATTTTATTTTCAACCATTGATTTGAAAATATTGAATCTACTAAAAGCATCAGATTTATCTTTCAAGAATGTAACCCATGTCATCCTAGAGAAATCATCATTAAAAAGAATGAAATACCTTTCTCCTTTCAAACTTTTTGTTCTAGTGGGTCCACACAAATCAATATGTACCAACTCCAATGGTCTTTGGGAAGAGTACTATTTAGAATTAAAACTTATCCTTGTCTATTTTCCAAGATGACGTTCCTTGCACATAGTACTTGCAAGCTTGAATATCTTAGGCATATCTCTTACTCCATGTAATGAGTTGTTCTTCACAAGATTGTCAAAGTTGATGTGTCCCATTCTCCTATGCCAAAGCTAACATTCACTTGTTTGTTCTAGAAGATAACTTCTCCCATTGACATCCCTTAGACTATATATATCACCATTAGCCCTAGATCCTTTTTCCACCAATTTTCCATAACTTCCTTTTTTTATTGTATTCATTTATATACGTCTAACTCACACTTTGAAGATTGTGCCTAAGACTTTTAACGTAAATAACATCTTATGTCTTATGCTTCCTATCAATACTTATTGTACCTTTTCCACAAATTTATACTGAAGTTTCATCTCTAAGCTTGAATATACCTCTAGTCCACTTCACAAGCTTGATATACTTGCTTTTATCCCCTGTCATGTGGTTGAAACAACCATTGTCAATCACCCAGGAGTTTTCCTCATCTTTTGCATGAAAAGAAGTACAGATAATTCTTGAATCTTAAGTCTTCTTAGTAGCCAAAAAAAAATATTTCATCCTCATTATCCAAACCACTAGATTCATCATACTTTGAAGAGAAGGAATCTTCCTTGGAGTAGAGACTCCTTTTAAATTTATTTCTTCTTGAATCTTTCTTTCTATTTTTAGAATCTTTCAAGTGAAATTTATAAACAAAATGACCAATCTCTCCACACTTAAAAAACTTGAAAGGTAGCTTACCTTTGTACTTACGGGTACCCCTCTTCAACTTCTTAACAATTTTTTCTTCTTCTTCATCAGTGTAACTATCCTAATCAAATGCTTTATACATCTCCTTCTTACTAGCTTTGAAAGCATCTTCTTTATTTGGTTTTTCTTGGTCAAGATATCTCATTTCAAATACAGTGAGGGCACCATATAATTAATCCATTAAATTTTTATCTAAATCTTTGGCTTCCCCAATAGAAGATACTTTAGGATTATAAGCTTTAGGAAGAGCTTTTGAAGTACCTTGTTAACCACCATTGATTCTTCCAATTATTCACCAAGTCCTTTGATTGCATTGACCACTTCATCTACCTGGGGAAAAATTCAACAATATCTTCATCCTCTAACATTTTTAGGTTCTCAAACTTGCCTCTGTAGATTTGCAACTTGGTTTTTTTTACCTTTATGTCTCCTTCATAGATGCAACTAATATTTTCCTAGACCTCCTATGCTAACTTGTAGTGCATAACTTTTACAAGATTAAAATCTACTAGTCCACTCAAGATAACATTCTTAGCCTTTCCATTCTTCTCATAGGCCCTAATCTTTGTCAGACCAATTGGAGGAGTAGTAGAAACAATGTAACAATCCTTGATTGATTTCCAAACACCAAACCCTAAGGAGGATCTGATAGGATTCCATCTTGAACCGCCATAAAGAAAAATTTATTCCATCGAACCTAGGAACCTTGTGAAACCCTTCTTGATCCATCCTAGATCTTCCTCAAAATGTTATACTTCTTCTAAGGAACAAGGATCTAATACCAATTATTTAACACATGAAAATACCAAGAGGGGGTAAATCAGTATTCTATCAAATCTCAAACCCTCTAGAACAAACAAATACCTTAAACTCTACCGCATAAGCAAGAACATGAAAGTAGAAGACAATGCACAACATAACACAACACTAGATATACGTGGAAAACACCATATGGTAAAACACCACAATGAGAACAACTTATAGGAGCTACTATCCTAATCTAGCCTCACAATATGAATAAAATTTACAACTTTATTTTAGGGCTACAACCCAAGGAAGCTACAACTCCTTGATTGAAGGTTTTAGGGTCACTCCCAACGAAGCTACAACTCCCTAAACTAAGCACACAGTTAGGAAATATTGCATAGTGATATTCCTTCCATGGTTTGAAACTAATAATTAAGCTCACTCCTTTTTATGATTGTAATTCTACTTTGTCACTTCTTCATTGATGATTGCAATTCAGCTCTATCTCTTCTTCAAATGTCTTCTTTGCTACTTATTGGATCACTACTTTCAGAAATCAAGAATTCTTTCCTTTTGGATCACTACCTCTAGTAAAGAATTAATTACACTTCTTCACTTCCCTTATGTCACAAATATATGATCAAAATGAAACCAAACAGGATCTACCACTTTTTCTCTTTCTCTTTCAGCCGCTTACACAATTGTCATAATGCATCACACTCATCCATTACCATAGATCAACTAGGTTTACAATTTATACACGATATTACATTGATTACATTACATGTTGTCCTATAACAACACAAATATTACATTTCCAATTCAGCCAAGGATAAAACAATCAACATGAAACATGTAGAGGGAAAGACCCAAAAGACTACATGCAACACCAAGAAGAGGAACACACCTTGTGGATTCCAACACATGCTTTAAAATCTAGTCCTAAACTTTCTTCACACCTTTTATCTTCAATATAAATCATTCGCATGCCTCACAAATTCAAAATAGGTCATCCATAAGTAAGAAAGCATGAAACTTATAACATGATGGCCTTCACATTAACATGAATGATAAATAATTACTTGTGATTCTTCTAGATGAGTCAACATTACCTATACAAAACCTTCAAACACTTCTTAGGCTCTACACACACTTAAACTTTTGGCACACATCATCAACATGCCTTGGTCGGCCTCAACAAAAGCATAAGCCAACATAGACTTCATTTTGGACCACAACCTGTATTGAAGAAACAAGAAGAAACTTTGTGGAGAAACATTAGAAATCACATGATATTCAAAAACAATCTCATGCATTCCTTTCATAACTTCATGTAGCAACAAGCTAGTGCAAGACAACTGGCATTGAAACTTGTCATCAAATAACACAGTCTGATATTTTGTCATCTCTAAATTTCTCTACAAAAGGATTAATGACATGAAAATTTGGATATAACACCTTCACATCTCCAAAAAACTTATCTTTTGATCCCCACAACCTTATTTGTAAATGTGGAGAAATGTAGAGCCAACCTTTGCACCTTTGAGAACAGCAACACAGAATCACCACAGACTTCAAACTGTCACTCTTTTCTGATAACCCAAAGAACTTGAAAATTGGATCACACATACCTTGACACAAATTGAAGCTATACTCCAAACTAAAAGAGAAAAACATCATTAACAAAGAAATGAAAAAAATTTCTCAGAGACTATGGGAACCAACCAACCAAATTGCAACAAACTTCACTTAACTTTTGACATCAGTGATAACCAAACAACACATTTTGTTTATTTTCCATCAATAATAAAGGGGGAGATTATTGAGCAAAGGTTGTCATTTATGTCAAAGATGTTGGTCAGTTTTGTCATTGATGTCAAGGTATCCAAAGATTACAATTGTCATGGTGATTGGCTCCACATATTGCCATAGTTGAATGTTATGGCCTATAATTTGGAACTAAAGTAAGGTTACTCATGATGTATCAAATTCTAGAGCTTTAGAGGTTGAGCTTAAGAATACAAAAAGTTAGAAGTGATAGAGTGTTCATTGTGCTAGTTGGTCAACTTTCAGATATTGCTAATATGTTTTAGGCTGACATATGAATGTAATCATCATTGTAATGTTTGTATAATTGATCTAGGTTCATTTTGAAAAAGTGGAGGTGTGTATATTGTGAAAGAGATGTGTAGGATACTTATTCAATTAGTAGAGATATATTGAGGTGTGTGAATCAAGTTAGATATCCCATACACACTGAGAGAAAGTGTTTTGTGGAAGATTAGATCTATCTGATAGTGCAATCTAAGTTTGGAAGGTTTTTATGATTCATATCTTGTTGTAATTGAGGTTGGTGCCTCATATATGAGTTGGTGCTCAATTCTTGAGTTGGGGGATTGGTGTCTCTTGTAGGTTGATGCCTGCAAATTCATTATAATGGGATTGGTGTCTCTAATGGATTGGCTCCCATATACATTTTTAAGCATTATATTTATTTGTGAGGCTAGATTTGGATAGTAGATCCAACCAGCTATTCTAACCATGGTTTTTCCCTTCTGGGTTTCCACATATATCTAGTGTTCCTTTGTGTGGATGTGTGTTTATGTTTATCATTTGGATAATTATTTTTATGTTAAAGTAAGATCTGTAAGTGCCACCAATGAAAGACTAGTTTGAAGCTAATTTTTTGCATATACTGATTCCCCCCCCCTCTCAGTATATCTGTGTGTCTAACAGTTTGTAGGTAGTTTACATGTAATTTTAAAATTCAATAATTATGTGTAGATGACTATGAATAGGTAATGATTTATTTTATCATGGCATACAATTTTTTAATCATCTCAAATATCTTATCTAAAAGTTGGGCACCAAAATGACATATCTACATATGTACCAATTTGGTGTTCATATAAACAATTACTTATTGAGCCGATTTTTGGGTTTGGTAAAGTCTTTAGGTTATTCTAGTTCATCAAATGATCTATGTCAAAACTATAAGTGAAGGGATATGCTTTTTAATAGTATAGGAATATCATACCATCTAAAATGGGAAAAAATTGAATCATGCACCCTAGTGGTAAAATAGTACAACCATGATAAGAGATAATTTCCTACCATAAATTAACACAAAAAAGTGCATCTCCAACAAGAAATACAAATATAAGTAATACATATATAAAAAAAGGGCAAAAGGCTTAAGCTATTTAATGGTTATAATAGTTCCAGTCATGATGTAAAAGGAAAAATCCAAGTATGGTGCCCTTTTAGAAGATGGGTTATTTATCAAAGAAGGGGGGGAATTATATTTTTCTTTCTCATACATATCAAAAAATTCCCACTATCTCTAGTATTCATAAGGAATGTCAATTTTTTTTTTTAAATCATTAGTGTAGAACTTCAACATGGAAAAGGAAGAAATGTTTTGATACTGTTAGAGGTAAGATGTAAAAAGGGGAATTAAGAATTAAAAAATTTAGTTGAAGGATAGTATATCATATGGTAAGACCCACCATGGAAGAAAAAAATCCAAAGAGTTCAAAAATAAAGTGATTAAAATAATAATTTAATGGTTTCATGTTGATTCATTGCTATTGTTTAAGGTCAAAAGTCTATGAAAGTCTTCCTAATATATTTTAAGATTGGATTTAATATTTTAAATATGAAGAAAGAAGGATTGTAAATAATCAAATGAACTTGTGAGTTTGGAAAGTAAAATAAAGGGAAACTAAGACTAAAAAAATAAAAGGTAAGAGTTTTTAATGAAAAATAATAGGAGGAAAATTTACAAAATTGAAACCAAATATGAGGTGGATTATTATTTTCTAAAAGGTGGACATGTATTTAATGAGAATTATTTTCAATGTTTCATGAAGAATTAAAGATTTACATGAGTGTGGGAATGTAGACATTGAGTATTATATATATGGAATCATAATTTTGAGACAAGAAAGACCCATGTTTTCTTTTTCCTACACATGGGATTACAAATTTTGATACAAGAAAGACATGTCATATGTTTATTTTGGAATATAGTATTCCTAATACAAAGCAAAGGTAGTTCTATCCATATCCCATACCCTAAATTTAATTGTTTTGATAAGATAAGAAACATTTACATGGTGTTGTACCCTTTACATGAAGAGCCTGTAGGGCCAAAAAGGAACCAAGTTCATCAAAAAATCATAGAAAAAAACTAAAAAACAATGGAAAAAGGATACATACATTGCACACTGACAACAGAAACCCAACACAACACAGACCTGACCACTAACTATCTATACTTTCCCATTTCTAGATGAAGAGGTTTAAAACATCATCCCCAACCCAGTTGGCCCCTTCACCCACAATATTCTTGTCTACTTCCTCCTTGATGACATTGAAAAGTGTGATGGTCGATTTGTGAATCATTTTAATAGTGAAACGAGCTAGCCTATTGAATTTTCATTCAAGTTTAACAACCCACTCCTACAACATGTCGAAGTCCTCATCCTTGTCATTCTTCTACTGGGTCGCCTCTTCCTCACAAGCCCTAGGATCCAGGGAGTGGGTGGAGTGTTGCTTGCACATTCTGTTCATGTTTGAAAAATGACTAGGACCCTCCACGAAATCTTCTTCCATCTACTCAACAATGTCTTTCATGCCTTCAGCTCTATCGCCAGTCTACTCCAAATCACTAGAAATATCATCCACTAGAATCCCTTTTTTATTCTTCGCTAGTCTATGGGACCTCCTCACACTAGTTTGTTCCATCCTCACATCAATTCCTGTGGCAACCATGGTGTCACCCTTGGAGTCTTTTTCCTTCACACTTTTTCCTTCACTGTCAGTGGTCGACATGTCCACTTGGCATGTAGTTTCTTTTTTTCCCTTCTTAGTAATGGATCTGTTGTCCTTCTTGATGGGTTTGTTTTTTAGCTCACATAACCCAACTGCGGCCTTAGACTGGGCCAACCCGATCTCCCCCTTCTTTTTTGATGGGGGTTTAGACTTAGGCTCAACACAGGGTTCATTTTCAGGCATGGGGGTTTTCCTCTTAGGGCCCACCGAAGAAGTAGGGGACGGTTTATCAAAGGAAAGGTCTGGTGGTTCCAATTCCTCCATATGCACAACTGAGATTGGTTTAGGAGGGTACAATTACAAATGAAATTGATAGATCCTAAGGATTAGGCCTAGTGTAGTGGCAGGGGAGGAAGAAGATTAGGATTGAGAATGGTAGCATCATGGGATTCTTTGATCAAATTTTCCAGGGAGGTCAGTAGAAAGAAGGGAAAGTTGAGGATCATTTTGTGTCATAGGTGGTTTAGCAATGGCAGATGGTAAAAGTTAAAAACCTTATATCTACCTTCTAAAGTAACATATTCCATAAGAGAAAGACACACCTCTTCCCAAGGTTTAGGTAGCAGCTCATGGTCAAAACTTGACTGCTTTTTAGTTGGCTTCTTGTTGTCCTTGAAGAAGGTGTTGAGACTCTCCAAGTCTTTCATTTTGGTGTTTTTTTTGTATTTCTTACTATCACAGGAGAGGCCCATCACCTTTCCAATCACTTCCTCATTCACCTCAAATGAAATGCTTCCCATGGTGACCCACCTATCGTTTGGTGTGGAGCCTGATCAGTCTCCAAGTGGGAGATTGTTGGTATGTAGCAATTGATCATGCTTTACTGTACACTCTTCATGTATTCTCATCAGAGTCTGGGGGTGGTAGCCCCCGAAAAGCAGGGGTTCAAGGGTGGTAGCCCTTGAGAAAAAAAAAATTCCCATTTTTTGCATTGTCACCAAAAAAGAAAAAAAAATTGACTTTGTAAAACTCTAATTCTAGAAGCTTCTAAAAAGCTTGTTATAAGTGCTTTGGATGGGGGTTGCAATATGGCATTATTAGTGAGATTGTAATATGTTTGACACTGGATAATAAAATCCTTGTATGGTTGTAGTTTTGTGGATGTAGCCTGAATTGGGTGAACCACGTTAAATTCTCTATGTTAATTTTTTGTGTGTGTTTTATTTCTTTGTTTATTGATTAATTCTGCATTTAACTGTTAGATATCTGCATTCTAACCCTAACACCTATCCTTACACAAACCAGAAAATTGAGTTAACATTTTCTCATCGTGGCCCACCAGACTCTCTAAAAGTGGCACCAAACCTCCCTCAATACAAATATGACAAGCTATGGGGTCCCTACAAAACTCTTCATAATTGTTGGGCTCAGTCCTGACCCTATCGCCACCCATCATGACCCACAACACACAGAAAATGGCCCAGAGAAACAAATTAGCCAAAAAATGGACTGGCCGTCGGTGAATTTACCATTTCTTAAAACATCATAACAAAACCACTTGGGACAGTAAGGCATAATTAAAGCTATCAAACGTTTACACACTTCAGTGTTCATTCTCGATGACCCCAATACCGTGGGGCCATAAT
This sequence comes from Sequoia sempervirens, assembly GCA_007258455.2. Lineage (NCBI taxonomy): Eukaryota > Viridiplantae > Streptophyta > Pinopsida > Cupressales > Cupressaceae > Sequoia > Sequoia sempervirens. The sequence goes on along the minus strand of VDFB02270651.1, from coordinate 602,375,650 downwards.
CATCCCTTAAGTGCCATAAGAAAAGGAAATAAGCCATGATAATGACAATTGAATAATTAATACCCATCGTGCCAAAAGTCCCAATGAATTTACACATTTTCCTAGGCCTTTTAGCTGTGAGGCTAAATTTTGAATTTCTTAAGTACACCTCATAAAATATTATGCTCATCATTAGGTTGATAAAAATATAATTATCAAGTAAGCTGACGATAAACATTACATTACACACTTTCCCAGAGATTCAATAGGATATGTAGTACATTTGAAAAGATAGCCAATAAAGGCCAAGGACCCCACCATACATACTTATGAAATAAAATAACCACTTAGAATCTCACTTTAAAATCGCCACCTCACCCAACCTAGTCCTTGTCACCCAAGGTCCTGATGTAGTGCCACTTGTACCCCCAAGAATTAGTATTGTTTTCCAACATTAAACGGTTATATTTCTCTTTTCTGCAAGGATTAATCATTTTATATTTTTCGGTAGCACCTCAAGCCTTTTCCAACACTTGCATAGACTCCAAGTGGAGCCCAAGTTGGCCAGACCATCGACCACCTGGTTACCCTCCTGATAGGTGTGAGTCAAGCACTTCCTTTCCAATTTTGAAATCAATAGATTTATTTCTAGCAAGATATCCCTGATGTTCCAACCATGAAACTAACCATGATTAACATATTCAATCACAATCATAGAGTCCCCTTCAATGTGAAATTTTTTTATGCCCAGAGTGACAACAATCTTGATGCCCTTGAACATCGCCCATGACTCAGTTGTCATAGAAGATTGAATGTCAATTCCTCCAGCAAACCTAGCAACCAAGTTGCCCTTGCAGTCCCTTATAACCCCACCAATACTAGCTAAACCATGGTTCCCCTTCGCCACACCATCAAAATTCAATTTAAACCATCCCAATCTCGGGGGGATCCAAACTATGTTTTTTCTAGCTAGGGACTTAGAGTTATCAAAGGAGTTGGTCTCAAGTTTTATGTTCCAAGATTTTCCCATTTTTCAGTAGGGGCATTGTCTAGGGGTTTCCAAGAGAATAGGGAGATACTTTAAAAAATAAGCCTGGATCTAATGCCAAAAACTTCCTTGGGGCTCCTCTCAATGTCTTTGAAGATCCAATTGTTCCTTTCTTTCCATAGGCACCAACAGATTGTGGGGGGGACTTGTCTCCAGATCTCCATGGGGAGAGGGTGTTGAAAGGGTCCAATCCATCCTTCAATAAAGGATTTTAAATCCTTATTTAGGGTCCAGTGAGTATCCAAATTTTGAAAGGCCAAGTCCCAAACATCAGTAGCAAAAGGACAATGCAGTAATAGGTGATCCACCGACTCTTCATCATTTTTGTATAACATACATTTATGCAGGATCATGAAGCCCCTCTTCCTTAGGTTATCTTGGGTTAGTATTCTATTGTGACAAGTCGTCCACTAGAAGAAATTTATTTTTGGAATCAAGTGTCGATTCCAAACACATTTACAAATCCTTTTTTGAGTGCCTTTTTCCGACAACAAACTATAAGTCGTCCTGATAGAAAGGTTTCCCTTACTTTCCAAGGACCAAAAACAATCATCCTCGACATCAAATATGGGGATTCTAGATAAAGAGAGTAAGTCCTATAAGGAATTAGCCAGTCATATCAAGTCTAGGGAAAGAGGGAAGCATAAGCCTAAGTCTTTCCAACTCCTGACTCCTAGCAGGCCATGAAGGTAGTCACAAACATTCCTACCAAAGAAAATAATCATAGGTGTATACACCAAAAATTGGTCATCACCTTTAATTAATTAAATACTAGCTATTTGGTTAATATAAATAAATTCTCAATTTATTTATATTGTTCATTTTCTAAATTCTCCAAATCTAAAACATATCCTTCTAATTAATTAAATAAACAAGGTTCCCTAAACTTGTTTTATTTAATTAATCTTCACTAAATGGCCAATTAGGAATTAGAGCACATTTCTAAAACTTTTTGTGCCACCTCACCAAGGTCACATGAAAATAAATAACTCTAATTTTTAATTAGAATTATCTTCAACTCATTTTGAAAAGCACGTGGCTCATTCCTCACACACTTCCACCAATTTTGGAGCACATGGCTTATTCCTCCCACACTTCCACCAATTTTGGAGCACATGATTTATTCCTCCCACACTTCCACCAATTTTGGAAGCACACGGTCTTCTCTTCACACACTTGAATCTTCCACCCAAATGGCCTGTTTCCCATTGGTCAAGAGATTATTCCATCCAAATGGCATGTTTTCTTTGGTCAAGGGGACAACATATTTATTCTCTTCATCTTCACCATCCATTCTTCTTGTTCGAATCTGGACCATTTATTATTGCCACCTCACTATATGCTTGGAAAAGGCTATAAATATAACCCTTGGGAATTGTATTTTTCATCCACATTTGAAGTAAAGTTATCATGCAGGTTTTATCATTCGAGCTTGGAGAATTTTGGATTCTTATAGCTATTCTTTACATCATGTTTTGCTTTGCATTTACATCTTAGCTTTAAATCTTGCATCATAGTTGCATTTTATGCCCCATCTTGCATCATAGTTGCATTTTAGATTAGTTCATTTTTAGTTTGCATTTGAGCATATGTAGAATCATATATAGATCATTCTAGTTCAATACCATAGCATCCACCTCCACTTGTTTATTTATCATAAACATCATCCTCCACTCATCATGGCATTCATCATCATTGTTTGCATATAGTTTCATGTAGGCATTAAATTGGATTGCATGTTGAATACTAATCTCATTTCTTACGTGTCATTCTAATAGCCTTTGTACACATAGAAATATGAGGGCCAAAAGGTTAAAAGAATCATTAAGAATAAAGGACAATGAGACGTTCTTGAAAGATTTGTTAAATTGCAATTTAGAGTAACTTCTTTGCTTTGAATCTTTAATGTAAATTGTTTCATTAAGGTTTGTATTGATACTAACTATGCACATTTCACACACACACAAAATGGGGCCCACCATGGGGCCTTTCCCCATTTATTACTAACTTGTTGGAAAATTTATGTTCACAGGTTCAGACATGAGACATCTAGCGCTTCTTGCACCCATTTTGGCACCTCTTGCACCTGTTTTGGTGCTGTTTGTACCTGTTTTGGCACCTTTTTCACCTGTTTTGGCACCTTTTGCACATTTTGTGACACTTTTTGCACCTATTTTGGCGTGTTTTGCTCATTCTGTGATGCCCTTTTCACATTATGTGGTTCCTTTTGCTCATTTTGTGGCACCTTTTGCATATTTTGGCACCTCTTTTCTCTATTTTGGCACCTTTTGTCTTTGTTTCGGTGCCTTTTGCTCATTTTGTGGCACCTTTTGTCTACTCTGTGGCACCTTTTGTCTCTATTTTTGCACCTTTTGCAGTTTCCCTATTTTTCACTAAATCTGAAGGCTATTACTTTGTGTTGTTGTTTTGCAGGTTTCCCAGATTCGCTGTCAAAGACATTCTTATCAAACTACTAACATATTGCAGGGGTTGGAAGTGATTTAATTGTTTCCTTTTGGTTAAGTTAGGAACATAGCTTAATTAAAGGGTTAATGAACACCATGTCTTTTTTTCTTGATGGATGGTAGGCATATGCTCTCCCCTTAACTGGGTGACCAAAAAGCTAGACCCATTCACTTTTTTGTGTGAGTGTGAGTTGCGTATACCGCATGTGTTCTCTCTCTATTCATGTGGAATAAAGATTAATCAAACTATGGGTATACCTGCTTGCTTTGTTTATCTTAGAGGGCCTTCCTTGTGGGAAAAAGTAATCACCCAGGGGAATGACCCAATTGATAACACACTAAAGCCAAGTGACTTCCAGTCAGTATATAAATGTGGATACTAGAACAAAGGCCAGTATCACGAGGATAGTTCCGACGAGAAGGGAAACAATGGTCTCTCGCCCTATGGATTATCCCCCATGAACAAAATGCCCGCATTAAAACCCTTGTTATAGTTTGGTCAAAAACCTTTATCTATTCTTTGGTGCAGCAACGATCATTGTGAAGGCATCCACATTCTCACAATTTTTAGTAGAGATGAAAAATATGCCATGGGAGATTCATGGGTATTGATGCTTGGCTGCCCCGAGAAGTGAGTGTCATGAAGGGGAGACAGTGGGGTCAAGCATCTAGTCATCTGCTAAGAATAAGTGCGGTTGGGATAAAATCTGTGTGGAATCCAAAAGAATGCAGTCTTTCACAACCTTAGGAGTGTACATTGCCTGATGTGTCTTTATCAAAGTGTTTTCAAAACAAACAAAACGTCCCATGTCAAAAGTGAAAACCCTAATTCAGAATTGCATTTAGTGAAACAACCAAGTATCCCATTGGAAAATTAGGAAAAACAAGCAAATTTTCAAGAAACTTTAAAAAAAACTAAGTTTGCACCTGTTCTGGTGCCTTTTGCACATTTTGTGGTGCCTTCTGTCTCTGTTTTGGAGCCTTTTGCAAAACACAAAACAATGGCCTAGGTCCATCTCCTATCTGATAGTCAGTCTCATCTCGGGAATCCTTAGCAGTATTCAACAAGTCCTTAGGAAAAACAGAGTCTGAACATGTGTGTTACCAAATGATTTCATGAAAGATTAAAATTTAGAAACCAAAGTTCAAACATCTTAGTCCAAAAGAACATAAAAAATGTCTCACAACACTACGAATTTAGAGAGAGGTTGATCTTCAATTTCTACAAAAGAGCTTGCAAGAACAATCCCGAATTATACATCTTTTACTATTGTCAAAATCCATGACTTTTCCAAAGACTTGAGTACCTCGTTTAGGAAGAAAATTTTCCTCTGGTTTCATAGTTTGAACCAAAATTTCAAAACTTTCTCAAAGTCCAAGATCATTCCTTATATACCTTAGAATTCAAACTTGTTGAAATTGACCTCTACAAGTGGAATTTTCTAACCTAAACCAAGATCTAACATCACAAAGTACCAACATCATCAAATTTATCACACCTTTGATTATTAGGCCTAGTTTCATCATCAGGATTTATCATCCTCTCATCACAAAATGAAGCTATATAATCAAATCAAACTTAGTCTCATTAGAATTTGTCATTCTATTTTACTTAGTTGTAATCCTTGGTACTTTTCCAAAACCTAGATCAAAGTTTAGTCAAAACTATAACACTTGTATGCCCATTCAAACAAGGTTGCAAAAACAAAAGCTCAAGGAAAAAGGACTTGAAAATCAAAACATCGAAACTCCAACCATTGAAACTCCAAACATTAAAATTCCAACCATTAAAACTCCAATCATTGAGACTCAAAACATCGAAACTCAAAACAGTGAAACACAAGACACCATGTCGAAGATCGAAGAGAATCCTTTTCATGGACTCAACAGCACTGATGGGGAAGAAATAACCGAAGAAGATATCCAACATGCTGAAAAAGACCCCAATTTCCACAAGTGTTTAGAAAATATTTTTGAAAGAAATGGGGAAAAATACCTCCTTATGCTAGCCAAACAAGGTGCCAAATTACCAAATGACTTTGATGTGAATCAATTGAAGGCACCACCCAAAAAGCCCAAAAATGATCCTGAACAAGTAGTTTCTCTAACTCACCAAATGAAGAACCTTCAACAACAAATCCTTGATATGTAAAGGGGAACCTCAAAATGATACTTGATCCAATACATTTTTCCCTATCCATTTGATCATGATATCCACCTAATACCCTTTCCCAAACATTGTGAATTCCCAAAGTATGACAAATACAATGGCAAAACCGATCTGATAAACCATGTAAGGGAATTTAAGACCATGAGTCTTGAATTTGCATATGAGGAAACATATTTGATGAGATTATTCCCAAGAAGCTTAGGTGCACATGGTCTTGAATGGTTCTCCAAACTCACCCCACTAATTAACACCTTTGAGGAATTAGTCAACAAGTTAATCTCTTAATATTTGTACAACATCCAACATGACATCACCATGAAAGATCTTTGTAACTTGAAAAAAAAGAAAGGTGAATCGTTCCTTGTATTCTTGCAAAAATGGAGAAGGCTATTTGCACGATATTCTCATCTCGTACCCGAAAAGGAAAAGATAGAAATCTTTATTGAAAATCTTAATGATGAGATGAGTTATAGATTGGAATTGCAATGTCCCCCAACCTTTGAAAAATTGATTGAAAACAGGGTTAAAATCGAAGAGGCCTTAGTCAAGAAAGGAGTCATCAAGATATACAATGAAAAAAATTCATCAAACTCCAACAATTACAATAGTGGTGACAAACCCAAGTTTTGGAAATGAAACAAGAAAGTTGGAAACAACGATGGTACAGTCGAAGGTCAAAATGCAAAACATGTATTCAACCTAACTGCAGCCGCCACCAAAACTAATCAGAATAACAATCCCCCCAACAACCAAAGCAACAACCAAGGCAACAATAAAGGAAACAACCAAAATTTCAACCAAAGCAACAAATCAAGGTAATATCAGATCTAGAACACCATCATATCGAGCATCCTCAAATCGAAGGAGGTTCAAACCTTTTGGGAAATCACCAGAATCAGCCTTAAAAGAACTTCTTGAAGCTAAGGCCATAACTCTACTAGAAGCAAGAAATTGGGAACCAAAAGTTAAACCCCCATGGTGGAATGAGGCCCATTTCTGTGAATTTCATCAAAACAAAGGACATAAAACCAACGAATGCATGCAGTTGAAGCACTTGATACAAGACTTAATTGACAACAAGACGATATTTGTAGGACTCCAAACAAACAATGAACATGGGGCATTCAAGAACCCTCTACCAAACTATGAGAAAGGAGAGTCCTTGTCATCAAATAACAAGGGCAAGAGCATAAACTATGTCTATGACACAACCATTCTACATATTGAGGTGATTAATGATGCAACTCATGAAAAATTAGACCATATTGCAAATGACAACTCAACCAACGATAACACCATTGAACATGAACAAAACAACATTTCCATTGAAAATCATCACCATAATTTTGACACTACCTCACATCAAATCAATGTTATCAAAATCAGGGAACAACAAGACAACACACCCGCCAATGCAATCACATGAGGACAAGCCAAGGTAACATTGAAAGGAGCTACCCCTTCCATATCCAAATCAATTGTTATTCCTGCGACTCAGTATAACATAGTGGATCAATTGTAGAAGATACCCACACAAATATCCATATTAGAACTTCTCAAAATTTCATCTGCTCACAAGGAAATCTTGGAACAAGCTCTAGTTGCCACCATGGTACCAAACAATCTGGAAGTTTTCCAATTCTAAGCTATGGTGGGACATTTGACTGTACCACATTGCTTATCCTTTTTTGAACATGATGATGTATTTATCAATCATCCCACAACGCTACTCTACACATTGAGGTCTTAATCCACAAGCATCGTGTTAAATGTGTCCTAATAGATGGAATAGTTGGCTTGAATATTTGTATTTGAAACTTGTTCGTGCACTGGGCTATTCAAAAAAAGCTATTGATCCTAGGAGGAAAATCACAATAAAAGCATATGATGATGAAGAAAGATCTTCACAAGGGCTAATAGTGCTACCTATTCAAGTAGGACTAGTGGTCAGAGATATAGTATGCCAGGTGTTAGAAAAAGAGTTAACCTATAACGTACTCTTGGGAAGACCTTGGATTCATGACATGCAAGTAGTACCATCCACATATCACTAGTGTTTTAAGTTCCCATTCAATGGGAAGGAAACCACTATTGCAGCTGACTCAAATAACCCCCATTATTGTAACACCCTCAAGACTACCCAAGATACTTTTGTACCACACAACAGGGAATCCACAACTCGGGGTTTATCAAATGATGGGAAAAAATTAAATGCCTTGTCAAAGTGGGTTGAGAAAAAGGACCAATCAAAGGATAAGGATATTAGTGATGCCAATCCCTCAAGTAAAGAAAGTACATCAAATCGTACTCCAAAAAATTAGGAAAGTCAACTTAAATCCTTATCAAAACAAGTCTCCAATATCCAATTGAAAGATAAAGGCATGGGGGAATAATCGTTTCAATAATACTTATGCTTATCGCAACTTTCATCTTCTCCAAAGTCATATGGACAACCATCGACATCAAGACAACAATCATCACAACCCACCACACTGTTTGATGGAGCCTTTGTGAGAGCAAGCACATTAGTGGATGAGTCAAATGACAAAGAGGTTTAAAACTGGTTGTACAAAGATGAAGAATCATCACAAGCATCCACCTCAAGTGTACAAACAGAGCAGTATGGAAAAGGAAAGACAATCATGGAAAATATGGGATACGAGGGAAAAGGTCCTATCAGTAAAAGGAAGGAAGGCATCATAGAACTAATACAACCTGTCACCATGCAATCCAAAGATAAATCAGGACTAGGGTATAGAGAAGAATCTAGAGAAGAAACCAAACAACCAGTTGTTGAAAGAATCCTACAACTACAAGCTAGTGACACTCATGAAACTAATTCAAATGAGTATGAGTGGGATTCGTTATCTGAAGAGTCTTGTCATGATAAGGAAATTGATGAAGTCCAAAAGTATACACCTATACGTGAGGAGGGTCAAAGTTCAGGTCATAGACCGCTTGAAATAGGATCACTACACATTGATGATTCCAGCAAAGATGATCAAACTCGGAATGAAATGGATAATTCAGAGGAGAGTTACCTTATATACATTGATTTCGCTATTGGAAAATCTGAATACATTACCATCGGGACTCTTACTGCATCTAACTTTAGCTAATCTAATGACTCCCTACCCCTAATACATCCCAAATTAATAGATTGGGATCAAACTGAGCCATCTGATATCCCCCTCTTTTCAAATGATGAAGCCATTGTCAACTTCCTCTACTCCACCAATCCCAAGATAGATTCCACCATTGAACATCGTAACAAAGCTTCCAACCAAGAGTGTGTCAAATTTTCTAACTACAAAATGAATAATACAGGGAATAGATCTGATGGTGAAAACCATTCAATGGCAGTATCAAATCTAGGAAAAGTAAAAACAAAGAGTGTATCCAATAGTAAAAACCTCTCTGAGGCACCAAAGGATGGAAGATTTGACACACGCCCCGAACACTTTCAAGAACCATCTAAAGTATTGGTTGAACCCACCCATTCTATCAATATTGGCAATGAAGAAACAATGAAGACTGCCCATCTAGTAGAATCCTTAACAGATCAAGAAAAACCAAACTTCATCAAATTCTTCACAGAAAGGAAAATCAAATTTTCTTGGTCTTATGCCGACATGCCAGGGATTTATCCAAAACTCATCATGCATCACCTATCTCTACCAGTAGGAGTAAAACCGGTCAAACAAAAATTAAGGAAAATGCATCCCTGCATTGCCATATTGGTCAAAGCCGAATTGAAGAAGTTATTAGATGTGGGATTTATCCAACCTATCGACTATGCAAAGTGGATCTCTAACATTGTACCTATTTCCAATCCAAACAAAAGCATCAAAATCTACACAGATTTTAGAGATCTTAATAAAGCTTTCCCAAAAGATGACTTTCCCCTACCTAATATTGACATCATTGTGGACTTGACTGGTAGCCATCAAATTCTCTTGCTCATGGATGGATTTTTAAGGTATAATCAAATCAAAATTGCTCCTGAAGATCAAGATAAAACTCCCTTCACCTGTCTGTGGGGAACCTTTTGTTGGAACATCATGCCATTCGGGTTGAAAAATGTTGGAGCCACATATTAGAGAGCAATGACCACCATCTTTCATGACATGAGGCACACTTTTATGGAAGACTATGTAGATGATTTGTTGGAAAAATCCTACACCAGAGAAGGACACCTAGAAATTTTAGATAAGATTTTCACCAGATTGAAGAAGTTCAATGTGAGACTAAATCCCAAGAAATTTTTATTTGGTGTAACATCAACTAAACTTTTTGGGTACATTGTGTCAGCTAAAGGGATTTAGGTAGACCCTGCAAAGGTCAAAGCTACCATGGAGATGCCTCCTCCTAAAAATATTAGCCAACTTAGATCCTTGCAAGGAAGATTCCAATCTATCAGGAGGTTTATCACACAACTGGCTGACAGAACTCACCCCTTCAACCACTTGCTTCACAAGAATGTATCTTTACGATGGGATGAAAAATGTGAAGGAGCCTTCAATCAATTGAAATAATATCTAATGAGTCCACCTGTCTTAATACCACTAGCAGAAGGAAAGCCACTTTTATTGTACATAGCAACAATTGAAATATCATTGGGAGCCTTGTTAGCACAAGAGGATTCAACAGGAAAAGAAAGGGAAATATATTACATCAACAGAACCTTAAATGGCTATGAGATCAATTATACCTTCATTGAAAAGGCTTATTTGGAAGTAGTGTTTTCTACCCAACAATTGTGACATTATATGCTCACCCATACCATCAAATCAATAGCCAAGATAGATCAATTGAAATGCCTTCTAAGCAAAGCTAATCTAACTGGAAGACTAGCCACGTGGGTCATAATGCTGAGTGAATTTGACATCCAATATGTTGATCAGGAGGCAATCAAAGGACAAGCAATTATAGACCAGCTAGCTGAAGCACCATTACAAGACAATCATCCCATGAACATTGAGTTTCCAGATGCTAATGTCTTGACAATATCCACACAACAATGGGTCTTGTACTTTGATGGTTCTTATACACAACATGGATCAGGAGTCAGAATCTTGTTTATCTCACCACAAGGACACACCATTCCTAAGTCCTACAGATTGATGTTCCCTTGCACCAACAACACAGACGAATATGAAGCCTTGATCATTGGAATCAAAGTAGCAATTGAGTGGAAGATCACAAAGATACATGTCTATGGGGATTCACAACTATTCATTAACTAGGTAAACGATGACTATCAAACAAAGGATGACAAGCTAATTCCTTACAAAAGAATGGTCGATGACTTCAAAAAGTACTTTGTGGAAATAATATTTGAGCAAATTCCTCGAAGTGACAACAAAGCCATTGATGCCATGGCAACCATTGCTTCTCTCTTGTAGATTCTAGAGAAACGATCTCGTTACGAGTTCATGGTGGAACAACTATTCAACCCATCTTATGACAATCCTGAGTCCCAAGTTATCTACCATCTGGCTAAGGTCAACACTTCCCTCTATGGGAAAATATATATGTACCTAAAAGATAACATCCTCCCTCCTGACCTATCTCGTAATAAAAAATGAAACTTCATTCGCCAAACCGCTTGACACACCCTTATCGTGGATGTCCTTTATCGACGAGGTCTTGATGGAACTCTCCTCTGATGTATAGAATGTGATGAGTCCAAAATGAATTTATGGGAAGTACATGAAGGTGTTTGTGGCACTCATTCAAGTGGTTTAACCCTAGCTAAGAAAATCCTCTATATGGGATATTACTAGCTGACTATGGAGAAGGATTCTTTTTAGTTTGTCAAAAAATACCAAAAGTACCAGATTCATGGAAATCTCATCCACGCACCAGTGTAGGAACTTCACCCTTTTGTCAGTTGGGATTGGACCTCATCGGAAAGATTCATCCATCTTCATCCAATGGACACAAGTTCATTATTACAACCACAGAGTATTTCACAAAATGGATTGAAGTTGTCCCTCTAACCACCATCACAGGAAAACAAATCTCATCCTTTATCCTGAACTATATCATCTGGGGATATGGCATTCCTTAGTCCATCATTACTAACAATAGACGACCTTTCAAAAATTAAGACATTGAAGAACTTTGTGAGAAATTTCATATCCAACATTGGTTTTCTACACCCTATTATCCTCAACGCAATGGCCAAGCAAAGGCCTCAAACAAGACTATCCTGAAAATCTTAAAGAAAACCATCAACGATGTTGGACGTGTCTGGCATGCGCAACTGAACCCTACTCTATGGGCTTATAGAACCAGTATTCGTACCCCAATGAGAGCTACACCCTATGCTCTAGTCTATAGCTCAGAAGCCATTCTACCTATTGGGGTTGAACTACCATCACTCTGTGTCACTAAAAGGGATCATTTTAGATGAAGATCATAGGGTGTCTACGTTACAAGAATTAGAACTCTTGGATGAGCATTGTCATCATGTAGTGGATCACCTGAAGGCATATCGACAAAGAATATCTAGAAGCTACAACCATAGAGTCAAGCCTAGAACATTTCAGGTTGGCAATTTAGTCTTGAAAGAAAATCCCTGTAATCAACAAGGTCGAGAGAAGAAGGGGAAATTTGAACCAAATTGGTTAGGTCCCTTTGTCATTGTGTTAGCCTTTGGATCAAGAGCATATCATTTGTCTACACCATAAGGGGATTTGTTTGATGAACCCCTCAATAGCTTGCATCTCAAGAAGTTCTACACTTGAATCATCCAAGTGCATTGGGAAAAAGGTCCTGAAAAATATTAAAAACATCAGAAAATGTCCTAAAAAAATGGTTTCCTTGATGAAAACCTGGAAAATAGGCATCTTGGTAACAACGAAAAAAAATAGAAACAAAGAAAAATACAAAAAAATCAAAAAAATCAAAAAGATAAAAAAAAATCATAAATTTTGAAAAAGTGCAATAAAAACAAGTAGTGAAAACTTGGCAACAGGCGCTATTTGTGAGAGGTTAGCTTTTCCATCTATTTGAGCATGCTAACCATTCGCTTTCACCATCCATCTACCTATCCTTTGAAATCACCATGTACATATTTTGGCATCGCGGTTGTGTCTCACCCTAGACTGGGGGAAAAATCCTGAACTCACTAGGGGAAAATAAACTTTGAGCTTAAACCAACAAACAAATAGCAGTAAGACAAACACAACAAAAACAATGATTAAAACGTAACCCAACATTGAACATCAATCACCATCAGAAGTGCATCAAACATCCATATCATATCAAAATCCAAAAATAGGTCAAAAGTTAGTCAAAAAGTCAAAAATAGAGTCATCTTGTCGAACTATGTGGTCTCTGCGTGTACAACGTAGGCAAGGCTAATCTTTGATCAGCCCCTGAGACCCTAGGATGGGTCTTTAGGTTATGTTCTTGGTCCAAATCTCGGAAAACACCTAAAAATTGGAAAATCAAAAATCAAATCAAATCAAAAGGATGATGCTGTTCTGAATCATGGGTTTATCATGTTAAACACAAATGTTCAATTGTTGTACTATGATTTTTGTTATCATATCTTTGGAGCCCCTCGATAATGTATCGAACTAGAGGAGCTAAGAAAGAGTATGATTTTTCTTTGTTTGTTGTCTGTGAGTTGATCATTATTACTGTGCAAATTGTTGTGAGATGTGCACTACAAAGTATCACTGATGACATTTTGAATTTGCATAGGAAAAGGATTAACTCTTGTTTGTTTACACAAGCAATGCTCAGGTCATCTCGGTTTAATTATACTTAGATGCTTGTGTTAACTTGCACTATCAAACATCATGGTCTAAATATACCATTGATGCTTGTACTCACTTTCAACATTTTAAAGACCCAATGATGATAAAAAGCATGACAAAATTGATTGTTATGAATGACAACTTTTGCTTGCGATATTTGCATGATTAGAATAGATTGCATCCATGTTAGTTTGCATTTGTATTTATGGCATTTCCAAAGCTGCAACAATGATGTTATCTCTTGCATTAAGGGATTGAGTACACTTGACATTGCCAAAAACACATCATTTTCATATAGTTACGCATCACTTGCATTATCATCAATTAGAAAACATTCTCATTTAGTTTCATATCACTTGCATCGAAAAAAATTACAACATCATTCATCAATTCATCCATCACATCATAATATTTGCATCAAAAAACACAAAATGACACCCATCGCATCTTATTTACATAATCAAAAATCATTTCATATAGTGGCATTAGGGAAGTGGTTCACTAAGCTTAAATGAGTGAGTATCTTGAGATTTCCGAAAGAATTGGGAAATATGTCAGGTTTTGTGAAAGCTTAATTTAACAAAGAATCAACTGACGACAACCTTCCCACAACTCTTGGAAGTTGGATAGATTCACTCATTTAAGCTTAAGACCCTAGAGCACAATCATCTACATAATCATTTGCATCACATAATCATCATTCATCATTATAAAACATCACACATCATTTGCATCAAATAATCATCATTCATCATTATAAAACATCACATAAACATCAATAGAAATATGCATCATCATATACACATTCATTCATTCATTACATCATTTATTTGCATTAGAAAAGAAAAAAAACATAAAATGTATTACATTTCATTGGAATAATAGGATCCATCACATGTATCATATAGGCATCAATCATTAAAACATCCTAGAATCATAACACATAGGTTGCATCATCATTTGCATCCACAACATATCATATCATCATCATATAGAACATCACATTGCATCATAAAAGAGAAATAAAAATGCATCCATCAATAATTTTGCATAATCATCAATAGACATAAATGACATACACCACATTGCATGTCATCATCATAACATAGAAATTAAATGCATCATAGACATCTATCATCATATCAACACAGAGATCATAATCATCATTGCATATCATATAACCTCAAAAATCATAATGTCAAAGTGTACGAGGATATCCAAAAGTATGACGAGATACATCAATATCAAAAATGGCACTGTATTGTAAAGTTTGAACACAAGAAGTACATCATCAATGTCACAACAGTGTATACATCACAAGATACTATGTCGAGCTCCCCCCAGACAATGCTAGCATTATGGAACCAGTACCTCCTCCACCTGATGGACCTGCACCAGGATCTCTCCTATCTCTAGGCAATGGCTAAGTAACACCCATGCAAATAGTCTGAGACCAGGATCTGCCAGATCAAGATGGTACAAAGCTCTCTCACCGCTCGGAAGGAACCAACTCATAATATTTACCCCTTGTAAAACTACAACTCTTGAGCAGTGTGCCGAATCTCTCTAAGGAACTTTGTTGTACTCATAGCCGCTACAACCTGCTGTAATCTCTCGGTAATGACCTCGGCCTTCTCTGCCAAACGTCTCAAGGCATCCCTCTCTATAGTAAGTATGACAACCTGTGCATGTACCTACTGTACATGCTTCCTATTTTCACCTCTCTCAGCCATCAGTATCTAAACATGTGCTCGAGCCTGCACTAACTCATCCTGAAGTGTCTCAAACTATGCCTGAGCCTACACTTAATCACCCTAAAAGGTCTGAATCAGTGCCTGTAATTCCTCTATCTACGCCTGCTGCTAATGAGAAGGGACTCCAATCTGAATGCTAGGCATCACATACTAAGGTATAGTAATACTCTTCCTATGTCTAGGAACTGCAAAATATAGAAAGGGACTGCCAATTGCACCCAATGGCCTTACACCTGAACCACCAACACCATCATCATCACCACCCTCACCACCACCCTCAACACCCTTGTCATCCCCTCCATCCCCAATATCACTCTCCTCCTCCTCTCCATCCCCCCTCTATCTCGGTGCCCTATCATCATCATCAAGTAGGGAACTGGCTCATCAAGACTAGATAACCTCAGAAAAGGATGCATATAGAAATACTCAAAATAATCCTTTGTCATCCCTGCATCTTACATCTGTGGAGCATAGTCACACACACATGGTGCCAATGTATAATAATAGATACAAGCAGCATCATAAGATAAGAAAGGGCCCCACTCTATCACATCCTGTTGTCACTGTGCATAATGGGAAACCCCCTGGGGCATCACCTGAATTCATCCAAACTAATGACAAACCCACAGATACAAATATCTCTCAAGTACAGAACATGTTCGTCCAATCAAGTATCACGATAACAACATGAATGGAATCTCCACCTGATCCTCTAGCCACATCTCATAATCCAAGTAAGGGCGCCATGTCATGGTCTCTAGATCATCTAGGACACATCTCCAATAAGCTAATTTTCCCAACTTATGCTGGACACACGAACCACTATAGTTGAACACATAGGGTCTACCTTTTGGTCACTGTTTATCTCCCAATGGCTATGTGATCACTATATGTTCCCATGCCCATGTCTGCAATAGTGTAATTCTGGAAGAGAGGCTCGTCACCCCACAATACACAACCTGGTGCAAATCATGATACAAATGGGCTAACATACATGAACCCCATGCATATTTGGTCCCCTCCAATGTCATACGCTCCAATACTCGACCCCAACCCACTGAAAATCCCTTTGAAATATGATCAAGACAAAGGAATCTTCCAACAAACCTAGAAAGAACACATGGTAGAGGATCATATCTCCCAACCATCTCCTGCAAGGGGACCCAATGGCCTGAAACATGATCATCTCGACAAATCCTACGAAAGGCATTAGTCCCACCTTGCTCTACTCTATCATACATAACTATCTCTCCCATCACTGGAATCTGCAAGATACGATAAACATCCTTGAGAGTAACTATCATCTCCCTAGTAGCCAGATGAAAGGAATTGTGGTCACTATGCCACCTCTCCGCTAGAGCAGTCAACAAACCCCTGTTAATCCTATACTAGGGTACATCTAACAAGGATGTCAACCCACAATGTGCGATAATATCTAAATCTGCCTGAGTCAACTAATGGACCATCTCCCACTTCTTCAGGAAACACTCTCGAGACTGGAGCACATCAAAGTCCTCCTAATCATATTATGGAAAATAAATCAGCATTACATTAGTTAATCTATCAAATTTATCCCTAACACAATGTTCAATCAAGATCATCAGCCAATCAAATCATGTTCAATCAAGATCATCAGTCAATCAAACTAGGTTCAATTGAGACCATCGAATCAATCAATCAAGACAATCATCAGTGCATCTATCATTGATCCTCACCTATCATGATGTCAAAACATCATCTAATTATCCTACCATCGATCCTCACCTATCATGAGGTCGATACATCATCAATCCTATCATTGATCCTCACCTATCATGAGGTTGATACATCATCAATCCTATCATTGATCCTCACCTATCATGAGGTCAATACATCATCAATCCTCACCTATCATGAGGTCGATAAATCAGTGAATCCTACCATCGATCCTCACCTATCATGAGGTCAATGCATCATCAGTTCTATTATCCATCCTCACCTATCATGAGGTCAAAACATCATCAAGTTATCCTATCATTTAACTCTCACCTATCATGAGATCAAATCATCAACTATATTATCAAACATCAATCAAGCAATGAACATCACACAATTAGACTAAGATCAATCAAAAGCATCACTGAACAGAACAATGCAATGACTAACATGATTCATGAACATTATACAAACCTCAACGAACATCAACGATGCAACATTTGACATAACTAGGAGGACTTTAATCAATCAAACATTGTCGGACAAGCAAAAAAATAGGCCAAATCATCAGGAATCATTCAAGGGAAAAACCCCCAAAATAGCAAAAGGTGCCACAGAATGAGCAGAAGGCACCACAAAACCAGCAAAAGGCACCATTTCAGGGGCAAAAGGGTCAAAACATGAAGTCAAACTTGCAAAAGGCACCATTTGGGACCCCAAAGGTGCCAAAAAAAAAGCAAAAGGCGCCACAACACAAGCAAAAGGTACCAAAACACAAGAAAAAGGTGCCAAAATAGAAGCAAGAGGTTCCAAAACTCCCAAAAACTCCCAAAAATGACTTGAAAACAACAAAAATACCCCCCAAAAGTGCAAAATTGACTTTAAATGGCCTACAACACCTATCTACCAAGTTCAAAACATCAATAAAAAGGTGGGAAAATGACTAAAGGAGGTTTCTCGTAATGTGTACCATAGGTCTAGTTGCAGCAGGGTGACCATGGCAGCGAAGGCACT
The DNA here is from genome assembly GCA_007258455.2 of Sequoia sempervirens. Lineage (NCBI taxonomy): Eukaryota > Viridiplantae > Streptophyta > Pinopsida > Cupressales > Cupressaceae > Sequoia > Sequoia sempervirens. The sequence goes on along the minus strand of VDFB02270651.1, from coordinate 602,357,753 downwards.
CAAAACGATGCTTGTGAGAAGGGATCCCCATCTTCCTCTAGCTCTCCAATCTTCAAATTCTCCAAAATCAAAATGTGCAAATGAATTCACTTTTCCCACTTTTTACCTTTTTAAAGGACAATCGAGGGAATTATGGTGGGATTTATTATAAAAAATGGGATTTAACTAATCAAAATTGTTCAAGGAGTGAGTGTAGAATCAAATTTCGAGAGATAAATCGTGGCTGATATCAAAGTATCATTGGTTTCACATTGGATCATCATCACATCACTACAACATCATCACACAATCGTTGAATCCTTGAAAAAACATCAAAAATCCACATTTTATTGATTTATCTCTCGAGGGGGCATATATCTGTCAGTACCTAAAAATCAACATTTGGGGCATCGTCTGGGGCATCAAAAACTTTTTTGAGCATCGCGATCAAATTTTTCTTTGAAGCAATGTGTAAACACATTACTTCAAAGAGGGGAAAAATGTATACACCTAAAATTGGTCATCACCTTTAATTAATTAAATACTAGCTATTTGATTAATATTTCAACTACGTATAAATAAATTCTCAATTTATTTATATTGTTCATTTTCTAAATTCTCCAAATCTAAAACATATTCTTCTAAAAATTGGGATAACCTATCAAAATTTTGATAAAATTTGAAGATTTTCTCTTCTAAGGCATGTATTATGAGGTGCAAAGGTTTGAAAATTTCAGTTTTGGGTCTATAGTCCTTTTGGCTAACATTTTTCACTCACTGTCGTCTGTTTTCGTGAAATTCTGAGTCATTTTTCTCATGTTTTTTGTCAATTTCGGGTTTCTGGGGTATCACTGCAAGTAGGGGTTTTAATTTCTTCTTTCAAGTAAGTGAGGAAATTTTTGCCTTTATTTTAAGTCAGTTGTAGGAACTTTTTATATAACTTACAAATTGTAGGAACTTTTTGTTCTAATTACAAGTTGTAGGAACTTTTGAGATAACTTACAGGTTGTAGGAACTTTTAGCTCACTTTACAAGTTACTTTTTAAAAAGTTACTTGCAACATGTTATAAAAAGTCCGATTTCACTTAAGTGACTTGTTATGAGGTCCAGAAGTTCCCATTTCTTTTATTTTTAAAAAGTGAACTTGCAATGAGCTCTAAAAGTTCCTATTTCTTTTTATTTTTAAAATTTTACTTGCAATGAGCTCCAAAAGTTCCTATTTCTTTTTATTTTTAAAGTTCACTTGCAATGAGCTCTAAAAGTTCCTATTTCTCTTTATTTTTAAAAGTTCACTTGCAATGAGCTCTAAAAGTTCCTATTTGAGTTAAGTGACTTGTAATGACTCCAAAAAGGTCTGATTTCATGAAAATTAACTTGTAAAGTTCCTTGAAAAGCCCGATTTGAGTTTTTAAGCTTGCAATGTGTCATAAAAAACCCAATTTCTGAAAAATGAACTTATAATGGCCTTTTGAAAACCCGATTTCTCTTGTTGCAGGTCTGTTCCTCTTTATTTTTATTGTTTCTCTTCATTTTAATGTCTTTAATCTCTTACTTTTTGGGACGCCATTGTGTGAGTTTGATTTTTCATTTGATAGAAATTCTCTTTGGATGAAAAACGCGTTTTCCTCTTCCAATAAAAACGTTCTTTGCTGAAAACATTTTCTTCATACGCCCTTCATTCATTTATCTTTCATACACCATCATTATTCATTCGCCCTTCATTCATAAAAACGCTTTTCCACTTCATTTCATGTTCATTTCACCTCATTCACATTTCTCCATGATCTCATTACTATTTTCTGCAAAAGAAAGAAAGAAAAATGATGCCCTTGGTTGCAAGTCGGGATTTTATAAATCAATTGCAAGTAGGAAGTTTTGGTCAAAAGTGCAAGTAGAAGTTTCAAAAATAAACTTGCAATGACCTCTCATTTTTCCTACCTTGCACTTTTTAACTTGTAATATGTCCCAAAAATCCCGATTACACTTTGCACTTGTTATCAGCCTTCCAAAACCCAAAATTGGTCCAAAATGCACTAAAAAAACACTCGAAAATGAGTCTTTAGGATCCAATCACAAGTGCAAAACTTGTATTTTCCCATACACATATGAAGTTGCATGTTCATTCTCCACAATTGCAAGTCAATGTTCTTGTTTTTCCACACATGTAATGTTGTTTCCAAAACCCGAAATTGAGCTTCGGCCTCACTTTTGCATCCCCTTTGTCTCATTTTTCGTTAATCTCGTTTGCACACATGACCCACCAAATCAATAATATAAGGCATGGGCCTTATTTTTCAAACAAATTCCAAGGCTGGAAAATGATACAAAGGAAGAACAACAACATGATGAAGTCACTCAAAAAGTTGAATAAGTGACATGATTGAGCATAGAATGCTTTCAAGACAAAGATGGAAGAATATTTTCCAAACAACAGCACGAAGATCCACTCAAGGATGATGGTTTGAGTCATGTTTTGGACACTTAGAATAATTTCAATTATGCATTTGTAATTTTTTTTTGACAAATTACATGTAAAGTCAAAAATTGTAATGGCAAGTGGCTATGCTACTCGCATTATTGAAGATTGTAATTACATGTAATCAAATTACAAGTCAAGATAAATTAGGATTGCAATTTGGAATAATTCAATTGCAAGTAGTTGGTGGTTGAGAGAATTTCTCAAGTTAGTTGGGATCCTCCCACCTTTTTCTCATGACCTCTCTCCTATAAATACTTGAGGGGGTCCTTTGTAATCTTTATCTTTTTGGAAAGCAAGTAAATTCTGTAGAATTTTGTACTCATAAAGACTTTGAGCTTTATAGTTATAAGTTGTTATTTTTCAAGTAATATCAAAGAGTTGGAAATTTCAGACTTTGTGTTGAAGTCCTACTTTGCATCCATTGTGTTCTTATGTCATTTTGGAGCATTGCTTTGTGATTATTTGGAGATTGTGGAAAATTGCTAAAGAGAGCTTCAATTGAAATATTTGTAGACTTTGTGATATGAATGTTGAAGGTTGAATTCATAATTTGAATTTAGAAATCAAGAAGAATTGCAAGTCTTTGTGCTTGTAATAATTCCCATTTGTAGTAATTAATAGATGCATCATACTTGCAGACTTTGTGTTGTCTTGTGTTGTATATTGTCATTAGATTATCTTTCAAAAGGGTAGATAGGATCTTAAATTCTTAAGACTTTGTGCTTGAAATTGTTTTCTCGTCCCGAAGGAAGTGACGGAAGTCTTTGTACTTTCAGGAAACTTCATTTCCTTTCTCTTGATTTTATTGCAAGCTGTTGTAAGAGTTTATTTAAAAGTTAATACTACTTTTCTGCAAAGAGAAAAGAATTTAATCTTTCCTGAAACAAGAGGAAAGGTTATCATTCCACCCATATTTGTTTTAGTTAGTAGAAAAGGGGAGCCTTCCCTTAATTAGGAGAGTTTTATCTCACACACTTTGGATGAAACCACCATTTTGTTAAACCTCACAAGTTTTCAAAATATTCAACCAACAAATTAATATTCACTAAATGGCCAATTAGGAATTAGAGCACATTTCTACAACTTTTTGTCACCTCACAAAGGTCACATGAAAATAAATAATTCTAATTTTTAATTAGAATTATCTTCAACTCATTTTAAAAATCACATGGCTCATTCCTCACACACTTCCACCAATTTTGGAGCACATGACTTATTCCTCCCACACTTCCACCAATTTTGGAAACACGTGGTCTTCTCTTCACACACTTGAATCTTCCATCCAAATGGCATGTTTCCCATTGGTCAAGAGATTATTCCATCCAAATGGCATGTTGTCTTTGGTCAAGGGGACATCTTTATTCTCTTCATCTTCACCATCCATTCTTCTTGTTCGAATCTGGACCATTGATTATTGCCACCTCACTATATGCTTGGAAAAGGCTATAAATACAACCCTTGGGCATTGTATTTTGCATCCACATTTGAAGTAAATTTATCATGTAGGTTTTATCATTGGATCTTGGAGCATTTTGGAGTCTTATAGCTAGTATTTACATCATGTTTTGCTTTGCATTTACATCTTAGCTTTAAATCTTGCATCATAGTTGCATTTTAGATTAGTTCATTTTTAGTTTGCATTTGTGCATATGGAGTATCATCTTAGTCATTTTTAGTTTGTATTTGAGCATATGTAGAATCATATATAGATCATTCTAGTTCAATACCATAGCATCCACCTCCACTTGTTTATTTATCATAAACATCATCCTCCACTCATCATGGCATTCATCATCATTGTTTGCATATAGTTTCATGTAGGAATTAAATTGGATTGCATGTTGAATACTAAACTCGTTTCTTAAGTGTCATTCTAATAGCCTTTGTGCACATAAAAATCTGAGAGCCAAAAGGTTAAAAGAATCATTAAGAATAAAGGACAATGAGATGTTCTTGAAAGATTCGTTAAATTGCAATTTTGAGTAGCTTTTTTGCTTTGAATCTTTAATGTAAATCGTTTCATTAAGGTTTGTGTTGATACTAACTTTGCACATTTTACACACACACAACAGGCTCCATCGGGTTTTTAAACTCAAAAAAGGTCAATGGGGAGTCAAACAGCCAAGGGTCTTCCTAGAAACAAATACAACTGCCACTACCAAGTTTCCATCTCAGACCTAATTGAAGAAGCTTCTTCATCTTGCAGATATTATTCCAAGCCAAGGACCCACATGGGTGGTCATTTGAAATGCACCCGATTAGGGGGAAGTTTCCAAGGTATTTAGCATTCATTATCCTACACCAGTCCTTTTTGTTCCTTAATTGGTCCCACCCCACCTTGGCAAGCAAGGCTTTGTTGGTAGATTGGACTTTCCTAATGCCCAACCCTCCCCTAGATTTAGGAAGGCACACCTTATCCCAACTGACAAGAGACATCTTCTTCTTTTCCTCAATACCAGACTAGAGGAAGACTCTTTGTATCTTTTCAAACTTTTCAGCAATGTAACTGGGAATTTTGAACATAGAAAGGAAGTAAATCAGAATTTCTTGAAGGGCAACAGTACGGAGTTGTAGTTTACCAGCATGACTTAGGATTGAACCTTTCCACCATGCAAGCTTCCTTTGAATCCTTTCAAGGATAGTATTCCAAAAAGTGGAAGTGACTTCATTAATAGTGAGAGGGAGACCCAAATACACTAAAGGAAGAGAGGCACTCACATAGCCCAAAACAATAGTCACACAATCATGTAGACCAACAGTGCAATTAAAGAAATAGATCATACTCTTATTATAATTAATGCACTGGCCTGAACAAGTCGCATAAAGATTGAGGCAACTTTTCCATTTCCTTGCTTCCACAACCGAGGCTTTCCCAAATAACATAGTGTCATCCAAAAATTGTTGAATGATAATTGGGTCGAGAGTGGTGGTTGGCTTGACACCTTTGATGGAGCCCTCCGACAACATACAAGCAACATTCCTACTCAACACATCAGCAAACCCTAAATTTAATGTTATTTTATAATAGTAATAATATTTAATTCACCCATGAATCAAATCTAGTATTTTGACCTTTGGAGGTAGATCCTTCTATAGGATGGTCTTTATTTTGGCTAATTAGGTGGATTGTTGACTACATTAAATTTCTATAGATTATTTTTTCCCTTTTTCTAGGTACTTGATGTGATTTTAAGAGAATTTCATGGAGATTCTAGCCATCATAGGTTCTTCTATTACATAGATAAGAATGTACGAGTCTAAATATTTTATTCTTCTAGGAAAATTTTATTGATTTTTGGGCCTGCTGACTCCTAAATACAAAATATATGGTTGCTCAAATAAATGGGTGTTATCAAATATTTATGGAAAAGAATATGGACAAAAATAAAATTTACTATTGCAAAATGCCTACTAAAGTATATTTATATTAGGATGTAACCAAGTTACCAGAAATTTGAAGGCATAAAATAGGGTTTGTGAGCTGTATTTTTAGTAATGTTCATGCTCAATTACATGTAATGCTCAAATATAATATAATATTTATCTATAAGTATTTAAATGTTGAATATTTGGTTTCGGGTAGGTATGGGATGTAAAGAAAATGGGGGTAGATTTCATTAACGTAAAAAAAATGTATACTCATTTCCTTGGGTTGGAAGGGTAGGACACAAAAAGCTATATATGTAATTTGTGTATATTGAACTAGGGTTGTTGGTTGAGTGAGAGGTGAAGACATCGTCATTGTGCCAAATAAGTTATCATATTTCCTTATTTTTCTTCTAGAAAAGGGAATATTTGAATGTAAACCAAGTGATATTTGAGTAGATATGCACACATTGTGATCATTCTAGAATATTTTTAATGCAAATTACTTGGTTGAATGTCTCCATTTGTGGACATATTGTATTGTTTGGAGTCTTGAAAATTTATCCTTAATTTATTGTTGCTAAATGATATAATGAGTATGTGTGATTAATTATCTTTTTTAGAAAATGTAAAACCTCTAAGAAACCATTTTCTAGGGTTTCCCTACATCATATTAATGGGTAGTAACACTATTTACATATGGATGATTAAAGAAGATTTAATTAAGCATAGTTTATTTTATTAGTTTGATTAATTTATGAGTACCTATAACATATTCTTTTATGTATTATCGTAAGTTCATTAGTATAATACTTTAAAGTTCTAAAGAATATATATTTTATTTGTTTCCTACTTATATCAAGTCCTATCTCAAATAGACTTTGTGGCCCAGATTGGATGAAGGCACCAATTTCTTTTCTTTCTAATCTTTCACCATCGCCAAAAATTATAAAATACAAATTCTAGACTATTTTATAATAATAGCATAAGAATTGATTCTCTTAGATTTACACACCTATTTTTATTTAAAAGATCAGACCCTAAGAACTTGAAATTGAAAATATATTTTTTGTAATATGTTATATAAATTGTTACACATGAAGTATGTCATTGAAATACAAACATTTAGGAGAATGACCAATCTAATTAGTAATTTATTATACATGGTAATCTTGTTGTACTTAAAAGAAGGTTTTGAATTTGAGCTAGCAAACTTATATAATTCAAGGCTACTAACACCTTTTCAAGATTTTCATCGATTTTTCCCTCAAAATTTGTTATTTACCTTATCTTTGATTGATTAAATCCCTTATGAACATTACAAATTAGCCTAGCATAGTCTAAAGTGTGAAGGCCAACCTTGCCTTAATGCATTGGCCCCTTTACCATCCCATGTTTAATATTAAGATCTTTCTCATCTATCCTAAATAGACATTCCCTAATCTTAGAAGCTATGACTAAGATTTAGAATGCATGATTTATTGTAGGGAGACCCAACAGAACAATCCTACACTAATATAGTGGATGGAGAGAAAACTTAGTAGAATGTGGAACTCCTCAAGATGAGAGTGATGATAAAAGTTTATTTCAATTATAGTGTCAATCAACCATTAGGAAAAATATTAGGGAAATCTGAGGTTTAGGTTTTTAATCTTGTGTAAATATTAAATTTTACAATATTGAGTTGGACACTAGCATCCAAGTGTCTAGCTATCAAGGACACTATTGTCTAGGTACATCTATGTGTCTTAAATTGTCCAATGAAGGTTTAAAATCTATACAGAAGGTCAAGGGTGTTTGAGAGAGCCTAGAACACTTGAAAATCATGCTAGTGATAGGTACAAGTATATAAATGTGAAAAATGAGTCTTAGATACATCTATGGGATTGGAGATTAAATCAAGTGTAGAAATGTAGAGTGAAGATTACAAAGTAAGCAATTTTCTACCTTACAATACTTCATTATCTCATATCTCTTTTTTCTCAAGCATTTTCTTTCCAAAATCATGATCCTCATGAGTACATAGTGTAAACTAGTACCACACTCTAAACACTTGTCATTTAAACTAATCATTTTTATAGTAAAATCTATCTTCAAATCTATGAGAGAGGATAAAATGTAACAAGTTCTTAGATAGCTTTGGTGGTTGGATATACCACACACCTACACATTTTTATAATGCCAAAAGTAGAATGAATATAACACAATAATTCATGATGCATAGAAAACACCAAATGATATTTATAACATGTACTAGAAGACACAAGTATTAACATATCATTTAGGCTTTATGAGATTTAATTGTTTGTTATGTAATTATAAAACCTAAATGTGTCTCACAAAATTACTTCTACAACTTAATTTGACTACATTTTAGGTAATATTTGAAAAGAAGTGTGTGGTCTTGACTACCATCTGTAAATTTTAAAACATCTTTTACACTAAATAATACTCCAAAATCGACATATCAAATAAAATATATATACAATGAAACATTCCACATACTGACCTATCAAATCAATTTAAAAAAATGCCCATGGATATGAAAAATAAAATGAATAATTTAACTCAAAATTCTATGTTGTAATAAAATAAATAATAAAAGTTGCATCATCCATCTCTAGAAACATGATGTTTAGCTACATAAAACCTAATCCATTAATTTAGTAATATTTGTTGTTTCTACTATCCCACTCACAAAGGTACGACGAACAAGCCCACCAACGACGTACGTACAATTTAACCAATCGAAAACGTACACACAACTATACAATAGAATTTGTTTTTTTAAAACAAAAGTGAGGGTATTTCAGATTATGAAATAATATATTCATTATTTGTACGTAAAATCTTATGTAATAGACGTGGACGTTGTCATTGCTTTGTAAGATACACAAACAAAATAATATTAGATTTTAAGGAGATTCAATAGATAAACTCAAAAACTTTTTCAAAAATGATGTCTTCATTTTAACTAATCTCCCTCCAATATAATCTTTTATGCATAAATTATTTTTTATAGTTTATTATTTTTATACATAAAGCAGTGAAAGTATTTTATTTTGAAGTAACTATATCAATAGTATTATGAAGAAAAAAGGGGATAAAGATCCTTCAAATCCACAGTTACAGAAGGTTTGGAATCTTCTATTTATCAAACATATTTGATATGTTAATATTTGTGTCTTGAAACCTCCTTTTGATGATGTCTTCAATGATCTTCAAGACAAAACAACTTAAATATTAGACTCAAAAATTATATTTATGATCTTTTTTTTTCTTAAATATCCATATTCGATACAAATTTTAAGGTTTCACTAAATGTATGTAACTTGAAGTGTGAATTTAATAAATGTGACCTAAATATTTTGAACTATGGTTGTATTTGAATTCACATATAAAGATTAGGTCAAACTTGGGATGCTACATTTGGTTCTTAGAATATTAGCTTAATTTTAGACATAAAGTTGTCAACTTGCAAAAAATAGTAATTTTTGAATTTATGTTTCATAGTTGCTTTCACTTTATTTGTTTCAAATGTTGTCATGTAATTATTGTTAAATTAATGGTGATGTTTGCAATGTAACACAAAGGGTGCACGTGATTAGGACCATTTATTTTATGTTTAGATTATGATTTATGACGTGACTTTAAATATTTTTTAATTAGATTTTGTTGTTGTTTATTGTCCTCCGTGCTCAATATTATACAAGTAGTACAATTTTTTCATTATTTAGATCATGAATGAGATGCATCACTAAAGTTTGCAAGTTACAATGGAAACAATAAATTTGTGATTTGTAATCACTTGGTCTACAAGCACTATTCTCAAAGAATGTTTTTTAAGAAACACACTTTTGACAATATTTTTAACTGATAGCTATATCACAATATTTTTAACATTGCACTCAAGCGAAGGAATGACTCATTCATTTACTGTATTCCATTTGATAGAAATTGTCTCCTTTTCATAACAAGTCAACAATTAAATGTGGGGTCAATAACATGAGGTTTATGTCTAAAGCTTTAAGAATGCTAGTGGATGAGGTAACATTTTTAATTTAACTATTAAGAATATTTATGGATTTAAGCAAAATATTCAAATATTTTAATAGTAAAATGGTAGTTAAATATTATAAAAACATAAGAGTTGGGTTTGTTTATCTAGTGTCAAATAGAATGTTTAGGGATATTGATTCAATAAATTCTTATCTTAATATAATAACAATATATTGTGTTTTACATCTTGAAATGAAATGTCTAGATAAATTAAATCTATGAACAATCTTGAAGCTTACATTATAATTTAAGATGTCATCTATAAAAAGTTTTACTCTATCACATTCTAATGCATTTAATGAAGTGTGTCACCACTAAATTATTTTTATTAAATATTAAAATTAATTTGAATTCATTCTTGATTATGCTCTATTTAAAATAATGGTGCAAAAATTGAAAAGATAATCTTATTTATTATATGTATGAAAATATGTCATGTTTGTAAGGAAATAACAGTCATCCCAAAAAGAAACATCCAAGATTAGTAGTGCATTCAATAATTTTAATTTCATCATATTGCCTCAAAGACATAGACCACTATGCCACAAAGTGGAATCAAACATAGTTTATTTCCCACATTGACCCTTAGAGAAAAATTAATGCTAATTAAACCAATTCCAAACAACACCATTAAACAAATTCAAACAAGCAAAACCATTAAACATGAAAGATGGAACATAAACTATGAACACACAGATATATGTGGGGAAAACCCTTTCAGGTAAAAAACCCCACACTCCAAAAGCCCAGATCGCCAGTGTATTATTCAACAACAAAACAGTTACAAATACAGTTACATGCTCAAAGCCTTTATAGGAGATTTACATCTCGTTCCATTCTGGAGAAAAACTAGTAGCATAACTCTACTTCGATCTCCCTCCCTCTCTCTCTTTGTAGAACGTTCTAGGGTTTTATATCATTCGTTCTTAACCCTAACCCTAGTTACAACATTCCAACAGGGAACGGTTCAGTTCAACTTCCAACGAGCAACAACAGTAAACGGTCAAGAGCATTCCATACAATTAACATAATATCAAAGAGTTAATTGTTCCAATCGCTTCACAACAACCATGTGAAGCAAGCAATATATCGCCATATCGATGGGACATCTTATCGCCTTCCACCGATACAAGATAGTCACTTCGATGTTCACTGTACCGGTCCATGTGGTCCCCACTGCTGAGTCAGCATGGCTTGCACCAATTATCACTTTCCAACTGTCAATTCGACTTCTCCTTCATACACTACTTGTCGTAGTCAGGGTCCACTAAGACACATGTACATTTTTTGTGCAATTCTGGAGAATCTAGATGGGAATTTACAATATTCACAAGTCTCCCAAAAAAGACTTAAATATTCAACTCCTAGCATGACATCATGTCATCACTACTTACCAATCCCACACACCTCGCAAAAGTCAGTCGAGACCCACCACAAAGGACGTGGGGTTAGCGAGCACCATTAGATCAAGCTTATCACAACTCACATCACCGTGATCCCCATATCCATCGACCATCGAGGAGACCTCACTCTAAGTTCCACCGACCACTACAAGTCTCACTGATAATAGTTTCCATTGGTCCATCGGGGAGACTGACTTTAAAGTCCCATCGAAGTAGCCACGTCCCATTGATGAAGCGCCAACCGCTAAGTCGCTCAAAATTCAAACTTCCTAACCTCGAGTCAGAGGTTGCGAAGTTCTCAAAACCCGTGACATGTCGATAATGAAGAGAACCACAAAGTTGCTAAATCGAGAGGTTATGAAATTTTAGAACTCTGCGACTTAAGTTAGGAAAACTTGAAAACTAGTGACTTAAGTAAGAAACCATTTCCCACCAAAGATATTTCGATCAAACTAGTAACTTTGTCCTATGATATTCAACTATCTGTTCAAAAATGCAAAGGCCCGAACACCAGTACGTTTGAGGTACCATTTCTCAACATTCTCCCACTTACCAAAGAACGCACTGCCTACCAATCAATGCATGAATCCTTTATATCATCCAAGGCACCTACAACAAAATCTATAATGTCCACCATCTTAGGCTACAATTCCAGCCATCCTCCAAAGGAAAGAGACAAGCCATGATGTAAATTCACCAATCTAATCTGAGACACCACCATCAAAACCAACTAATAACAAGGGTTTCAACACACTACCATCACTCCACTATGCTCAACAAGCCATACAAAAGTAATGTCAACTTCAAAGAACTCAACATGAACACAACCATGAAGTTATCCTCCAAAAACAAGATAGAACACCAGCTAGAACTACAACTAGAGAATTGACTGCTCCCATCCAACTGAACAACCCACGTGACTGAAAATAGCACACACAGTAAGTTCTACTCCATCCAATCATACATACCTCCAAGGTATCTTCATCAGTAAACTCATGCCACCTACATAGCCAACCCATCAACTGCAAAAGCAAGCTCCATGTGCTAACCAGTCTAAGAAGACAAAACGATGTATCTAGGAACTCACACTTCATGGGTAATGCGAAATCTTAAAGAACAAGACATAACAAGTCTACCAATAGCATATCATAGAGAGTGTAATCATGTAGTTTCAAGGAACATCCATAATGATATACCAAACCTGTAAATACAACTCTCACAACA
>VDFB02270651.1:602255181-602344798 GCA_007258455.2 Sequoia sempervirens | reverse complement strand
AAATCTCAAACCAATGCAATGTGAAATCAAACCTCTAGGAAGACAACCAAGACCAAAGAGAGCACCTCTGCACATCATGAACCTGTAGAAAAAAAATCCTTCTACATACACCTCTAAATGCCAACTGTGTCAAGTATGATCTCCTTCAAAACCCCATAGAGAAAAACATAACACCCAACCGTTCAATCGCCAAGATCAAACACAACATATATACATGTAATGGATGTAAGATTCTCTAAGAAGATCAAAATATTTCATTTCCCATCTCAGGAATTCAACCCATTGCATCTCCTAAACTCAACATCAATGAAAGTAATCAAAATGCACAAGGAGACAACCATATTATCCATATCTCACAATGAATCCTTTAGAATCATCTAATAGCAATTCAAGATCTATATCCATGAAAGAAAGCGTAAAACTCCTGAGAGAAACAATGGGAAATACCTCTCAAGCGATAAACTACCGAGTAGACCAAGAGTGGGGAATGAGAATGCTCATCCCAGATAACCAAGTCATCATGAATTTTCCAAGAGCAATCACCTCATTGATCTTTGTTGAACTCACGTCCAACCAAGGTGTATGATCCTCGTACTTTCTATTGAAATCTTCATCAAGAGTAACCATCAACAACACTTCTCTTGTCTCAAGAGAATTACAGCCTCACCTTATTCTCCATGTATCCATGAGCATATGCAAATGATCATTTCATGCTAAAATCCAAATGCATCACTGCACCATCATGAAGTTCTCAAGCATATGACCAATGCACCCAATACACAAAGAATTACCAGACCATTGTCAAAAGCTTCAATCATCTGAACAAGGAACTTATCATGACATCATGATCTTACCATTCCCCTTAGGAGATACCGTGCTCCAAGTGACCTTAGCATGGTCTCAAGAGCAATTCCTCCTGCCAAAACTCTAATGCACAAACAAGAGTATATCATGACATGAAACAACTCTAAACCAACATCACCTGCCAAGCACCACCAACACCTCAGCCAAAGACTCCAAGTGTCCTCCATGGTTCCAAGATGTTGTACATCCTCAGATAGTGTCCATGCAAATATGAAAGAACCCTTCTGCAGCAACAGGACCTAAGAATTCCTCCTAGTAGCATCTGTAACACTAAAGAAGATCATCCATCACCAAGTGATGAATCCAAAGTCATTGCTAAAGCTCCCACTAAAATGTGACAACTGAGCTTTCCAAGCATCGTGACCAAACATCTGCTAAATTGAAAAACTTCCAGGTCCACACAACAACATGCCCATCTGACAACAATACCAAGCAATACCAAGGTCTCCAAAATAAAGCAAAAAAATACCATCACTATCAAAAGCTTACACAAAGTAGTGTATCCAAGCTATCCTTGAAATCATGATACAACATGCTACATGTCCCCATAATCAAATATCCAGGTACTCAACACCATCCATCCTTGCATCTTAAAGTAGCTACACTAATGCATAAGTGGAAATAGACAAGGGCAACTAACAAGTCTGCACCAACATAGAATCAGATCTCGCAGACATAGAAAGTCCACTTCCGAGTTGTCTCACAACAAACATGTAGGTAAAGATAGCCCACAACATTGCACAACCCGTAGATCCATTCAACAAAAACATGAAAACCCATCATCGCACTAGAAATTGCAAAGTTGAGATCTCAAAGAGAATAACCATGCAGACAACTTGAATCAAACACCAAATCAAGATCAGATCCAATTTTCCAATCATGTCCACAATGAGCACCATAGTCAAGGAAACCACCAAGCATCACCACAAGAATGTTGAGTGATGGATCAAGTACCAAAACTCACATGCAGAGAAAGAAAACACACCTTCTCAAACCATGTCAAATTGCAATTATCTCATCTAGTAACACCCCAAAATCCAAGGTCTAGAAAATAGCTTAACAACAACTCCACATAACTACAAGTTTTGTTTGATTGTGTAAAACCTACAAAACCACCGAGCCATACAAGTACAAACCATCCTTAAAAGGAAATACCAGTTCAGAAACTCTAGGCCCATTTCAAGCCAACTCCAAAACCACCCACAAGCACATGCATTCAAGAGAGACAAGCTATTTCAGAAGCTTACAGATCATCCAATGATCAACTCCATAGCCTTCTTGCAATCGGGGTACCATAAGACAGTGCCTTCCAATACCAAGAAAAAAACCCAACATAAGCACATTACTCCATGACTGAAAATAACCCAAGCTTCTCCATATCATTAGGGAGCCTCTCACACAGACACCCAATATGAAAGATTTTGTTGCAACACAACCACGAAGCAAAAATAATTACACCCTATGCATCAGGGTTATAATGTTGCTAACTAGGAACCTCAAATCACCACATTCTAGTATGACTAGTTCCAGTTTCTCCATCTTCACCATCTTCCATGTTTCGTGTTGTCTCAGAAACTTAAACAAAAAAGAAAGAACTTCCACTCATCAAAGGATCAATACATCAGTCGATTCCTCTAGATTTCCTCAAGCCTAATAGACTAATAAATCTTCACAGAAGGAATACCCAGAACCAACAACACACTAGGAAGAAAACACATCCCAAAAGAAGGCTCTGATACCACTTCTAAGGAAATAATGGTCATCTAGGAAAGAAACATCCAAGATCAGTAGTTCCTTTGATAATTTTAATTTCATTACATTTCCTCAAAGACATAGACCACTATGCCACAACTTAGTGGAATCAGACATAGTTTATTTCCCACATTGACCCTTAGAGAAAAATTAATGCTAATTAAACCAGTTCCAAACAACACCATTAAAAAAATTCAAACAAGTAGAACCATTAAACATGAAAGATGGAACATAGACCATGAACACAAAAATATACACGGGGAAAACCCTTTCGGGTAAAAAACCCCCCACTCCAAAAGCCTAGATCGCCATTGTACTATTCAGCAACAAAACAATTACAAATACAATTACAGGCTCTAAGCCTTTACAAGAGATTTTCATCTTGTTCCATTCTAGAGAAAAACCAACAGCATAACCCTACTTCGATCTCCCTCTCTCTCTCTCTCATTGTATAATTTTCTAGGGTTTTATATCATTCGTTCTTAGCCCTAACCCTAGTTACAACATTCCAACAGGGAACAATTTGGTTCAACTCCCAACGAGCAATAGCAGTAAATGGTCAAGAGCATTTCATACAGTTAACAAAATATCAAAGAGTTAATTGCTCCAATTGCTTCACAACAACCAAGTGAAGCAAGCAATGTATCACCATATCGATGGGACATCTTATTGCCTCTTATTGATACAAGATAGTCACTCTGATGTTCACTGTACCAGTCCATGTGGTCTCCACTGCCAAGTAAGCATGGCTTGCATCAATTATCTCTTTCCAATTGTCAATTCGACTTCTCCTTCATATATCGCTTATCGTGGTTAGGGTCCACTAAGACACGCGTACACCACTTGTGCAATTATGGAGAATCTAGATGGGAATCTACAATATTCACAACAAGTCTCCTAAAAAAGACTTAAATATTCAACTCCTAGCATGACGTCATGTCATTACTGCTTACCGATCCCGCACACCCCACAGAAGTCAGTCGGGACCCACTACAAAGGGTGCGGGGTTAGCGGGCGCCGTTGGATCAAGCTTATCGCAACTCACATCGTCATGGTCCCCATATCCATCAGCCCATCGAGGATACCTCACTCTGAGTTCTGCCAACCACTGCAAGTCTCGCTGATAATAGTTTCCATCGGTCCATCAAGGAGACAAACTTTAAAGTCCCACCGAAGTAGCCACCTCCCATTGATGAAGTGCCAACCACTAAGTTGCTAAAAATCCAAAATTTTGAACCTCAAGTTAGAGGTTGCAAAGTTCTCAAAACCCACGACATGTCAATAATGAAGAGAACCACAAAGTCGCTAAATCAAGAGGTTATGAAATTTCAAAACCTCGTGACTTAAGTTAGGAAAACTTGAAAACCAATGACTTATGTAAGAAACCATTTCCCGCCAAAGAGATTTTGATCAGACTAGTAACTTTGTCCTGTGATATTCAACTATCTGTTCGACAATGCAGAGGTCGAAAAACTAGTAGATTTGAGGTAGGTCATTTCTCAACAATGTTGAGATGCTCATATAATTTTTTTTTTTTTTAAAGTAGATAAATTTGATCAACTTAATGATTAAGAAATAATGGTCTGATTTCTAATCTCACAAATAAGAATATCATTTAGCCAAGTTCCATGGTAAAATCTAGAGAGATGAAGTACACAAACAAACATTTATGAACTCAACTCTTATATATGCACAAAATTTGAGAGACTAATTTGATAAAGATAGAAAAAATTAAGTGTCCAACTCATTTTCAACTTCAATGTATTCTTCAAGAAAAATGCACTTAGAAGGGAAAAATTCCTCTATGACAAACCATTCTAGATTTTGTTGAAAAATGTAGCAGTTTAAGCATAGATGATATGAGCTTTAATTAAGCTACATTACTCTTGATGAATGGATAATTTTAATGTAAGAGGAAGTCCAATAGAGGTAGATGGAATTAAATTTTTTTTACATTGTGATTAAAAAAATTAATTGTGATTTTAAATGTATCTAATTATGGTATAATTTGAAGGCTCTAGTTCTATTTGGGCCACAATGTTTTATGATATTAGATGCTCCATCTTTGAGATGTTAATTAAATATTTTTCCTTTGCACTTGTAGAGAATTATTTTTAATTGTAAGAAACATAGAAAAAAATCTTTTTAATTGTTCAATATTTATTTTAAATTATATGCATTTTCTAGAGAATATATGATGAAGTGTGTCATCATAAAGTTTGAGAAATTATATTATTCTTTAACCATGGTTTTATAATTGGAATGATGAATAAAAAAGTATATAATTCACTTTCTATGTGGTTGATTCAGACATTATTAGTTATATTTATTAGCAACTCCATCTATTAGTTTGCATTAGTTGGTAATAAAAATAAGTTATTCACAATTGTTTAACATAAGGGCAAGACCAAGTATCTGCTCTAGTTTGTTAAACCAAGTGATTTGGATATCCCATTCATTCAATCAACACATTAATGATGATGCTATCAAGTGGTAGGCTGAAGGGCTTCTTACAACTTAAGAACAATGTTTTTCCTTCAGGATTCCAACCGCCTTAAGACACTAGTTTCCATTCCTACACAACCATTAGTTTCGCTTGATTTGTGCAGGGTGTTCAGCTTGTAGTTGCTCCTTGTTGCAAGATCTTCATACACTTCCATTTTCTTTTTCTAGGAACATAAATTAGCAAGTTTGTTACTTTATTGTGTGTCTGCTACTCTTATCTTGATTCCTATTGGAGTTGGATCATCTAGGTGTTTCAACCTCTATGGACCTTCCTTTCAGCTAAGGTTTTGTTTTAACAATGTAGTATTGTGACTTTCTCTTGGACAATAATGGTTTCTTAGAGAAGTTAGCTCTATATGTAATGGTTACTCAAAAAAGTGATCTCTACATGTAATTTTGCAACTAAAATCTATGGATGAGGGGTGCTACTCATTTCTAACTTCGATTCACACTACCTATGTGAATTAATTTCCTTGCAGCAACACTTAGAATGTTTTGGCTTTGTTGTTGTCTTGTAACAACATTCTAACTGTCCATTTGTTGCCTTTTGCTTGTATTCGTGCTACTGTATATTATTGTTATTGGTTCTTTGTAATCTTATTTTTCTACTTATTTCAATAAATAAATAAATAATTTATTCACAAATGATGTTAGTGGAAGTTAATATTATCTTCTAGAAGAGGAAATGTTATATTGCAACTAAACAAATGTAATAAATAATGTTTGTTAACCATATTTATGCATATAATTGAATATAAAAGGTAATATATCAATTACATTCAATGTACATCTTCTAAAGATTTTTTTTGGTATTGGTACATAATGACAAAATAACATAATGACTAAAAATCATAAAAAAATAAATTTCATCCTTGATATTCAAACAAATCCTAAAGAACACTACCTACAAATGCATGCATATATTTTGAACAAATTTATCCATTATAAATAGTCATATTACATTCAATAGTGATATAAAGATAAGGAAATTATTTAATGTTAAGAGTAGAGATCTACTTCTCACAAGATCCTTGAAAGAGAACAAGTCCAAACTTTTCTCACAAACTATAAGTCCTCAAATGGCTAGGTGGATAATTTTTATGATTTTCAAAAGTATTGAAACTAAGGGTCCCTTAATTTTTCTTACTATGATTTCATAACACATTAGATGATGAGTGAAGTGGTTGGTTTCCTCTCCCAACCATCCTTCTTGTTCACTCCATATCCATGACCACTCAATACAGACAAGCAAAATGATTCCACATTGAACAAAATTTTACTTCATTTTTCTCTTCATTCATGGTTATTGCTCTAATTTTCTAATACATTTTTTATGAATCGATCTATTAGCATGTTGAAATTATCTAGTGATAATATGTTTGTTTTTGTTTCTCTCAATGACATAAATAATGATAATTCTTTTCAACCTTATATGTGAGAAATTAATATAGAAAAACCCAAAACATAAAATGGTAAGTAAAAATGAGAACAACTCGTGCTCAAATTTGATGTTACATGTAAAATAATACTAACATAAAAGTATACATGCTAATGAGATAGAAATTTTACTAAATATAGGAATAACACCTGAAGATGTATATAAAATTCCAATATGTAAGGATAGATCAAATCCTAAATAAAAAATCTAATGCAAAATAAATGGGTAGAGTTAGGCCAATAGATCTATATGTTTATTCCTATTAAACTTTGGTATGTACTTATCATTATTGTTTAGAATTATTAAAACCTTTAAGACCTCTTACACTCAAATTCCTATTGTATAGATATGTATAATAGTGAAATTGGCATACTCATCAGATTTCCCATTTAGGCTTATGACCCTTTTGAGAAAATATATTAATGAATATATATTGCAATAAGTTGATGCAATCTAGATAAGAGGGTCCAACAAAATACTACCTAAGCCTAGCATCCTATAGAATCACCTACAAACCTACAAAATAAAATATAAAGTGAATAAAAAATAGTTCTATGTTCATTAACATAAATAAAATTTACCTTCAAAGGTTGCAATTTAGTCTAATAAGAAGCTTAAACTCATTACAAATACATAGATTAAAATAATAGTTAATCTATGCCTAAGATAAATAATCCTTTCTCAATTTGGGTCTTCCCCTATCTTCCCTCTCCAACATATTTATCCTCAAATCCACTTCCTTATCTTAAATGAATAACTGATGCAAGAGCATCCCTTGTTGTAAAGCAATCTTGTATCAACCAAAAGCATTTCTTTTCTTTCAATTCAATATGTAGATATCTCAGTAGTTTCTTCCATGTTTTATTTTTTATCATTTATCAACTTATGGAGTAGGATATTGGCTCTACACGAGGTCATCTTCAACATATCTAGATTTTAGGTTATTTGCATTCATTTACAAAAAGTTACTGCTCTTAGAATTTTGTTGTCAATTCTCAGATAAAGTGCATTCATGGCCTAGCTAGCTCAAATTGGTTGTGAAAAACATTTTTAGAATGTGTGGAGCTTAATGAAACATCATTCAAGGAATTTTAGGTCCACAAGGAACTTCCTTGAGGATCCATAATACATTTCCATTTTTGATGGGTTATCTTTCATGTTCTTGGCCTACCTACACATTTGATCTTGATTGGGTTTGTAAGCCCTTGAGGTCGACGTGGATCATAATTGAAGCTAGAGATTCATATTTAAGATCATTTGTAATCCTTTGGGAAGTAGTTAGTCATTAGTAAGTAAGTTAGATAGTTAGATCCAACCTTCAAGGTTGTGGATTGTAATAAGGCCTTGTGTCAATTGTAATATCTTGTAATTCCCTTGTAGTAGGCCTATGAGCCCTAGTCATTCCATATATAAGGCATATGATGCATGTAAGACTAGAAGTTATATAATCAATGATAATTCATGTTTGTTGAGAATTTCTTGTGTTATTTTTGTTGTGTTGGACTCTAGGATGCATGGTTGGATAGTCCTTTCTGGACCCTCCATCTATGACTACACCAAGTGGTATCAGAGAAATATTTTGAGTCCTTTGGGAGAGAAGGAATTCATTGTGGTGAATAGATCACCAACCTGAGGTAGCTTACAAGTGTTTTCAACCAAGTGTCGACTATGAGGAATCCTGCAAGTGTTTTCAACCAAGTGTTGACTATGAGGCATCATGCAAGTGTTTTCAACCAAGTGCCAAATTTATGAGGTATTTTAGACCTTGTAGCTAGATCTTAGAATTGAGGAAATTGCACTAGATCCAAGGGGAAGAGATTTCACCAAGGAGATCGCCTATTATGGTAAATATTGTTGGACAAATGGAGAAAATGTTGGAAATGATGAAGGCAATGAGAGTTCGATTGGATGTCATAGCATACGATAGAAGGAGAGGTATAAACCCTATACATGAGGATAAAAGTGATGATGATGTTCAATTAGATCATAGTGTAAATCAAAATGAAGAAAACCTAGAAGAAGAAGAAGATTTAGATCAGGTAAATTATATGTTGAAAGCTATTTCCAATATTGGTAAGAGACTTAGAATTGGAATTCAAAATTATGTAGGAAAATTAAATCGTGAGGAATTGATTGATTGGATAAATCATATGGAGGAATACTTTGAATATCAAGAAATTGAAGATTCAAAAAGGGTGATATTTTTAAAAACTAAGTTGAAAGGACATGCTGATATATGGTGGAAATAAGTTCAATTGGATAGGAATAGAAGGGGAAAAGAGAAAATCATAAAAATGAGATAGGATGGTGACAAAGCTGAAGAATCAATTTATACCTATTAATTATGAGCTTGAGTTGTTGAAAAGATTGTAGAACTTGAGGAAAAAGGAGAAATCTATGAAAGAATATATTGAAGAATTCTAAAAGATGATCATTAGAGCTAGACATGATGAAGTAAGCGAGGAGAAGGTTATGTAGTTCATCAATGGGCTAAGAAAGAACATCCAAGAAGAATTGATCCTGGTGAAGATGACAACAATTTAAGTAGCATACCAATTTGTGCTGAAGGAAGAGGAAAAGTTGAACAAGAAGTTTGAACAAAGACAAAGAAGTGCAAGAGAAAGATTCCAGAGAGAGAAGATCATACGTGGAGCAAAAAAAGGATGGGAAACCCTACACCAATGAGGAGAAAGATAATAATTCCTATTGCAAAGGAAGAGAAGATAGAAATTTCTATCGCAATGATAGAGGTCATAATTCCTACCACAATGATGGATATAGGAGAGATGAAGGAATATTTTAGAAGAGACCATTTAAAGGAACTTGTTTTAAGTGTGGAGGTGAAGGACATAGATAATTTGAATGTCATCAGGTAAGTATCGCTAAGAGGACTGAGAATAACAAAAGGAAAACCTATGTGGATGAAGAACCTGGTGGATCTCCTAGTTCAATTGGGAAACCAAAGAAAGGTGAGTCATTAGTAATGAGAAGAGATTTGATGTATGAAAAAGTGATTGAGGAACCACCATAAAGGAAGAATTTGTTTAGGACAAAATGTAAATCTGGAGGAAAGGTGTGTAAAGTTATCATTGATATTGGTATTATCGATAATTTAGTTTCAAAAGAGATGGTAACCAAGTTGAATTTGAAGAGGTTGAAACATCCACAACCCTACAAGATAGCATGGATTCAAGATGAACATAAGATATTGGTAAGTGAGCACTGTTTGGTGAAATTTCATATAGGATCATAATGATGAAGTGTTGTGTGATATTATATACCCATCAACACATGATATTTATTGTTAGGAATACCATGACAATATGATAGGAAATCAATTTATGATGGGAGGAAGAATACCTATGCTATCAATTCAAATGGCAAGGGACATATATTGATACCTTTGGGAGAAGAGAAGAAAAGTGAAATTTATGGCACTGCCAGACTATGTTTGGTAGATGGTAGCAAGTTTTTGAAAGGATTGAGGCATGAGAACACACGTTTTGCATTGATTCCAAAGAAGTGCAGTAATAAGGAGACAAAGAATTCTGTCGCAAAGGATAAACATCCACCACAAGTAGAAAAACTATTGGAAAAGTATGAGGACATCATATAAGAGAATGTATCAAATGGATTACCATTGATGCAGAGCATTAGTCATCACATAGATAATATCTCCAGAGAAATTTTTCCTAACAAAGTGGTACACAAGATGAAACCTATAGAAAATGTGGAGTTAATTAGATAAATACAAGAGTTGTTGAAGAAGGGATTGATTTGAGAGAGTTTAAGCCTGTGTGCGGTACCTAAAATACTGGCACTAAAAAAATATGGAGAGTAGAGGATGTGTACATAATCAAGAGAAATCAATAGGATCACAGTCAACTATAGATTCCCATTTCCAAGGATGGATGACATTATGGACTATTTGAATGGATCAAAGTATTTCACAAAGATTGACCTAAAGAGTGGATATCATCAAATCAAAATTAGAGAAGGAGATGAGTGGAAGACTGCATTTAAGAATAATGAAGGACTGTATGAGTGGTTAGTGATTCCTTTTGGATTGAAAAATGTACCTAACACTTTCATGAGGTTGATGAATGAAGTACTAAAGCAATTCTTGGGTAAGTTTGTTATTTTTTACTTGGATGATATTCTATTTTTTAGTAAGACTAGAGAAGAACATTTGTGGCAGATCAAACAAGTATTACAAGGATTGAGGAAGGAGAAATTACTGATAAACAACAAGAAGTGTAACTTTATGAAGACGGATTTGGTGTAATTGGGTTTTGTCATTTCTACTGAAGGATTGAATATGGACCCTGAGAAGGTTAAAGTAATAGTTGAGCGGCCTACATCAGTGAACACTGGAGAGGTAAGATCATTTCATGGATTGGAAAGTTTCTATTGGAAATTCATTAGGAGATTTAGTAGCATTTTCACACCCATGATAGAAACACTGAGAGGAGATAGGAAATACTTTAAGTGGACATTTGGAGCACAAAGAAGTTTTGAATTGCTAAAGAAAAAGGTGACAAAGCTACTAGTGTTAGCATTACCATATTTTGATAAAGTATTTCAAGTTGATTGTGATGCCAGTGGAAATGCAATAGGAGTAGCGTTGAGTCAAGAAGGGAGACCAATGGCTTATTTCAGTGAAAATTTGAATGATGTCGGAAGGAGATAATCAATTTATGACCAAGAGTTATATACCATAATTCAGCCTTGAAGAAGTGGAGACATTATTTTTTTCCTAAGGAGTTTGTGTTGTACACTAATCATCAAGCCTTGCTATATTTGAACAGATAGGTTAAGTTGAACCAAAGACATCTAAGATGGGTTGAATTCTTGCAGAGATAAATTTATGTTGAAGCATAAGAGTGGTAAGTTAAATAAAGTTTTTGATGCATTGAGTAGTCCAGAAGAAATTTGTTGACAAGAATAAAGATAGAAGTATTACCTATTTTAAAGAAATGAAACAAATGTATGAGGGTGAACCAGATTATGTTGAAGCATGAAAGGAATGTAAAGAACCAATAGTGACATATAGGAGTCAATGGTTGGATTATTTCATTTAGGAAGACATGTTGTTCAAGGGAAATCAATTGTGTATTTCAAGGATTTCAATGAGGGGGAATTTGATTAAGGATAAGAATAATGGAGGACTAGCAAGGAATTTTGGGGTAGATAAAACAATAGCTTTCGTGATTGAGCACTAGTTTTGGTTGCAACTATACAAGGATGTCAGGAAGTATGTTAAAAGTTGCAGAATTTGTCAAGTAGCAAAGGGGAGTAGTCAAAATATTGGATTGTGTAAACCTTTGACAATACTGGAGAGACCTTGAGAAGATATAAGTATAGATTTCATATTGGGATTACCAATTTAAGACAGAGAGGATATAATTCTATAATGGTAGTAGTGGATAGATTTTCAAGATGACACATTTCATTCCTTGCAAGAAGACTAATGATGGTGTTGATGTTGTTGACTTATTTTTTATGGAGATTGTGAGGTTGTATGTATTACCAAAGAACATAGTTTTAGACAGGGACACCAAGTTCATTGGATACTTTTGGAGGATGTTGTGGAAAAATATGAAGATATATTTGAATTTCAGTTCAACATATCACCCACATATCAATGGACAAACAAAGGTATTAAACACAAGTTTTGGTAACTTATTGAGATGTTTGGTTGGAGTTAAATAAGGAAGTTGGGACATAGTTCTACCACAAGAAAAGTTTGCATACAATAATTTAGTAAACCTAAGCACATGAAAGAAACCATTTGATATTGTGAAAAGGATACATCCTAAAGGAGTTGTGGAGCTCAAAGACATCACTATGGATAATAAGAGTGTAGAAGTAGAATAATTTGCAAGATTCAAGGAAATATTGCATAGTTAGGTCTAGAAACACTTAGAGGACATGAACACTAAGTACAAGGAGTAGGTAGGTGAGAAAAGGAGACAAGGAATTTTTTGTTGGGGATGAATTTATGGTATATATCAAGAAATAAATGTTTCCAGTAGGAACATATAATAAATTGAAGATGAGGAAGTTTGGACCATTTAAGATTCTCAGGAAGTTTGATTCAATAAATGCATATGAAGTGGAGTTACTGGAGGTGATTGGTATATCATCTATTTTCAACATTGCAAACATCTATGGGTACCATGAAGGACAATCAAGTGAGAGTAACCAAGAAATGGAATTGGAGGAGAAGTTACCACATCAATCACCAAAGCAGATTGAATAGATCTTCGACATTAGAATTGGAAGGAACACTAGGAACAAGCAGTACACAAAGTACTTGGTAAAGTGGAAAGGAAGACCGGTGGATGATTCATCATGGATTTCTTAGGTAGAGGTGGACCACTTTGGTTTTCATCTAGCCCTTGAAATGTGAGGGACTCACTTTTCTTCCAACCTTGGGTGTCTGATGTAGGAGCATCCCTGGTTGTAAAGTAATCTTGTATCAATAAAAAAAAATTCTTTTCTTTCAATTCAATTTGTAGTTGTCTCAATAGTTTCTTCCATGTTTTACCAAAATATCATTTCTCAGCTCATGGAGCAAGATATTGGTTCTACACGAGGTCATCTTCAATTTATCCAAATTTAAGGTGATTTGCATTCGTTTACATAAATTTATCACTCTCAAAATTTTAATGTCAATTCTTAGATAGAGCATTCAGGGCCTAGTTGGCTTAAATTGGTTGTGTGGACCATTTATGGAACATGTGGAGCTTAATGAAACATCATTCAAGGCATTTTAGGTCAATAGGGAACTTCCTTGGGGATCCATAATATATTTCCATTTCCTGATGGGTTATCTTTATGTTCTTGGTTGATTAAAGGTGTTTAATCTTACATTGGGATTGTAATCCCTTGAGGTCAATCTAGATTATAATTGAAGCTAGAGATTCATATTTAAGATCATTTGTAATCCTTTGGGAAGTAATTGGTCATTAGTAAGTAAGTTAGATAGTTAGATCCGACCTTCAAGGTTGCAAACTATAAAAGGTCGTGTGCCAATTATAATATCTTGTAATGCCCTTGTAGCAAGCCTGTGAGCCCTAGTCATTCTACATATAAGGCATATGATGCATGTAAGACTAGAAGTTATTGAATCAATGATAATTCATGTTTCCTAATCATTTCTTGTGTTATTTTTGTTGTGTTGGACTCTAGGCTACATGGTTGGACAGTCCTTTCTGACCCTCCATATGTGACTACACCAATAACTTGAGTATCTCTTCATATATCCTAATCCATGCCCCTTTATTTCTACCTTATCTTGTTCACTAACTCAGCATAAGAATAAATAGAAAAAAATATTGTCCTTTACATAGTAATTAGAAACCATTTCCTTCCCTTTTTGATTAAATATTCTAATTTTATATAGTCACCAACTACCAACATCATTATAAAATACCCTTCCAAGATCATCATCACACCCCAAACTAAATCTATGAAAATCTACATGATTTATTTTTGTTGAAATGGCTTGGGGGATTCTAACCATCATTATGCCTACACTATATTTTTTAAAAAATGTCAAATGAATAATTGTGAACAAGAATAGTTATGAAACAACTAAGAAAATTGCATGTCAACTAGAGGATTGTACACAACAAATAAGAGTGATTGCACATTAATTAAGAAATATTGCACAAACGTTAAAACCTTTTACGCACCAACTGTTATGATCTTAACATAAACATGTACTCTATTATAGTCTCATCTCTTCACTCATCTTAGGCAATTGTTTGTACTTAACAAGTTGTAGGAAACTACAACATAAATCTATGCATGATAGTTCAATACACTAAAAATAATTCAATCCTTGTATATCTTTTCACAAAACTAATTTACTATATATATTTGGTCCCTACACATGGATTCACATGGCTTCACTTAGATACACCTAGTTTGGAACCATACAAATTTCATAATTTTATTCATAGCTAGACCACATATTTTACCAACCATGTGGGTTTTACACTTAGCACCTTACAAGGTCAACACCTATCACACTCCTATCCACATGAAAATGTACCATACACTATCGACATCTATCAAAAAGCTGTAAAATCCCAACAAATGACCCCTTATATATAAGTAGTTGTCATGTACAAGGTACAAATAAAAAAAATCATCTAGTAGTAAGTTGTGAACACAATATTTTATAAATATTCTTTAATGAAATATATTTAGATTGCAAAGTCTTCTACTTTTCTTGAATGCACATCTACATGTTAATATAGAGTCTCTTATGCATATTCTACAAAATTTATAGGTTATTTATTTAATTTTTAGATTGTTCCTCCAATACTCATATAGTATAGATAATTGGTATCATAGAAAAAAATTAAAGTTTTTATGCATATTAAAAAAAACTCACAACACAAGAAAAAATGATCATGCCCCTAGTTCAACATCTAATCAATCTTATGAACACCAAGAGAAAATAATAATGGTATAAAAATGCATACCTATGGTTCCTATAAAACTATAGAAAAACTACTCAATATGGCCTTAGAAACCTAGTTCTAGGAAATATTTAAAAAAAATCATGATTTCCTAACTCAAGTTGGACCAATTGTAGGAGTTTATGGTGAACTCCTCAAACACCCTAGGATCACCTGCAAGACAAAATAACCTCCACAAGAGAGAAATGGAAAAAATATCATGCTATCATTAAGGATGCGAGAATGCCAAACTGAATATGGAAAAGTACATATGATTCCTTGCTTATATAGGCAAGGTGAGGAATAGGATTATATGAGATCATGACAAGTGTCTTAATCCTACCACATGATACAATTAAGTCATAACAACCTCAATACAAATATTAAATGCATGAGAGAATTATTAAATGCCTAGATAACTAAAAGTAAATAATGATACATGGCCCCACTATAACTAACTTCTAGAAATGATAACTAATAAACTTAACTCCTAAGTAAACTTATAATAATGTAAATAGGTCCTCACTAATAACTAGTTAGGAAATAACCCCATTCACACCAACAACCCCCCATAAGTGAAACTTAGGGAGTGTAGTTATCATGCAAATGATGCAAGGATGCAAGGATGGGTCCTAACTACTAGGCCATGTTAGGTACCCATGTACAAATGCAAATGAAATCTCTCACAAATGGAGAAAAGGAGAAAACCTAGTGGGACAAAAATCATCTCCAAAAGAGAGATGAAATACAAAACAATAGTGATATCCATCCCAAATCCAATCAATCTCCATCCACACAAAGGATAAAAAGAGAGACCATTCAACCCCCCAATAACGAGATAACCTACTACAAGAGAAGCACTGGAAGTACACTATGGAGTAACACCAGAATCCTTAATTCGACAAGCAAGGAAAGATACTATTTTCTAGAAACCATATTAGAGTCACTCAAGGACTCAAGTCAGAATCATGAAAAGAAACAATAGACTCGATGCCAAGGAACACTAGAAAAATTGCAAACTGGCACAACTCTAAAATCTATGAAGCAATAGTTGGTTAACAAATGATCTGGAACTGAAATGAAGTGCAGATAAAATGCAAACCTGATGCACATAAAAAGGAAATAGTGCATGCACTGATGAATGCTCACATCTACTTCCATGAATAAAAATAACCTTAGATCTATGTAGAGGATGGAATCAACTTTCCAATGATATAAAGTTTTCGAAAAGCATACATTGTATGCTCAAGTTATGAATTTTTGAAAAAAAGGGATAAATTGTGCCAATTGACAATGCAGACATGACCCTTTTGATTTGATTTCTGGAAAATTTACTTGTTGCATGCAAAAAATAATGGATACCTAGATAATATTTTGATGCAAAGAACAAAACCTAGAAATATTTTTTCGATCCAACAAGCAGAAGATGAAAAAATAAATTTCTTTTGACCTTCAATCTATAGAAAAATGGTGTGAAACTTTTTGGACAAATTTTTTCTTTAGATATACTTACTATCTGCAAAATATAGTAGATACCCAGATGATATTTCGACCTCGACTACAAAACCCAAAAATCATTTTTCTCAAAAATGAGTGGAAGCTAGATTTTTGAAGAAAAAAGAAAATGGCTCCAATAAAAAATAGCTAGATTTTAAACCCTTGTAGATTTGAAAAAATATGCCAGATTTTGATGAAACAAAAGCCGATCTTGACTTTCTTTGATGCCTTGGATTCAATGGAAAGGTTCTCAAGACCCCAACTCGCACCCAACAAAACTTTCATGCCAATATTGGTCTCGTAGATTTGGGAAGAAGTCTATAGCACTGAAGCTCTGATACCATGTAGAAGTTTATGGTGAACTCCTCAAACACCCCAGGATCACTTGCAAGAAAAAATAACTCCACAAGAGAGAAATGGAAGAAATATCATGCAATCATTAAGGATGCAAGAATGCCAAACTAAATATGGCAAAGTACATATGATGCCTTGCTTATATAGGCAAGGTGAGGAATAGGATTAGATAAGATCATGAAAAGTGTCTTAATCCTATCACATGAGACAATTAAGTCATAACAACCTCGATACAAATATCAAATGCATGAGATAATTATTAAATTCCTATAAAATTAAAAGTAAATAATGAGACATGGCCCCATTATAACTAACTTCTAGAAATGACAACTAAGAAACTTAACTCCTAAGAAAACTTATAATAATGTGAATAGGTCCTCACCAATAACTAGTTAGGAATTAACCCCATTCATACCAACACCAACATGGATATATCTTGGACAAGAAGTTTTAACACACCATCAAAATCCTTTTAGTGTGCAAGTTGATCTTAGCATTCTAGTATTCAAAATTATAACATTAAATTGGATTTTTTTATTTCAATCCATACTTCTTGGTTTAAAAGTTCAACAAATTTGAGAATATTTAATTCATAGTGCTAAATATCAATCACAATACATCACTATTGGTACGAAGCTAGCACACGTCATGATAGGGAATATGATCCCATCAAAATTCAAAATAATTTTGTAAATTATTTGTAAGATGAATATTATCCCCTAGTATTATGAGGCTAAATACATGAATTTTCAAAAATTACTCCAAAATAGAGGTCAAATTGTGGAGTCTTAAACCATCAAGTTTAATAATTATTATACATGTCTATTTGAGGAAATATTGCAACATATTTGAGTCCTTAAATACACAAATAGGCATTTTCCTCTTGACTAAGTTCTAAGATGGAATTCCTTACGTCAAATAACTTGGGCCAAGAATTTTGCAATACATCTGAAATTTAAGAAAATGCAAAGATGAAGCAATAATAACTATCTTTAAGCAATAACAAGCTTGCACAAGAAAAATTACATTTTAATGAACCACTAAAATGTAATAATGTCACAAGAAATATTTGACCTTCTTGATGATGAAAAAAACTCTAAGGGGCTTATTGCCTCAATACAAATAATCCAACCAACACCACATGAGAATGAGAATGACTTGATTCCACATGAAGTGCTAGGTTAATGGGAATACTACACATTACATCATCAATAATGACAACCAAAAGAAAATCATCACATAAAATATGATACATAGCACCTTAAAATCCATGTTTATGCTCATCCAATTCCATCCCCCTTGAGATGGCTACAACATGGCAATGGAATTCAAGCAAGCCACCAATACATAGTTATTTATGCTATTAAACCTATGCATAACATAGTCACTTGTGACATAATACCCTTAGAATTTTCAGTTTGTTTTCTTAGTAGAACATTTTGTATGTTTGTAAAGGAACTTATGACATGAAACCATAATCTAGAGAATTCAAGTTGGTAATCAACACTATAAGATACGATAAATATTATCCCAATCTAGATTGACTCTAGTATCAACTAAATAGTGGAGAAAAATAATCATACACAAATAGAAGTTCATAAATCTAATATTTTGAACATAGATAAACCTATGCAACTAAGAAAACACACACTCACAACATTTAATATCATACATTTTTTATTGTATTAACATTATTTTTATATTAAATTTTTATATTATTTTACATAAATAGAAGTAAATCTTTACTAATTACATAATCCTTCCCTCGCATTACTTAGTACAATACAACATCAACTTGATTAATAGATATCCTCTTCTAAATAACTCTCTATATGACAAATATATTTGGGAGAATGATAAAATCCAACACTAAGTTCATTAATTGGTCTATCAAGGAAAGAACAAACCAAGTTCACACCCTTTTGGTAATCTAAATTTTCCCATGCCCATAAAGGATGGAACATTGAAAATTGGTATTTACTATTGTGTTCTCACCAATATCTAAGGGAAAAATAGGTATCCCCTTCAATGCATAAATACAATTCTAGATTAGCTTCATGGAGTATTTTATTCCACAAAATTTGATCTAAAAATAAGATATCTTGAGGTTCTAGTCCAATTCTAGAAGAAATCTAGAAATAAATTTAAAACACAAAAATGGATCTATAAATGGATGTTTATTCTTTTTTGTCTCACCAATGATCTTGCAATATTCACGAAACTAATAAATGATATCTTTCATGCATTCATACATTCCTTTTCCATTCTATACTTGGATGGTATTCTTATTTTGAATAAGACTTGGGAAGAACATTCTCAACATTTTGCATAGTTACTTGATCCACTATGCCAACATAAGCTATAAGAAAACCTTAATAAATGCACTTTTGGAACCACATATATTTAATATTGTGTTTACATTATCACATTCTATCTCTCATGTGTTATCCAAAAACATTAAGGTGATTTAAGACCATTCCATTCCATTCCATTCCATACAATCCCACATAATTGAGTATCTTTCATGGACTCACCAATTTTTAATGAAGGTTCATCATTGGGCTTTCACATGTTACTTAGCCACTTAATCGGGTCACACATGTCAAGGAAAATTTTTAATGGAATATTGTGGAACAATATTCTTTTTTTGAACTCAAGCAATTCCTATTGCATATGGCACTAGTAATAACTCTCCCATAAATTGTACAATCATTTGAGATATAAATGGATGCATCAAAATATGCTCTCAATTTCATGTTTCTCTAGCATGACCATCCCATCACCTATCATTTTATAATATTTAGTGATATAGTATAGCAGTACTTACTTATTGAAAGGATCTCTACATTGGATATTATAGGTTGTTAAGAAATTGTACCACTACATTCTCAATAAAGAGGTCCTATTATTCACTTTAACCATTGGTCATTTCAATTTCTACATACAAAATATAAACTAAAAAATTTGAGTCATATGAAATGGATGACATGTCTACAATAATTTTATATGACCATTTAGCATAAGAAGGGGCATGATGACAATGTTACAAATTACATTAGTTGAGAGCTAACTTATGCACATACCACCATATAAGAGTTACATGACCATAGTTTTTTTTATTGAGGATCATTGTACTAAATAGATAAGGATTTTATTAACCCATTAGAGATGCTTGCACAAGCTAAATCTATATGGGAAATTCAAATTTACAAATAAATATAGGACATATTTTTGTTTCCTCTAACATACCCTAGTAATTCTTGAATCAAGAAGCACATTATTCCAAAATAGTAGGTCGCTTTGGTAGCATCAAAATGCTTGATGCAATTCAACAAAATTTTACTAGCCTCAAATGTTCATAGAAAGTGAGTACCACATCATGTCCTACATACCTTACTACATCACAAAGTTGATGAACATTTTTTTTGGGATTTACACCCCTATAACGATATCACAACATCGTTGGGAGTCAATTAGCATGGATTTCGTTGAAAATGTACCAACCACCAAGTATTAGAATGACTCGATATTTTTTATGGTTGACAAGTTTTGTGAAATGACCATCATGATCACTTGTAAAAAGAGTATCATAATTCTAGACATCACAACATCGTTGGGAGTCAATTAGCATGGATTTCCTTGAAAATATACCAACCACCAAGTGTTAGAATGACTTGATATTTTTTATGGTTGACAAGTTTTGTAAAATGAGGTCATCATGATCACTTGTAAAAAGAGTATCATAATTCTAGATATCACACATTTTATTCAAGCATGCTTTGCTCTACTTTGAGCTTTTGACCTTCATTATCTCTAAATGTGACTCAATATTTATCAACTTTCTAGTAAACTCTAGGATCTTGTTGGATATAAAATTATATTAGTCAATAGCTTTTCACCTATAGAAAAATGAACAAAAAGAAATATCCAATCACACATTATTCCAACTTTTATGATTCACAATAGTGCACATCCATACAAATGTGATGATATTCTAATTATCATCTAACATGCTCACAAAAATATATTACATAACTCTAAAAGGCATAGTATTTTTCAAATATATTGTGGGTTTCAACCAATAGTTCTCCTTCACATATTCTACCATGCAATAGCGACATTTGATACATGCAAACTAGAATTAGAAGTGGAAAATTTGCTATGCTTTATACAACAAATCTAATATCTTAATCAATAGGTCCATCAAATTTTTGAGTTCCAATAATAGAAATATAAAGATCACCATGGTGCTCATTGTGTATTCCATAAACCTTTCAATTTAGTAATAAAATATATATTCCTCTTCAAAGGGACTGCTTTTATTATCCACATAATAAGATCAAACCTCTACATTATGGTTCCTGCACCATACTAAATGCAATTGGTGAGAACACTTTCATTCTTGAAATACTGAAATACTTAGGGTCATGCATCTTATCTTCAACACATAAACACTTAAACAATTGTTCCCTCCTCTTCTAAAATTAACATAATCTCAACATCTACTAGAACTTGGACCCTACCCAATTCAATCCACTACTAAAGGATGCCATCATCGAAATGACTAAAACTAATACTAATTTAGGTTATCATTGTACAAATTGTCAAGTAGCATACTAATCAAGCCAAATGGTACAACTTGAAGCAAGTCCATGCACAATTTTATACACTCAAATTTAATGCAATGAATACTATCACTTCTTAAGAATGGGTGAATAATTCAATCACAATCATGCACACTATTGTAGGCTCACCTCTTCACTCAAATTACTTGGTTCTCTATGCTCAACACATGCTACACAACTTTGTGCATGAAAATTCAACACACTAACTAGTATCCAATCCTTGTGCATCTTTGCATAGAATTTCTTGCCTAAATATTTTGGCCTTGCACATGGATGATAATTCTTCACTTGGAGACACCCAATTCGACACCATATGCACCTGACACCATGTTGCACCTACACACATGTTTTATCAACCATGCAAGTTTGGCGCTTGACAACATATAGGTTTGATACTTGACTAGTTAACACCATACAAGTTCAACACCTATCACACTATTTTCCACATGAAAATTTTACCATACTTTTGATTTTTGTTAGAATATTGTTAAAGGCCTTCTTAACAACCCCCCTTTACACAAATAACTATCATGTATAAGGTACACATTGTAAAGTGTTTTTCTTTACTTGAATGTGCATCTACATGCTAATTTAGATTCTCTTATACATATTCTATAACTTTTGTAGGTTATTACTTTAATTTGCAGATTTATCCTATGATCCTCTTGGGTTTTGGATCATAATAAATCTTGTACAATAATAGAGATGTATTGATATAAAATTCAAATAGAATGATCTAAGATCTAGTTGATTCACCTCTTCATGTAATTCTTATAACCCACACATAAAGCCAAAATATTCTTAGCCACCATTTTTTTTGGTGATGCAATATTAATTATAGACTTGGATGCTCTTGCAACTCAAATAGCACAATCTTATACAAAGTTAGGCTCATTCCCCTAGCTTTTACCCATCTCTAAATACACACTCATTTTCATTCATTTAACCATAAATTATCCTTGCATGCAAATACTTCTAAATATTTTCTTATATCTTACATGAGCATTACACCAATTCATTCATGCATGTATTATAATGTGACCATTAGCCACTTAGATCTTATTGCCTTCCCATCCTATGAAACATCCATAGTCACAAGGTTGATCGCATAGTTGAAGATTTACAGCCCCCTTCCTTTTCAAAATTCACAATTGAATTTCAGCCTTCTAGCTCCATTCACCCTTTCCCATTGAGTTGAATAAACACACATTTGACATAGTTTAGAGCTACACAATAACATGTTAAAAGACAATCATTGCATTCATCCATCCATATGAAATCCACATGATGTCTCTCATCTTAGATCATTAAAGAAGCAATTAATAGTGAAACATTTTGATTATGTGCTTTAAAAAGAACTACATAATGAATTTGTATTGTAGAGCCCTTTCCTATTTCCTTTGATCCTTGTACGCTTTTTAGGGCTTGATCTAGGAGTTTAACTTGTCTCCTTGTAACAAAACCATGGCCCTTTAAGGTGTTTTTAAATAACACCAAGGCTCTCTAGATTTCTAGAAAGGGTGTCTCCTTGTAACAAAACCATGGCCCTTTAAGGTGTTTTTAAATAACACCAAGGCTCTCTAGATATCTAGAAAGGGCATATCAAACAAATATTCATGAAATAAGCAAAAGAGAAGAACTCCATTATGCACAAAGATGAATCTAGACTCAAAGGACTAGTCCATGACCACAAGTTTGTCTCATACTAGTGAACTCAGCCTTTAATAAAGTATAAATACAACACAAAATTTAAGGCAAATACTTTCAACTATTATCATTTATTTTAGACCTTCAGGGTTTTAGATATATGTGACATTCTATACATGCATACATTTTTTGATCAAAGTTAAAACATTTTATCTTCTTTTTGCTAAAAATAACAAAACACATTTGATAAGTAGGAAGTATTTTTCACGACGTGTCAAATTATGATATTGCTATCAAGATTCAGCCAAGTAGTTTTTTAAATCAAACTCATTAATAAAACACATTTGTCAAAGTTTTGTTACCCAACTCAAATTATTTAACCTAAATCAATTTGTGCTATATTATATATAAAATTAACCTACATGACACAAGAGAGAATATATTTTTAAGACAGTAGTGACACTCAAGTGCTACTGCTGTGTCTGTGCAGACCAAGTTTAATAAAAATAAATGGATAAATTTATTTAATGAAATGAAAGACATTTGAGATAATAAAAAAAACACCAAGTGGGATTTTTTTCCACGATGATGTTAATATTTGTTATAATTATCTTGAACAAATACTGAAGCTGCATGGGCCTAATGCAATGTAAAGCAGACATGAACAGTGTTTCCTTGGACAAAACGCTTGACTTGAAATTGTTGGGTGGACGTCAATTCTGAGCAGTACATATAAAAGAGATTTATGATTGAGATTGAACTGGATCAACTCATGGCAATGTACTTTAAACTTTATTAGAGGAGTGTAATGTGGAGTAAAATTTCGAGGTAAAAGTAATGTAATTGAAGGGACCCCCAACACTTAGATAATCATCAAAGGATCTGTTCAATCTTATTGGGGTTCCTCTACTATGCTTGAAAGTTATTGAATAATCAACAATGATAGAAATATCATAGGGGAAAAAAAAATAGTTAAACAGTTCATGATTGGAAGATAAATAATTTCTTTTGTCCTCTCAATATTGCTGTTATTATTAAGTAGCTTTGAATGGTTTGTTTGACTGACTGCATTTATCCTCGGATTCCTTCCCAGCCATGGCACTGTGCATAAATGTATGTATGATGAGAAAGGACAGAATATTTTTACGTCGGTGAGAAAGAGAATGAAAACATTCTGTAGGCATTTGCATAGGATTTATAAAGCGATGTCTTGAAGGGAGGGAATTGGAGGAATCCCAAGTTGATTTGAATGAGAGTTAAGTGTTGTCACTGTATAGTTTGTTTTTCTTTCCTTTTGATCTAATCGTCTCAATTTCAGGAATTTTTGTGGGGTTTTCTTGTAAAGTTAGAAAGTTGGTTTCTCTTTTGTTTTTCTGCACAGAAACCATGGAGGACCCCACACGCTTTGCTTTTCATGGAAAAGGCAACACAGAACTGAATATATATATTATATATATATCAAAACCTGGGAAACCACATGCCCCTAGAGTTACAAAACTGTATATTTTTCCTTGTAGTATATATACATAGTTATTCCTGTATTACAAGGATATGGGTCCAAAGCTTGGAATCAGTTCACATTACCAGTAAAGTTAAAAACTGTTGCATGATGTCTCCATAACACTGTAACGTTCAAAACTATAAATTAAACACAGTTCCTTTAAGCCTAGCTACTGTCTTATATTATTTAATAAAGCTAGAAGAATCACAATCATTATGTCCAATCTTAAATAAAGAAAAGACAAAACTTAATTCTTAAAGGTGCAATTCAAAATCTTAGCTGTAGCACAGTCTAGCAGATCAATTTTAAGTCTATGCCTGTACACTAGATGAAATCATATATCTATTGAAAAGTTTGTTTTCAAATTTCACACTATTTGAAATCTTTCTGTTAGTTTTAAGGCGTTTTCTGTAATCCAATATATCACTCTTTTTTTTTGACAATAGATCACTGAGTGTGATCTAAAACATTTTTTT
Organism: Sequoia sempervirens; assembly: GCA_007258455.2. NCBI lineage: Eukaryota > Viridiplantae > Streptophyta > Pinopsida > Cupressales > Cupressaceae > Sequoia > Sequoia sempervirens. The sequence goes on along the minus strand of VDFB02270651.1, from coordinate 602,319,665 downwards.
AGAATTAAAACTAAAGACTATCATACATCCAAAATGTGTGATCTAAAACTTTTTTAAAAATTAAAAACAAAAAACTATCATACATCTACTTTATGGACTGTGGGTAACTCATTCCAAGATTAAAAAGTTTAGATAAAGGAGCTTAAAAGTTGATCTTATATTTCACACACAGAATTCAAAATTCATAACATTGTGCATCATAATACAGTAGCAGAAAATGGTGGTAACAAAAATAAAAGATGACAATTTGCAAAAAAAAGTTTTAAATCTAATGGAGGAAATGAGAATTTTGTTTTCAGATTGAATACACAAACAGCTAACTTACAAGAACGTTAAATTTGATAAGTTTAAACATAAATACACGTTAAATGTCATCTCATCTGATTGATACAGGTCACCAATAGATTCAATGCACATTGTTTCTCTTCCTCTCTTGACGAGCAAAATCACAGCTAAACTTTTCAGTCATTCTATTTACACTACCTAAAAGTCTCTAAAACAGAGACTGTTTGCATTCTCACACCTCTAAAACAGTGTTTCCATTTTTTTTTTCTTATGTATTACCAAACTTTCAAAAGAAAAAAATTGGTAACTCAGAAAGCTAAGTATAAGCTTACTAAAATAATAAATGAACGAACAAATCGATGAATCTGATTGACAACAATGATAATCTCTCAAGGAAGTGCACCAGCAGGAGAAGCATAATGGTGGTAATCGGGCCAGGCAGTAACGGGATTCCAGTAGCCCGTATCGACTGCACCGTCGAAGGCATGATGACCGTGAACATCGACGCCAGCCACCGCCGCCGGCGGTTGCCATTCGGGTCGTTCAGAGAGATTATTGTTGTTGTAGAGGCATGAGAAATCGGGCTTGCAGGGCGGCTTCATATGCAGGCGTGACATTTCCCTGTCTGCGTCGTTATGATCGGCGAGAAGCATCGCCAGCCTGTGCTGTTGAATCCTCCACTGCAAATCGGCGGTGCTGAAAGATTCCGTGTTGGGAGATTCGAAAAACGAGCTCATATCCGCGCCGGAATTCACATCGAGCCCCGCGACGTTCATGTTTTCCGATTTAACCGCCGAGAAATTGAGGCCCAGAAGAGTACTCTCCAGTGACGGCAGATTGGAGAGCGCCTGGCAGCTGCTCTGAAGAATCGATGTGGCGGCGCCGCTGGTGCTCGCAGTCGCCGGTGTGGTGAGCCATGTGACCGATGGCTGATCGCCTGCCACTGTCACAGGCTCCTGCTGTTGCTGCTGCAGTCTGGCAAAGGCTGCCAGTCCTGGGAATTCCATGAAAGAAATCGCTGGCTGCTTGTTGCATAATGCCTGTATAGATTTTGCCAGTCACAAAGAAAGAAATAAACCAAGCTCAGTATAATATAGTCTATCAATCAAATAAAATTTCGTATATTTTTCATTGAACATTTCGGATCATATTTAGTTTCCTGATGTTAGATCATTGATATTAATCCGAAATGTCGAAAGATAAATATACACATTTTAATCCAAAAACTTGAAAAAAAACTCATACCCAACAGTCAAATTAATATTTTTGCTGATAAAATATAGCATAACTAGTAAATGAATGGTTAGGTTGGTACAATATACCTGTAAATGTAAGCTGTTGGTCACATCGGAAGTGCCAGAGGAAGCGGTTTCCTGATCGAGGTGATCGAGGTGGTGGCGGCGGCGCTCTGGCTCTACGGCCGCCTTCTTGTTGGCACGCTTGTTCTTACGGCAGCCTCCGCCGACGGGTACGTTGCGCAAGGCGCCTCCTTTGGTCCAGTAGCGCCGGCAGTTCTTACAGAAATGACGGGGCTGTGTAAGGCTGTAATTGTTGTAGTAGCAGAATTTGGTGTTGAGTGAATCGCATCTGGGGCACTTGAGGACTTGATCAGGTGGCTTCAATGTTGATGAGCGGCGCTCCGTGCCTCCCGCGCTCCCACTGCCGCCAGCACCCGCTGCCGGCGCCGATGCTGGCGGTCTCATCATCAGCTCTGCCGATGTCTTGGCGCCGCCGGAATGTTCCTGAATCATCATTTTCGCCTCGCACCTGCGCAGACATCATCATAGCATTCAAACCCTACTCAAAGTTTGTTCAGACATAAAAAAACATTCATGGAAGTGAAATCCTTCAATTATACTGCTATTATTACTACAAAAACATTCATGGGATTTAAGCCTAGAAATTGAAACCCATTTTTTATCTATCCATTTGGGTTTCTGTAAATTGAAACCCATTCAGATCAATCCATGGTCGACTGATGATACTAATATCGTTTTGAAAGACAACGTCTTGTAAGGCCATATACATAAAAATTTCATGGACTGACTGAGAGATTTTTGTTAGAAATTCTGGTCACATACATGTTCAGAAAGCTTGGATATTTCGACCTGGATCTACGCTTCCAATTATGCTGATGCTACAACGAATTTTTTCATCTCATGGAATTCTTCAGAATCTAAGTTGCTTGATGATGTTTTGCAAATCGGATGAGGGCTTGTTTTGAAAACTATTATAAGAACCAAGAAATCTATTCAGACATTGACAAAATCCGACACAGACATAAAACTAAAATCTGTAACATACATATCATCATAATAACAGACCAACCTTTAGAAAGCCCAATTCGTAGAAGAAAACAGTTAAGAAAAAACAAAATTAGAAGCATCGATCAATGATCCATTTGATCATCCAATCATGCTACTTCTCGCTATCATATCTATACGTTAGTGTGATCAATCTGTCAATCCAGATTAATATAGATGTAGATGAGCCGAAGTTTCTCTCAAACTAGATTATAGAAATGGTCTTTGACAGATTAGAATTGCGATTCAGATTGTTGATGCATACAGAGATTACTTTGAAGCACAAAATGAGATTTTGTATTGTATGAACATGAGCAGATAAACTGTATGAACATGGCAGCTAAGCTGCCAGTTCGCTGAACATCCTGGAGGATCTAAGGGAAGCAAATAGTACTGATCATAATAATATATGATTTTATTCCACCAAAAATACCAATATAAGAAAAACTCTATTCAAATACAAACAGAAGCTGGTTTTCAGATAGAACACTGAACAAGAAAAGATGAATAAGAAACAGTGATGATCTCATATTACAAGCCTGGACATATTCATGATTCAATTATGAGTTATTATAGAATAAATCTATCGATAACATATGTGATCGAAAACGTCTAGTTAAAACCAAAAACTATCATACAGAAAACTCATGCCTAACTATCTAATTTTGGTGACTGATAATCTCATTTCTCATGTTCCATCTCACATTTAATATCTCTATCTATTCAATTATACTACTACTTTCAAAATCTGCATCTATGGTAATTTTGATGATTCATATTCCTTATCTACACAAGTTTTTTGTTTTCAATGTTTGTGAGGCCAAGATCATTGAAACCAAAAGGATAAAAAAACCAAAACCAAAAAGAAATCTTATCTAGACCCAAAAGCAGTGAAAACAAGGATACTAACAAGCACTTGGCATGGCCGTCATGGTCTGAACATAGATTTAGCCATCACCCAATTACTCAAACACTAGAAAAATGTTGCAGTCTATCTGAAAAAAGGCCTCAAGGAACACTTATTTTAAAAATGGAAGACACACTTTTACTTTAAAAAGTCATCTCATCCAATACGCAATTCCTTTTGTCCAATCCCCCCAAAGATGAAAAAGAAGCTTGGGATTTTCCTTTACCTTAAAGCTGCCTATGATAAAGATCTCTGGGTCGTGTAAAGTGTGTAGCCGTGGATGACACAGCGAAGGTGTAGGGATTAAATAGGCTGAGATTCACTGTGTGTGGAGGCCATGAATCATTTGCATTGGGCCTCAATTTTCGGTTTGAATTTGGAGGCAACAAAAAGCTAAGGCCAAAAAGATGAAACCAGTACTTGGTTTTGCTTGGATATAAGATAAAGCTATTCTGTGGCCAAGGCGGGGAGGAGGGCAGACCAAATTGAATGAAAAAGAGAAGACGCGGCTGTGGAAATAATCAATATCAGTGCACGTGGTGTGCAGAAAACACAGTGGTCTCAGGTTCGATTCCGCTTACTAATTGGGCGATTAATGGATAATGCTTGAATTTAGGGTTTGAAGAGGTGGGTGAGGGGCACCCGTGAAATGGACTAAATCCTGTGCTTGTAAACCTCCTCTTCCGCGTGCTTCCGCCCTTTCTTTGTCAGGAGTCCAACTATTTCTCTCCCTACAACACGTGCCAATTGTGAACGGCTCATTGCTTACGTGGCAAACTGTTATCATTTATCTGGGTTGTTTCACTAATCGTCGTCAGCTTCCTTGCATACGTGGCAATTTCATATCATTGTGTTTGTTGCTTCCTAGAGTTTTCTCGAGGGTGCCCTACTCTCTCACTTATTTTCTTTTTTTAATAATTATAGATAAGGAGAATTACTTACGTATTATGAGATTATTTGACTTTTGCTGTTGGTATAGTGAATCTTAAATAGGATATATCTTTCTTGAGTGCCAAGAGGTGAGATTATTATTATTATACTTTTGTTATTTACATGATATTGTTCAACTTTAACTTTTAATGTTTAAACAAATAAGAAACTATGGTTGACATCAAGGTCTCACTAGCTTAAAAATGAATTAGCATGTGAGGTTTGGGTAAATTAATAGAGATATTTTGAAATACTTTTTGAGGTTAATCGAGAATAAATTAATTTAGATTAAGTATTGATAGTTGAGATTATATAAGAGTTATTTTGGAAAAGTAAGTGCAAAGGAGAAATGTATTTAATTTGTCAACCAAACAATGTATATTTTTTATCAAGATTTGGGATCTTGATCTTTTTCTACCTTGAAAAGTGTGATATTTTTGTCACTAATTGTCTTAGATATTTCAATAAATCAATGCTCTATTTGAGATCAAGTCCAAAAGTTTGGGTGAAATTCATAGATGTTGGTTCATCCTAAACCTGGATCTAACCTTGCATAATGTATAACTTTGTTTTGTTGTTTACTTGGTTGACATTAATATGAAATCTACCTGTCCTTGATATTTGGTGATTGGCAATATTTTAAAATACCTTGGGAGGGCTATCATTGTGTCATAAGGAGATGTGTTCTCCTAGATCAACCCACTAAATTTGTGTAAAAGATTGAAGATAATGTGCAAGGGCCCTCTATAATTATGTGTGTAGATTAATTGTTATTTGTTTTATTGCATTAAATCCAAATGTTTTTTCTACCAATTGATTACTCATTTGACGTTCTAGGGTGAGAGAGGATGCTTCAGAGACTAGAGATAGTATATGAATGCTAATGAATGCCTATAAATACTCACATAGAGAATCAAATTTCACAAAATGTGTACTTAGTTGACTTAAGGTAGGAAAATAAAGGGCACCAATTAGCCACAATTAGAATTAAATTTTACAAATCTAACAAGGGTCAAGTCTATGACTATGGAAATGATTGTGGGGGAAAATGATCATATCCGAGTGTATGGTGGCTATATGGAGGTAAGTGTATATACTAGTGTATGGTAAATTTCAAGAGGAGGTGAACGTATAAGAGTATTTGTACACAAGGTTAAGGTGTGAGGAAAGTGCACATGAACATATACAAAAATGGATAGGTAAATGTTAGGAAAAAGATCCCAACTTTGCACAAGATTACACCATTGGTCAAATTATTACATGTATCAAGATATTTTCTCAAAACAGGCATAAAAAAGAAAAGTGAAATATGATACAAAATGATGTAGGTTTTTCATTTGTCATGCATTCTCCATGGGATCCCAATAAAAAAAGAAAAGTGAATTTTAGATACAAAATAGTCACTTTCTTAACCATTTAGAAAATAAGGAAAATATGAAATCAGTGAAGTTAGGAAAATATTGCTTATTGGGAAGATGATAATGGTATTTTTGGTTTGTCGGCCAAATTTGAATGACAAGGTACATGGAGCATAAGGCATGTCATATGTTAATGCTTCATTCATTCATAATGTTGAGTTTTTATAACATAAGATTTTTAGTGACACTATATTTCCCCCTTCAATTAGTTGTATCCATAGGATGCAATAAATTAAAGGAGAGGGAAAACCATACATGAAAGTAAATGTAATTGATAGATAGGAATGCAAGCATGGAAACATGTAAAGGAATAACAACAATGAATATAATGGATAATAGCATGTATAACATATAGAATGCTAAGATGTGATAAGTGAAGGGAACACAATCTATTGAGAGGGTGTGAATCAGTAGATCAAATCTATTTAAAATTCTTAACTTCAACACATATATCTGAACATGAAACTTGAATCTTCACTACTACTAATCACTTGCACTTATCATAAGCACACGTGTCCACACAAGAGAACACCAGATATACATGGAAACCTAAGATGGGAAAATCCATAGTGAGAATAGTTTCTTGGAGATCTATATCCAAATCCAACCTCATAATGCAAGAATATAGCAATTGAATTTTATAATATGAAGTAGGCACCAACCTATCGAAGACACCAATCCCCAAATGTATTTGTAGGCACCAACCTATAGGAGACACCAATACCCAATACAGTGATTTGAGCACTAGCTCTATGGGTAGAATACCAGTGGACTATGTAAAAATTACAAAGATAAATCTTATAGACCTATAGTGTCAATTGCACAACTTGAAAATAGTTTGAACTTGATTCAAACACTCTACTACACTTCTTGAGATCTTCTAATACCATGCACTGCAAACACATGCTCATACAATCGTCTCCTTGTATATGCACTCACCACCTTCTTCTTCAATTATACTTCTCATTGTGCATCCATGCAAAAAATAATTATATACAAGGCATCACATAAATCATTACTCCATGTCAGTCAGGGGTTTGGAAATAAATAGGATGGCATAAGATGGACCTAAATTCAAATTTTATGAAACGTGTAACAGGTCAGTCCTAAATTAATTTGTTGCTGCCAAAAGAACATGATGTGAATGTTCTTCCACATGAACCTTAACTAGGTCCTATCTTAACACCACACACTAATTTTGAATGTTGTATGTAACTATTTGTTACCGCATAGTTCATGAACACAAACTAGTTGACAAACAAGAACAAAGAGTCTTCTATCATTTCAAACTTCTTGCATGCTAAACATATACTTCATAAACTCTAGAATATGATAGAACATGTGTAGACATACTCTCTGTTCAAACCATAGAGCTAAACATGCCTTGTGAACATAATTTTATTACTAGAGAAATCTCTCTTCCCTAAAACATTCTGGTACAACCTTCTCAATCACCTCTAATATTGTGAAAAGATGTTACAGTATGAAACTACATATAGTACCTCAACTTATTTTATCAATATAGCTAGCAATATATACTGTTGCAACTAAAAATGATATGACAATATAATTACCAACATAGATAGGTATGATAGTACAAATTCATTTAATTCTTATTGATCTCTTGAAAAGATAGTACCACCTCTGACCATATCTCCTTTGACATCAATGACAACCTTTGTTCACTAATCTCCCCCTTTGTCATTGATGGAAAACAATAAAATGCTAGCCACACATGAAGACAAATATGATTTTCATTTTCATTTCCCCCTCTTAGAAGATATAGCATTTTGAGTTCCACTTCTCCCCCTTTTACATCAATGGAAAAGGTCAACTCTCCCCCTTTGCATTTCCAATCACTTTGCACAATTTGGAAACTTGTTTCCCAGATAGACTCCCTTGAGTCCATACCACACTGCTTTCATAAACATTTTGCAAGACCACCAAGCCTTATTACAGTAGGGATACCATGCTCCCCCTCAACCTATACTTCCTCTTGATTCAAGAGGAGGGAGAAACAACTCCTAGCTTCTTTTGAAGAGAAACTCAAAAGTCTCCTTAGGAAGTTGTTTTGTGAAAATATTTTCCACTTTCTCCTTGGTTTTAACATACTCCAACTTCACCTCCTTTTCTACAACCTTTTCCCTTAGACAGTGATACTTGATTACAATATGCTTTGTCCTTGAATGCATTACTAGATTCTTTGAGATGTTTATGTAACTAGTATTATCACACAAAATATAAATAGGTTCATCAAATTCAATCTTTATCTCCTTCAATTTTTGTTTCATCCATAATACATGAGTGAAAAATGTAGCTACCATAATGTATTCCACTTCTATTGTAGATAAGGAAACGAAATCTTGTTTCTTGCTCAACCATGATATAACACTATCACCAAGAAAGAAAGCTCCACTATTTGTACTCTTTTGGTCATCTATGCTTCCTATCCAATCTACATCTGTGTATGCAATTAGAGTAAAATCTTCGCTCTTAGGGTACCACAAACCAAAATTCATCGTAGCCATCAAATATTTGAATATTCTCTTTATTGCTTTGACATGATTTTCCTTTCATGCTACCTGAAATCTAGCTACCATTCGAACTGCTTGCATTATGTCTGGTCTAGATGTAGTCACATATAATAAACTACCAATCATGGACCTATACAAGGTCTAGTCTACTAGAGAAGATTCATCATCTTTACTCAGCTTACATCTAGTAACCATAGGTGTACATACCATTACATTCTTCCATCTTGAACAATACTCAACATCTCCTTTATATATTTGTTCTCATAAATAAATATGCCTTTAAATCTAATTGAGTAATTTGTAAAGCAAGGAAGAAAGACAATTCTTGAAGCATTGACATTTCAAATTCACTTTGCATTACATTCTAAAACTCTTTACACATGTCATCACTATTTCCAACAAAGATAATATTATCAACATAAACAACTATATACAGGTTGTTATCCACACTGTCTCTATGGAACCTTGCTACTGTAAATACTTTTTTAACATAGAATACCAAGCTCTAGGAGCCTATTTAATCCCATACAGATCCTTTATTAATTTGCATACACAATCTAGATTATCTGAGCATTGAAAGCCTTCAAGTTGCTCAATGTAAACTTCCTCTTCTAACTGACCATTTAGGAATGCAAACTTCATATCCATCTAATATACCTTGAAATTCTTGAATGCTGAAAGAGCCAAAAATATTTTGATTGCCTCTAGTCTTGCTACAAGAGAAAATGTCTCTTCAAAGTCAATTCCTTCAGCATAATATAATATCCCTTACACACAAGTTTGGCCTTGTTCTAGATCACTTCTCCATCTTCATTTAGTTTGTTTATGAAAACCCACTTAGTAACTATAACATTCTTGCATTTAGGTCTCAAGACCAATTCCCAAGTTTCATTTTTCTCAATCTAGGCCAAATCTTCCTGAATGGATTCTATCCAACTCTTTTCTTTTCTTTCTTTTGTATAGGATTTTGGTTCAATTTTTGACAATAATTCAAAATTTACTTGTTCAATGGGTCAATACAGGATCATGGGGGTCCAAACTAGGCCCTTAAGTGATAATGAAAATTCAAATAATCAGAGTTAGTCAACTTGACATAAAAAAAATTGAATAGGTTATTAACATAATTTGTAGTAAATTGAATATAGTTTCTAAGCTACTAGTCCTTTTTTGAAAAAAGGTAAATCTATTTGGTGAAAATTTGAAATTTCAATGTAGTAGTACTAAATTTTCAAGAAAAAAATAAAAAGAAAGTGTATGTCTGATCAACCTAAGTACAAGACAATAATAATAATTTTTTTTGAAACTTTCAATATAAGTAAAGGGAACATGCCCAAATGTGTCACTTTTCTTTTGTAATTTTTTTGCAAGTAAATACTTAGTTATGATTTTTTTATTAGAACTTTTGAAAAATATTAAAACTTGTTTGTTTGACCACCATAACTTGGTAAAAAATTTATGAAAAACATTTTTTTATCCTATAGTATGGGAAGCATAGAATGTTCCACATCTTTCATATTTGAAAATGTGAAATCATTTGAGAATTATAGATGTTTTTCAATTAGTGTATCAATCAAGACTTTAGTTATAATTATCTATTAAATTCAAAATAAGGCATATCTTATATTGGTAGAAAGTTGACAATTCTATCAATAAACCCTTTTCGTTTCATTAAATTTGAATAAAAAAGTCATCAGCCACAAGGGCGAACTCTGGAAAACTAAGGAAAATTTCTAAACATTTTTTTATAGTTAATTTTCTAGGTATGACACCCCAAGCCAAATACCAAGGCAAACTCGAGGGAAATCTTGAGGCTGTTGATTTTGTTAGAAAAAATATATATCTGTTTGAAATGGATATATGTTACAAATGGATATTCATTTAAAATGAGTATCCATTCAGAACAGATATCTATTCTAAATGGATATCTATTACCTTTACTGTTTTTAAAATATTTAATATTATTAATATAATAAATATATTATATATATATTAATAATACATAATATATATAATGTATATATAAGATATATATTATATTATATTTTTTTAGATATATAAATTGGGTGCTAGGGGGCACAACCCCGAATACATAGGCATTAACATTGCATTCCAACCAAACAAAAACATCAAAAAATTACATTAACACACCTATATTCAAGCTACAAGACATATTAGTTGCTATCTTCAACTGCCATCACTACATCCTCCTCCCTCCTCTCAACGCCATCCTCCCCATCATGACCTACTGGCAACGCCAAGATTGCCACCCGTTTAGCAAGATTTCCCACCCTTTCTATCTCCTTCGGCAAAGTGATATTGCCTTCCACCATCCACATCCTTTCCTCCTGATACCATCTCACACTCCAAATGATAAATGATACTCAGATATTGTTGACTTGTTGTATCAATGAGGGACAAACATTTCCCAAAGGTCTCAAGCCAAGGCCCAACACCACCACACCCAAATAGTATTTCAATACCTCCCTCCAATGCACTGTAACCAGAAATCGCATTAAGAACCTTACAACCACTATTTCCTCTCGCACTTGGAGGAGCCAAGCAAAAAATATTGAGGAAGCATCATTTTTCACTCTGTAGCGATAGGTTGACAATAGGAACCAAGCATCAGGGATATTTTTGATTTCCCCCAACACCTCCCCATTCATAACCTTGAAAATATTCTTTAGACATGCATCTAAGACCACACCCTTGAAAGACATTTTCCTCTCTTTTTCTCCCAAACTAATGGAAGTCTCCATTGGTTTCTATGAGAAGACTTGTATGATAAAAAAAAGAGCAACTAAATTGTTTTAAAGATGCCTCCACCACCATCTGCACCTATTATTAGTACTTACATTGAAAACCTCATTTACTCCACCTCTCTCTACATCACTTTAATGGATTTCACTTGTGTAGGGGCAATTACATGGAGCACTAGCATACCGTCATGCTCATCAATAATATTAATTGCTTCCTTTGATAGAGTGTATACTTCTAAGTTTCCCAGTCAGTAAATATGGCTTAATTTAAAATCCTCCACATCATCAAACTTTACTAGATTCAATTTATCCATCTTCTTAGCTTCTAATTGGGGGTCGATCATTTCCTTATAGTGTTTATTATGATCATGGAATATCCTTCTAGATGAATTTTTCTTATTTCAAGTTTCTTGTACATAGTCTTAATCCTAACCATGCCACTTGAAACCTAGCTTCATTATTTGTCCCATCTACCAATCACTTTTCCCACACTACTAACATTCTCCCTATATGATCTCTTAAATATAGCTAGCCCTCAATGGCCTTAGATTTCCCTATGCTGAACTGTCAAAGTTTACTTTGATCCACCCTTGATTTGACAGATACCACTTCACATCCATTCTTGGATTCATCCTAAGATCATCATTATGAGCCCATAAATGGGGGATATATTATATTATATATATATATATATTATGTTATGTAATATAATATATTATATACTACATTATAATATATATAGAGAGAGAGTTATATAGGTAGGGTGGGAGGGAGAGACCTAAGAGAGAGAGAGGTGGGTGGGAGGGACAGAGGGAGGTAGAGGCCTGAGAGAGAGAGAGGGGGTGGGAGGGATAGAGGGAGTGAACAACTTGAGAGAGGGGGGGTGAGAGGGATAGAGGGAGGGAGAGACTTGAGAGAGAGAGATTTGTTTAGGTAGGGCGAGAGTGAGAGACCTAAGAGAGAGAGGGGTGTGAGGGATAGAGGGAGAGACCTAAGAGAGAGAGAAGGGGGGTGGGAGGGATATAGGGAGGGAGAGACCTAAGAGAGAGAGGGGTGGGCGGGATAGAGGGAGGTAGAGACTTGAGAGAGAGAGGGGTTGGGAGGGATAGAGGGAGGGAACGACCTAAGAGAGAGATGGGCTAGGAGGGATAGAGGGAGGGAGAGATCTAAGAGAGAGGGAGTTATCTAGGTAGGGTGAGAGGGAGAAACCTGAGAGAGAGGGACAAAGGGAGGGAGAGACCTAAGAGAGTGAGAGAGAGGGTGGGATGGATAGAGTTAGGGAGTGACCTAAGAGAGAGAGGGGGTGGGAGGAATAGAGGGAGGGAGAGCCCTGAGAGAGAGGTAGTTATCTAGGTATGGTGGGAAGGAGAGACTTGAGAGAGAGAGGAGGGAGGTAGGGACAAAGAGAGAGGGAGGGAGGAATGGAGGGAAGGAGAAAGAGTTATCAAGGTAGGGTGGGTGAGATAGAGGGAGGGAGAGACTTGAGATAGAGAGAGGGTGGTGGGAAGGATAGAGGGAGGGAGGGATGGATAGAGAGAGACAGGGAGGGAGGGAGGTATAGACCTAAGAGAGAGAGAGAGAGAGAGGGGGGGAGTTGGAGAGATAGAGGGAGGGAGAGACCTAAGAAAGAGAGAGGGAGTTATCTAATTAGGGTGGGGAGGGAGAGACCTAGGAGAGAGGGGGGTTGGAGGGATAGAGGGAGGGATCATCCTATGAGAGAGAGGGGGGAAGGAGGGAGGGAGGGAGGGAAAGATCTAAGAGAGAGAGGGGGAAGGAGGAATAGGGGAGGGATATGTTGAATGAACAAGGCAATTGAGAGGGGGGTGAATTAGTTGTACCTTAAAACTTAAAAACCCTCACAAACAATTAGATCCACATTAATTCAATTATCCCTTAATCTGTTAGAATTATTTATCATGAAAGTAGTTAACAAAAATAGAACCATAGCAACAACATGCATAATGAAGCACCAAATTTATGTGGAAAACCCAAGAAGGGAAAAATCACAGTGAGGATTAACTCACAATATAAAGTAATATCAATACCAGTTACAAAGGGCTCACTACCCAAAAGAAAGAAAGGCTCATTGGTAGAATAGAAGAGAAGACGAAGAAGAGTGTTACAATGCGAAATCCATCTCAATGCAATAAAAAAGACCACCACAACATCACCAACACCTTCACAGTCTTACAGAAGATTGTAGACACCTTCTGCTCACTACATCCAATAATCAAACACATGAAAACTCACATTGCACTACATAAATTTGTACCTAACAACTCTGCAATTCACATCATTCACATCAAATACCTATATCTTATCATCACTCAACAAATGAACTCATATTTATACCATCTTCATCCTTGAAAAAATTCTCCAAGGTCAACTATGCACCTCAACTATGTAAATTCAAATTAGGTTGGCACCAAAACATTCCCATAGTGGAAAGGAATGGTGGACCACAACACACCTTAGCTAGGACCTAAATCCACTCATACACACCACACCACACCACACTTCCACAAACACAGAAGAAACTCCATAATTAGTGTAAATACCCAAGGTTGGATGAACCTATGTAAACACCATCAAACATTTAAGTACACACTTCCTTAAATCCAAAGATGACTCATGGAAACCACATAACACTTGAACACAATATAGAATATTCCATAAACATCTTGGAAACTGTAGACATGTAAAATATACTAATTGACATTGTGCACTTGATCCCGACCTACTAACATCGTTTCATCCTGAATCATCCCTCAGTCTAACCATTTAATCAAATCTCCTTATCTGATTAAATTCATCAATTTTCATCCCTTAATTAAATAAATCATTTTTTCTAATTAAGTCACTCTCTCTTGTTAATTAAATCAATCCAATCTGATCTAATTATCCCTATTTAATTAAATAATTAATTTTATTTAATTAAATCTCTAAAGTCTATCCATTAAATTAAATAAATTAAAACCTTATTTAATTTGATTTGACACCATCTCTTTTAATTAAATAAATCAAAATCCTTATTTAATTAATCTCTTGTCATATTCCTCTCTTATTTGATTTAAGTAAATCCATAAATTTGAGTCAAATAGGTCACATCATCTAACCTCTCTCATTAAATTAATTAACCCTTGATTAATTTAATCTCATCTTATGTCCCATCCTCTAGATTTTGCAAGTTGCACATGAAAATAGATTTAATCCCTTTATTAAATCTCTATTTTCCTCACAAGGCATCTTTTGGAATATTCTCCAAATTTGAATTCAAAAATTCCAAGTCAACATGTACATCCAACAAGGCAATAACTTCATCTTACATGTCCTTTGCCTTGAGCCAAGTGGCATTTATTGCATTTTCCCTTCCCTCTTACAAGTCATTTCAACAAATTTGAAATTCAAAATATGCATTTATTGGCACAATCCCCAAATCTTGCACATCCTCCATCCACTCATAGATTGACAAGTGGCATCATGCCATTGGATGAATGTTAGTCCCACATTGCTCAAATTTGTACATTCATCCATCTTGGCATTCTATAAATAAAAAGCTCATATCCTCATTTCATCATCCACAAATTATGCAAAGTTATTATGCTAAAATATTTAGCCATTTTCATCCATCACCATTGAGTTCTTAGCTAGGTTTTTGCAGATTTTGGCTTGGAGCTCTCATCCTTCATCAACAAAGTGGATCAATCTCATCAACATATCAAGTTTGTATCTTAGGAATTGGGAAAAGGCCAATTTTCACATCAAATTGGCACCAATTCCCCCATGGGATCATGAGTTTGTACATTTAAATTAGGATTTAATCTATTTTGTTGTTTTTATTGTGTTCTTCATTGTTTTTCTTTCCTAATTTAAAGTTTGCAAATGGATTTCATGGGGAATCCTTGTTCATGCTTGCAATATATAACTTGAGGTGTTTATTCTCTTTTTTTTGTAGGTATTAGGATTGGGGTTCACACAGAAACCAACAAATTCCTTCGCAACAACTTTCACCTAAAGAATGTACACACCCAATACACTCAAATAATTCTTCCATACACTACAATTCAAGAAACTAAATTCTGAAGCACTAAACCTCAAACAACTTCAACAAAAGAAAGATACAAGCACTATTAGCACCCTCCTAGATCTGCAAGACTTGAAATCATTCTGCAGAGAAATTTGGAGCAAAAACATTTCTTTCAGACACCTCTACAATACCTAGTTCACACACTAGTGAAAATAACTTCCTTTGCACAACGATCCAGCACACCAAATTCTGGATGCAACACCTCTAAACACCTCATTTAACATATACAAGCCACACAAGTAGATATTCAACATAGAAGAAATGCAAAGCCAAACCAAAATTCTACTTTGCAACACAAAACACCACTACAACACATTGTTTCCTCTTTTTATTCAAATTTTCTCAAAAACACTTGGGAACCAAGCACTAGAGACACATCCTCAACATCTTTAGCACTTCCTCATCACTACCAAGCCAACTACAACATAAAAAATCAACCATACATCCATAGGCATAATCTTATCAAAGAAACACTAGCAATTGACACCAGTAGCTTACTAATGACAACATAATGAAACTAATCAAAGAATAATCAAAGAAAACATCAATTCAATACCAACTGCTCACACTCTTGCAACAATCTCATGCTCATACAGTTAACACCAATGATAACACCAAAGCTTGTTGACATCAATGACAACACCAACTATACATACTTGCAGAAATCTCCCCCTTAGTCATTGATGTCAACACATGATGTGAAAAACCATCAACAAAAAACACAACTCTAATCATCAATACTCTTCATACCAACTCTTCTTCTTTTTTCTTACTTTCTCCCCCTTACACGACTAGCTCATTACTCTCTCTCTCCCTTCGAAACTTTTCCTTTTCATATTTTTCTCTCTCTCTTTGTGGCTTGTCTTTTTCACATGACTCTATGCCCCTTTAACATCAATGGTAAAGGGAAAAATATTTGCATCACTCATTCTCCCCCTTTCACCACTGCTCTACAACTTCCTTTCCTTTATTTCTCTACATACCCCCCTTAGGAGCACACACCAAATGACATCAATCAACAACCACTACATAATGATAAATCTCACTCATCCTAATTGCAAAAATCAATAATTTCAGTATCTACTCCCCTTGAGAGGTAGCCACCAACATTAGTCTAGATTAAAGAATGAATCTTGAGATCCACTAGACTAATGCATCCCCTTATGCATCTAGTTCAAAGAAGGAGGGAAAATAATCCCCAACTTCTCCTAGAGATAATCAAAAGTATCCTTAGGAAGATCCTTAGTGAATATGTCAGCAACCTGATCCTTTATAGGCACATATTCAAGCTTCACTTCATTCTCTACAACCTTCTATCTCAAAAAGTGATACCGGATTGAGATATGCTTTTTCCTTGAATGCATTACTAGATTATTTGATATGTTGATAACACATGTATTATCATAGAAGATATAAATTGGTTCATCATATACCACTCTGATATACTTTAATGTTTTCCTCATCCACAACAATTGTGTGTAGCAAGATGTTGTTGCAATGTACTATGCTTCTATAGTAGATAAAGACACTAAATCTTTCTTCTTGCCTAGCCATGACACCAATTTGCATACAAGAAAGAATACACCACCACTTGTACTTTTCCTATCATCTACACAACCAGCCCAATCTACATTTGTGTAAGTATTTAGATTAAAGTCAATATCCTTTGGATACCTGATGTAGGATCATCTAAGGTCTGAGAGTGATCTTGCATCGATCTGTGTTATTCCACTCAATAAGGGCTGAGTTCGGACTTGTAGAGCAATCAGCGTGAGGGAGGAACTAATTTCATCATTCAGTGTTGGTCAACATCTCATTGGCGAGACAAAGAGAATTGATTGGGACCTTTTTTTAAGTCCAATTGGCATACTAATGGAGGATTGAAGGTCATTGATGTGACGGGGTGTCATCGGTAGGACCATGTTCTAGGTCCTAGTGATAGAACGGTCTTGTTGGCGTAATGGGGTTCATTGACGAGAGATTTGGATTTTGGTGAGACCATGTTCCATGTCCTAGGGATGAACCAATGGTGATGGAGTGTAACGAGTTCATCGGTGTGAGTTTGTAGTATCGGTGGGACATCAATCTTTGTCCTAGTGATGAGGCGATCAGTGTGAAGTGAAGACATTTTGGTGAGAGTGAATGGTTTCAATTGGACTCATCTTGGAGTCTCTCTGATAGCCCGATAGTTATGATGATAGAGATTTATGGGTTTTCATAACTTCATAACCTTTGACAAGAGGTTTTGGAGTTCGTGCTTTTGGTGATTTTGCAATGTGCATTGGAAGACTTATGGTAGGACCTGATGGGTTGATAAGGATAGATGGTGACATGTATAAGAAGATGATGATTATCGATTAGATGATCGTGCAATTCACATCTTTGTTGTGAATTGCATGGTTTTGAATTGGAATGGTTGACCCCACATCAGAATGATGTATGTATTGGGTGTTGTTATCATCGGTGAGACTTGGGTGTTTCGGGGAGAGATTTTTTGAGGTCCCCTCGATAGGATGATGGTGGAATCGATAGCATGAGCAGTACGATTGGTGTGTTGGTCAATGATGGTGGGTGATGAATGTGGTCACAACATTTGGAAAGGCGAGATTCAATTCCATTCCACATTGTTGTTGTGGAATACATATTCATTGGTTGATGATTGGAAGCTATTGATAGTGAGGTAATTGGATGGTGATACTACGACACAAGAGTGAAGAATGACCAAGCCAAAATGGAGAAGGAATACAATATATAGAGATAGTGAGAGATAGAGATGGGGGGTGTGGAGGTGGCAGAGTAGCCTAAAGGAGGTGGTAGAGCAGAGAAGAAAGTAGATCTCCTACTGGTGAGTGTACAACTGAGTACGAAAAGCTTAGATCTACAATTTAGAAGATGAGTGTAGTGAGATAGCCCATGTGATGACATTGTAATTCTGTAATGTCATTTTCATTAATAAAAGAAGGTGTTTGCTTCATTTTGTTGTGCAAACTTGTGTTGATGCTGTGTGTTTTAGTCTATAAGGGGAGTACCCTTCATTAGTGGTATCAGAGCTGGTTCTCTTGAGTCTGTAACAGAGCACTGAATGTGAGGTAGTTGTAGAAGGACCTGTGAGTGTGGGTTGAAGCTAGAAGACTTGTGGGTGATGAGTTGAGAAGAGTTGTGGAAAGAATATTTGTTGCAAGCATGAAAGAGGGTCTGTAACTACTATCCTGTAGTAGAGATAAAGCTGGGTAGAAGGTGTAGAGTTCCTCCATTGAGAGAAAAGGTGGGTAGAGGAAGGCATCTTCCAAAGTATTTGTTGTGTATAGGATATTTGTGTGAGGGATATATTGTTGTAAAGAGTACTTGTAACTACAAAGGGTCTACAACTTTCTTAATAAAGCATTGAGTGTGTGGAAAGTGATTGATTAAATGCCAAAGAAGAAAGGAAACGAGTTTTTCATAGTTGTGTATGCAGATGGATAGGATGAAGAAAATATTGTAGAAGTATGTTTTGAGGATAACATGAAAGAAGATGGTAATACTATACTAGAGGATGAGAAGTAAAAAGAAAGTGCAGTCATCAAAGAGGAAAAAGTTGCAACAGTATGCCCTCATGGAGGCATAGAGAAAGAGGTTGAGGAAGATGAAAAAGAAGAGATTACAATAGTGGTTGAGGATGAGATGAAGGATGTAGTTGTTGCAAATACTTAGGTTGTAGCAGTAGAGAATGAGAGTGAAGAAGATGTGACAACAGACAATGGTGATGTGAACATTGTTGAGAAAGAGGTAATGCATAATGTTGAGATGGATAAGGTAGTGAATGCATATGAAATAGTTCAAAATGATTGGTATGCAAGGAAGGATTTTCCTAGTGTTGTAGAGTTAAGCACAAATGCAAATTGGTGGAGGTGGACAGACTGTGGTGGGTTGAATCCTACAAGATCATAGGTGAATGAGAGATGCATTCAAAGGAGGTGGTCGGGTTCAGGTGGAGTTGATTCTACATTCAGGAGGTTGAGTACAGTGAAAAGTCTTCAAAGGAGGAGGTTGCTTGTTCCAACTAAGTGTTGGAAGAGGAGAAAGAACAAGCTAATGAGGGTACTAGTTTTTGCAATGGGGTTGGCTAAGGATGGCTTGCAGTTTGAAAGGGTGGTATTACCACTCAACCCCATTTTGTGAACCCATATTCACAAAATTATTCCTACCCCAGGTGTCTGATGTAGGAGCATCTAGGGTCTGAGAGTGATCTTGCATTGATCTGTGTTATTCCACTCAATAAGGGCTGAGTTCACACTTACAGAGCAATCAGTGTGAGGGAGGAACTAATTTCATCATTCAGTGTTGGTCAACATCTCATTAGTGAGAAAATAAATAAATTTTGGGACCTTGTTTTAAGTCCCATCGACATACTAATGGCAGATTGAAGGTCATTGATGTGACAGGGTGTCATCGGCAGGACCATGTTCTAGGTCTCAACCATGGAACGATCATGTTGGCATAATGGGGTTCATCGATGAGAGATTTGAATTTTGACAGGACCATGTTCCATGTCCCAGTAATGAACCGATGGTGACAAGTGTAACAGGTTCATTGATGTGAGTGTGTGGTATTTGTGGGACATCAGTCTTTTTCCTAGTGACAGGGTGATCGATGTGAAGTGAAGACATTTTGGCGAGAGTGAATGGTCTTAGTGGGAATCATCTTGGAGTATCTTCAATAGATTAACAATTATGATGCTAGCAAGTTAGGGATTTTCATAACTTCACAACCTACGACAAGAGGTTCTAGAGTGCGTGCTTTTGGTAATTTTGCAATGTGCATTGGAAGTCTTATGGTGGGACCTGATGGGTTGATAAGGACATATGGTGATGTGTACAAGCAGATGGCAATTATCTATTAGATGATTGTGCAATTCACATCCTTGTTGTGAATTGCATTGTTGTGAACTAGAATGGTTGACCCTAAATCAGAATGATGTATGTATTGGGTGTTGGTCTCATCAATGAGACTTGGGTGTTTTGGGGAGAGATGTTTTGAGGTCCCCTCAATAGGGTGATGGTGGACTCGGTAGCGTGAGCAGTACAATTGGTGTGTTGGTCAACGATGATGGGTGAAAAATTCGGTCACAACACTTAGTGAGGCGAGATACTATGCCATTCCACATCATTGTTATGGAATACATATTCATTGGTCGATGGTTCAAAGCTACTGATAGCAAGGTAACTACATGGTGATACTATGACATAGGAGTGAAGAATGAATAGGCCGACATGGAGAAGGAATACAATATATAGAGATAGCAAGAGATAGAGATGGGGGCTGTGGAGGTGGTGGAGTATCCTGAAGGAGATGGTAGAGAAGAGAACAAAGTAGATCTCTTGCTAGTGAGTGTAGAGCTGAGAGCGAAAAGCTTAAATCTGCAATTTGGCAGACGACTATATTGAGATAGCCCATGTGATGGTATTGTAATTTTGTAATGTTATTTTCATTAATAAAAGGTGTTTGCTTCATTTTTTGTGCAAACCTGAGTTGTTGCTACCTATTTTAGTCTGTAAGGGGAGTACCCTTCATCAGTGGTATCAAAGCTAGTTCTCTTGAGTCTGTAACAGAGTGTTGAACGTGAGGCAATTGCAATAGAACATGTGAGTGTGAGTTGAATCCAGAAGACCTATGGGTGATGAGATGAGAAGAGTTGTGGAAAACATGTTTGTTGTAGGCATGAAAGTGGGTCTATAACTGCTATCCTCTAGTAGAGATAAAGCTAGGTAGAAGGTGTAGAGTTCCTCCACTGAGAGAGAAGGTGGGTATAGGAAGGCATCTTCCAGAGTATTTTTTGGGTAGAGGATAGTTGTGTGAGTGAGATATTGTTGCAAGGAGTACTTGTAACTAGAGAGGGTCTGAAGCTTTTGTAATAAAGTATTAAGAGTGTGTGGAAAGTGATTGATGAAATGCCGAAGAAGAAAGGAAACAAGTTCTTCATTGTTGTGTATTCAGGCGAACAAGATGAAAATATTGTAGAAGAATGTTTTCAGGATAACATGAAAGAAGATGGTAATACTATAGTAGAGGATGAGAAGCAAAAAGAAAGTGTAACCATCAAAGAGAAAAAAGTTGCAGCAGTTTGCCCTCATGGAGGCATAGAGAAAGAGGTTGAGGAAGAGGAAAAAGAAGAGATTACAACAGTGGCTGAGGATGAGATGAAGGATGTAATTGTTGCAAATAATGAGGTTGCAGTAGTAGAGAATGAGAGTGAAGATGTGACAATAGAAAATGGTGATGCGAAGATTATTGAGAAAGAGGTAATGCATAATGTTGAGATGGATAAGGTAGTGAATGCATATGAAATGGTTCAAAATTATTGGTATGGAAGGAAGGATTTGCATGGTGTTGTAGAGTTAAGTGTAGATGAAAATTGGTGGGGGTGGATAGACTGTGGTGGGTTGAATCCCACAAGATCAAAGGTGAATGAGAGATGCATTCAAAGGAGGTGGTCGGGTTTTGGTGGAGTTGATTCTACATTCAGGAGGTTGAGTGCAGCAAAAAAAATTCAAAGGAGGATGTTGCTTGTTCTGGCTAAGTGTTGGAACAGGAGAAAGAAGAAGCCAATGAGGGCACCAATTTCAGCAATGGGGTTGGATGAGGATGGCTTGCAGTTCGAAAGGGTGGTATTACCACTCAACCCCATTTTATGAACCCATATTCACAAAATTCTTCCTACCCTAGTGTCTGATGCAGGAGCATCTAGGCTCTAAGAGTGATCTTACATCGATCTGTGTTATTCCACTCAATAAGGATTGAGTTCAGACTTGCAAAGAAATCAATGTGAGAGAGGAACTAATTTCATCATTCAGTCTTAGTCAACATCTCATTGGCTAGACAGACATAATTTGTTGGGACCTTATTTTAAGTCCCATTGACATACTGATGGTGGATTGAAGGTCATCTATGTGATGGGGTGTCATCAATAGGACCATGTTCTAGGTCCCAACGATGGAACAATCATGTTGGCATAATGGGGTTCATTGACGAGAGATTTTGATTTCGGTGGGACCATGTTCCATGTCCCAATGATGACCTAATGGTGATGGAGTGTAACAGGTTCATCAGTGTGAGTGTGTAGTATCGATGGGACACCATTCTTTTTCCTAGCAATGAGGTGATTGGTGTGAAGTGAAGACATTTCAATGAGAGTGAATGGTTCCGGCGGGACGCATCCTGGAGTCTCTCTGATAGCCAGACAGTTATGATGTTAGTGAGTTACAGGTTTTCATAACTTTGCAACCTCTGACAAGAGGTTCTAGAGTTTGTGCTTTTGGCAATTTTGCAATGTACGTTGGAAAACTTATGGTGGGACCTGATGGGTTGATAAGGATATATGGTGATGTGTATAAGGATAGATGGTGATTATTGATTAGATGATCATTCAATTCACATCCTTGTTGTGAATTATGTGGTTGTGAACTAGAATGGATGACCCCACATCAAAATTATGTATGTATTGGGTGTTGGTCTCATTGGTGAGACTTGGGTGTTTCAGGGAGAGATTTTTTGAGGTCCCCTTGATAGGCAATGGTGGACTCGATATCGTGAGTAGTATGATTGGTGTGTTGGTCAATGACAGTGGGTAATGAATGCAGTCACAACACTTGGTGAGGTGAGATTCGATGCCATTCCACATCGTTATTGTGGAATACATATTCATTGTTCAATGATTTGAAGCTATTGATAGCAAGGTAACTAGATGGTGATACTACGATACAGAAGTGAAGAACGACTAGGCCAACATGGAGAAGGAATACAATATATAGAGATAGCGAGGGATAGAGGTGGGGGTGTGAAGGTGGCAGAGTAGCCTAAAGGAGATGGTAGAGAAAAGAAGAAAGTAGATCTCCTACTAGTGAGTGTAGAGCTGAGAGCGAAAAGCTTAGATCTGCAATTTGGCAGACGATTGTAGTGAGATAGCCCATGTGATGACACTGTAATTATGTAATGTCATTTTCATTGATAAAAGAAGATGTTTGCTTCATTTTTTTGTGCAAACTTGTGTTGTTGTTGTGTGTTTTATTCTGTAAGGGCATTACCCTTCATCAATACCACAAGCTATAATTTGAAGTGCCCTTCAAGTATCGGAATATCCTCTTCATTGCTGCAACATATGATTCTCTAGGATCTTCTTGAAATCTAGCTACAAGATAAACTACATGCATGGTATTTTGTCTAATAGTAGTTAGATATAGCAGTCCTCTAATCATTTATCTATACTTTCTCTTATTAGCCTTAGGAGTTTCATCATTCTTGATCAACTTGCAACTAGTAACCATAGGGGTACATATTGGTTTAGAATATTCCATTCCAAATTTCTTCATCATTTCCTTGGCATACTTTGATTGTGAAATGAAAATTCCTTTATCTTTCTGATTGATTTGTAACAATAGGAATAAATTCATCTCCCTAAACATTGACATTTCAAATTATTTCTTCATCTCTTCTATAAATTTCTTACACATAGCTTCATTTCCTCCAAAAATTATGTCATCAACATACATAACCACAATTTGATCTTTTTCAAATTTTAAGTAAATATTGCTATCTGTGGTACCTTTATTGAATCCTTGTTGTAACAAGTACTTGTCTAACCTTGCATAATAGGCTCTGGGAGCTTGTTTCAACCCATATAATGCCTTTTTTAATCTGTAAACCATATTTGGTTTATCTGATAATTGAAATCCTTTTGGTTATTCTATGTATACTTCTTCCAATTCACCATTCAATAAAGCAAACTTCACATCCATTTGATAAACATTGATATCCTTATGTATTGCAAAAGCAAAAAACATCTCTTCCATTCTTTCCATTGGATCAAATGTTTCCTCAAAGTCTATTCCTTCTACTCATGAGTGGCCTTTACACACAAGCCTTTCCTTGTTTATTACCACTTTTACACTCTCATTCAGTTTGTTCTATAATACCCACTTAGTTCCAATCACATCCTTATTTGTTGGTCTTGGGACAAGTTCCTAGGTTTGGTTTTTCTCAATCTGTATTAGTTCTTCTTCCATAGCCTTGATCCAATACTCATCTTTTCATGCTTCAATCACTATTTTAGGTTCAACTTTTGAAAGTAAACATAGATTTACCTATTCTTCAACAAATTTCCTTCTTGTTAGTACACCTTTTCTCTTATCAACAATGATCTTTTTTTTAGAATAATTTTTCTGCACATACTTAGGAGTTTTAAGAATATTTTTCAAAGCTTCTTCCTCTTCAATCTACACTTCTTTTTCATTAGGTTTTTCCTCTTCTTTGCAAGAAGACTCATCTAATTCATATCCATCTATCACCACTAAATTCTTCTGTAGGTCTTCATCAACCTTGACACTTGCACTCTCAAAAATATTTCTTTGCCTCTTGTTGTAGCATTGGTAAGCTTTGATCTTAGTAGAATATCCAAGGAAGATACCTTCATCAATGATGAAATGTAGGGGTCCCAAAACTCTCAAACAATCTCAACTTGACTAATATCCACCAATTCTTGCTGGCACATACAACTAGGACTCATCCTTCCTTCACAAAACCCTTGATTCAAAACCCCCAAACTGAGAACAAGGAACACAACCTCTGGTTGAACCCTCAAATCACCTTAAGAAACATCCAAATGACTGTCTCAAACCATAACACTAACTTAGACAACTCAAACATGAGAACCACCAAAGTAGACTATCCTAACCGGCCTAATTAGGCTTCTTGTCTTCATTCAATTTAACATGCAACCATAAAGGACTCTCTTGGATTATCAACTTGGTTCAATGGCATAAAAAACTCCTCAATTTGAACACTCTTCAAATGATTTCATAGCCTATCAACATGGGAGATAACAAACTATGCCAATAATGCCCTAACAAGGACTGCCCCCAATCTGCCATAACAAGACAATCATCAATATTGGATTCAAAAGTTTATAATTTTAACAAACCATATCAAAAAATGGGTCAAAATACACCCAAGAACCTTTTTGAAATAATAATACTCAAGTAGGACATACACACCACAATCAAACGCTTAAAAACCCCACTATACTCTATTTTATCAGTCCTTTCCCCAATTTCTAGACCTAGGGCTTCGTTGTAATTGTCCAAACCCTTATCCTTAGAACCTATAACTTAGGAATCTATTAGAATACAATCATAACTCTCTCTATACCAATTTATAGAAGTTTTCAATAGTGATAAATGGAGAAACATAATTTTAATTGTTCATTGTTACCCTAGATCAGGGTTTTTACCCGCCTAGACAAAATTCCTCATATCTTTCACAAAACTAAATGGTTTTTAATGAAAAAAAATGCATAATGAATAATATTCACAATTATTTCACATAAAATTGAGGAGAGGATTTATGCATAGAATGTGGTTGTACAATGACTTGAAATCAAAGAAAATGCTGGTAAATAATAGAAAAATAGAGAATTACATTAAATTTCTTCCTCATACATCATCCCTTGCCTTCCTCAAAGTTTGTGAAGCTTAAAAATGCTTATATAAACCAAAACCAATGAATCAACCTAACTTTCCAACTACCTATCCCTTCACATTCCTCCATTTGGCATTTTTTGCATTTTTACAATATTGCTATGACAACATTTTGTCATTTTTTTGCAATTTTTACATAATATGCCCAATGAACCCAAAATGATTATCTAGGACCTATTAAAAGTTTAAAGTGGCCATTGAGACCTTATTACAACATAATATCATCAATTCTAAATCAAAAACCTAAAGTTTCCTCATGGAGGCATGTTCTTGCAAGGGTGCTCTTGCACCATACTCCCGACCAAATGAAAACTCCAAGTCCTCTTGGATTGAATATAATAGCAAGCCTTCAACATTAAATGATCCTCCTTGTAGTATTTTATTCCCTACTTCTTGAAACAACTTTCATCTTTACCTTTGTCTTTAATTAGTTTATGCCAACTTGTTTCCACTTGGTCTTGTCTTTGTGAATCTGCTCCTTCATGATCTGATGTGTCTCAATCTCTATCTCAACTATTTGTTCTTCTTCTTCCATCTGCTGCATCTTGTCCATCAGTTTATTTCTCATCAAAAGTATTATCACAACAAATGAGTGTTATATTGTCTCTACAAGATGTATCTTCAACTTATTTTGTGTCTTCAAGAGGGATTCATCATTTCCTTCTGTTGCACTTTCACCTTCATACTTGGGAATGGATGCAATGTCTTCTTCATCCACCTTAGTGAATTCTTCTTCCACATCTTCAAATTCTTCTTCTTCCTCTAGTATCTTCATTTGTCTTCTCCTTTTGACTATCTTCTTAATGGGCCATACAAATTTCTTCTTCATGTTCAAGTGCGAATTAAATGCTATTCTAAACAACTGCTCCACTTCTTCTTCATGTCTTCTTATCATCTCTTCCATAGCTTTCCTTATTTCTCTTATCTCTTTCTCAGTCTCTCTTTGTCTCATATTTTCCTCTTTCCTCTTCCTCTCTTTTTCTGCTTTCTTTTGTGACTCCACTGCTTGCAAATGCCTTCTCAACAAATCCATCTTCTCTTTACTCAAGCAAGTCTCTCCTTGCTTCCTCATCACTTTGCCTCACCTAGGTCTCTTCTCTTTTCCTCTACCTAGTCTCTTGGCCATCGGGTTCCTTCCACAACCTGCAAAAACACACAAACACACAACCAAAAATAAAATCCAAAATCTGTCTTTGCCTAGACCTTCTGAGTTCTGATACCAACCGATGCAATGTAGGGGTCCCAAACTCTCAAACAATCCCAACTTGACTAATCTCCACCAATTCTTGTTGGCTCATACAACTAGGACTCATCCTTCCTTCACAAAACCCTTGATTCAGAACACCCAAAGTGAGAGAAAGGAACACAACCTCTGGTTGAACCCTCAAATCACTTTAAGAAACATCCAAATGACTATCTCAAACCATAACACTAACTTGGAAAACTCAAACATGAGAACCACCAAAGTAGACTATCCTAACTAGCCTAATTAGGCTTCTTATAATCATTCAATTTGACATGCAACCATAAAGGACTCTTTTGGATTATCAAATTGGTTCAATGGCATACAAAACTCCTCAATTTGAACACTCTTAAAATGATTTCATAGCCTATCAAGTGGAAGATAACAAACTATGCCAATAATGCCCTAACTAGGACTGCCCCCAATCTACCATAACAGGACAACCATCAATATTGGATTTAAAAGTTCATAATTTTACCAAAACCTATCAAAAAAGGGATCAAAATACACCCAAGTACCTTTTTGAAACAATAATACTCAAGTAGGACATACACACCACAATCAAACACTTAAAAACCTCACTATACTCTGTTTTATCAGCCCTTTCCCCAATTTGCAGACCTAGGGATTCGTTGTAATTGTACAAACCCTTATCCTCAGACCCTATAACTTAGGAATCTATTAGAATACAATTATAGCTCTTTGTACACCAATTTATAGAAGTTTCCAAAGGTGATAAATGGAGAAACATAATTTTAATTGCTCACTGTTACTCTAGATCAGGGTTTTTACCCACTTGGACAAAATTCCTAATATCTTTCACAAAATTAAATGGTTTTTAATGAAACCAAATACATAATGAAGAATATTCATAGGTATTTTACCTAAAATTGAGGAGGAGAGGATTTATACACAAAATGTGGCCGTACAATGGCCTGAAATTAGAGAAAATGCTGGCAAATAACAAAAAAACAAAGAATTACATTAAATTTCTTCCTCATACACCATCCCCTGTCTTCCTCAAAGTTTTTGAAGCTTCAAAATGCTTATATAAACCAAAAACAATGACTCAACCTAACTTTCCAACTACCTAACCCTTCACATTCCTTCATTTGGCAGTTTTTGCATTTTTACAATATTTCTATGACAACATTTTGTCAATTTTTTGCAATTTTTACATAATATTCCCAATGAACCCAAAATAATTATCTAGGACCTATTACAAGTTTAAAGTGGTCATTTAGACCTTATTACAACATAAAATCATCAATTCTAAATCAAAAACCTAAATTTGTCTCATGGAGGCATGTTCTTGCAAGGGTGCTCCTGCATCAATCGGACCTTGCATCAAATTTTCCTAAGTTTTCTTCATCTCTTTTGATATAGAACTTGCTTCAAAAAACTCTGAAGTATTTGATAGTAGGAATCCTTCCATACCATAGCTCATAGGGAGTCTATATGTTTTTTTCTCTTGTTTGCACTCTGTTAAGTATGTAAACAATAGTACAGATTACTTCTCTCCAATAGACTTTTGGTAGATTTTCTTCTTTCAACATTGTCCTTATAGATTCTTGAATAGTCTTATTCTTTCTTTCAACCATTCCATTCTGCTGAGGAGTCCTAGGGGTAGATAAATGTCTCTTTATTCCGTGATTCTCACAAAAGATATTAAATTCATTGGAGGTGAATTGTACACCTCTGTCATACCTCAGACACTTGATTTTCATGTCCATTTCATTCTCAACCATAACTTTGAATGCTTTAAACTTATCTAGAGCTTCTAATTTTTATTTGAGAAAATTAACCCATGTCATTCTAGAATAATCATCAATCAATAGCATGAAATACCTATCAACTTGAAGACTTTTTACTCTAATTGGACCACAAAGATTTGTATGCACCAATTCCAATAGTCCAATAGAAGATTGTTCTTTGACTTTGAAACTTCTTCTTGCTTGCTTTCTAACTTGACATTGCTTATAAAAAACATTGATAGGCTTTGTAATCTTTGATAGATCTCTCACAACTTGATCTAAACGTATTCTTACTAGGCTATAAAAATTGACGTGACATATTATTCTATGCCATATCCAATTCTCATTGATCTGAGTTATGAAACAATAACCATCAACACCTTTGAGTTGAGAGACATTTCCATTTTTCCTTCTTCCAACAAAAATCATAGTTTCAGATCCTTTTCCAATCTCACAGACATCATCTTGAAAAATAAGATTGTATCCTTTTTCTACACATTTTTCCAACACTCAAGAGGTTGTGTTAAACCATTAGCATAAAGAACATCATTAGTGTTATGATTTCCATCAAAATTGATTGAACCTTTTCCACATATCTCAGTAGATGTATCATCACCAAACCTACCTAGTCCTCCTTCATATTTTCAAGTTTAAAAAACTTAATCTTGCCACTGATCATATGATTAGAGCATCCACTATCAATGATCCAGTAGTTCTCCTATCTAGCATGAAAATTAAACACCAAAGTGCCTTCAGTATTATCACTTGCTTTTGGATCCATTTCCTTCACACATCTCTCAAAGTTAGTAGAATTAGTTTTATCTTTTAAAGTTGTGAACAAGCATTCACCATCCTCATCATCCCCATAATCAGATTCATCATTATATATACTTGCATCTTCTCTAACATAATAACTTTTCTTAGTCATCTTACCCTTGTTCTTCTTATTTTTGTCATTTAAAGCTCTATTTGGACATCTTGAAGCATAATGACCTATCTTTTCACCACTAAAACATATGAAAGGTAAATTACCTCTATAGTTTTTAGTACCCTTTTTCATTCTTCTCACAAAGTTAGCTTTCACATCATCAAGATCCTCCTAATCTATTATCTTAGTCTTTTATGATTTTCTAGCCTTAAAAGTAGTCTCAACTTTTGCATTACTTGTACCAAATTCTCTCATTTCAAAAGTAGTTAAAAAATCATATAATTGATCTCTGGTATATTGGTTCAAATTTTGTAATTCTTCAATAGTATAAACTTTATGATTATAAGATTTAGGAAGATTTCTGAGTACCTTCTTTACCACTTCTTTTAGTTCTCCACCAAGACCTCTGATTTCATTGACAACTTCATCCACCTTCTACAAGTATCTTGTGATGTTTTTATCTTCAAACATTCGTAGGGTCTCAAACATGATCTTTAGATTCTGTATCTTAGCTTTCCTAACCTTATCATCTCCTTCATAAATGTTTTCTAACTTTACCTAAATTTCTCTAGCGATTTTCAGATTCATAACTTTCACCAATTCAAAATTAGCAAGACCACTTAAGAGAGCATACCTTGCTTTACCATTTTTTTCATAGGCCTTGATATCATCATTAGTCTTTGGACCATTTTCAATTATATTATATCTAGTCTCAACAAAATTCTAGATTTCAAATCCAAGAGAAACTAGAAAACCTTCCATCCTTGTCTTCCAGAATGTGTAATTTGATCCATCAAACAAAGGAACATCTTTTTTGTGCACCATCCCAGATATACCTCAAGCAGTTAAGCTTTCTTCCAAGGAACCTTGCTTTGATACTAATTGTTGAATGCAGAAGACAACTGAGAGGGGGGGTGAATCAGTTGTACCTTAAAACTTAAAAACCCTCACAAACATTTAGATCCATATTAATTCAATTAACCCTTAATATGTTAGAATGATTTATCATGAAAGTAAATAACAAAAACAAAACCAAAGCAACACAATGCATAATGAAACACCAGATTTACATGGAAAACAAAAGAATGGAGGATTAGCTCACAATATAAAGTAATATCCACATTGATTACAAAGGGCTCACTGCCTAAAAGAAAGAAAGGCTCACTACTAGAATAGAAGAGAAGATTGAGAAGAGTGTTACAATAAGAAATTCATCTCAATGCAATAGAAAAGATGACCACAACATCACCAACACCTTCATAGTCTTACTGAATATTCTAGACACCTTTTGCTCATTGCATCTAATAATCTAACACATGAAAAATCACACTACACTACACAAATTTGTACCTCACAACTCTAAATTTTACATAAGTCACATCAAAAACCTATATCTTATTATTCCTCAACAACTAAATTCATATTTATACCATCTTCATCCTTGAAAAAATTCTCCAAGGTTGATTATGCACCTCAACTATACAAATTCAAATTAGATAGGCACCAAAACATTCTCGCAGTGGAAAGGAATGAAGGAAAACCACAACACACCTTATCTAGGACCTAAATCCACTCATGCATGCCACAGTATGCTTCCAAAAACACAGAAGAAACTCCACAATTAGCGTAAACACACAAGGTTGACTGAACCTATGTAAACACCATCAAATATTCAAGTACACGCTTCCTTAAATCCAAATATGACTTGCAGACACCACATAACACTTGAACACAATCTAGAATATTCCACAAACATCCTGGAAACCAAAAAATTCCTTTGCAATAACTTTCACTTGAAGAATGTACACTTAGTACACTCAAATAATTTTGCCATACACTGCAATTCAAGAAACTAACTTCTGAAGCACTAAACCTCAAAGAAATTCAACTAAAGAAAGATACAAACACTATCAACACACTTCCAAATTTGCAAGTCCTAAAACCACTTTATGGAGAAATGTGGACCAAAAACATTTCTCCCAGACACCTATATAATACATAGTTCACACACTGGTGAACACAACTTCCTCAACACAAAAATCCAACACACAAAATTCTAGATGCAACACCCCTGAATACCTCTAATCAACATATCCAAACCATACAAGTAGATCTTCAACATAGAAGAAATGTAGAGCCAAAAAAGAACACTACTCTATAACATAAAACACCACTGCAACACATTGGTTTCCTTTTTTATTAAAATTTTATCAAAAGCACTTGGAAACCAAGCACTAGAGACACATCCTCAACATCTTCATCACTTCCTCATCACCACCAAGCCAAATAACACATAGAAAATCAACCATACATCCATAGGCATAAGCTTATCAAAGAAACACTAGAGGTTGACACTAGTAGCTTACTAATGACAACATAATGAAACTAATCAAAGCATCGGTAGAGACAACATCAACTCAATGCCAACTTGTCACACTTTTTTAACAATCTCCTACTCATACAGTTGACACCAATGACAACACCAAATCTTATTGACATCAATGACCAAACCAACTATATATACTTGCAATAGGATAGAGGGAGGGAGAGACCTGAGAGAGAGAAGGGGGGTGGGAGGGATAGATGGAAGGAGAGACTTGAGAGTGAGAGGGAATTATCTAGGTATGGTTGGAGGGAGAGACCTAAGAGAGAGAGGGGGCTTGGAGGGAGGGAGCATATTGAGAGAGAGAGAGAGAGAGTGAGTGAGAGTGATAGAGAGAGGTGGTAGGAGGGATAGAGGGAAGGAGAGACCTAATAGAGAGAGTGGGGTGGGAGGTATAGAGCAAGGGAGAGACCTAAGAGAGAGAGTGGGGGGAAGTTGGAGCTCAGATAGAGGGAGGGAGAGACTTGGAAAAGAGAGGTAGTTATCTAGGTAGGGTAGGAGGGAGAGGCCCAAGAGAGAGAAAGGGGAGTTGGAGGGAGGGAAGGAAGGATAAAGAGAGAGGGGGATGGAGGGACAGAGGAATTGAGGGAGGGAGAGACCTAAGAGAGAGAGGAGGGGTGGGAGGGATAGAGGAAGGGAGAGACCTAAGAGAGAGAGAGGAGGGGTGGGAGGGATAGATGGATGGAGAGACCTAAGAGAGAGAGAAGGGGTGGGAGGGATAGAGGGAGGGAGAGACCTAAGAGATAGGAAGTGAGAGAGAGGGGGTTGGGGGAGATAGAGGGAGGGAGCAACTTGAGAGAGAGAGGTTGTGGGAGGGATAGAGGGAGGGAGAGACATGAGAGAGAGTTATTTAGGTAGGTTGGGAGGGAGAAACCTGAGAGAGAGAGAGAGGGAGGGAGGTCGGGACAAAGAGAGAGGGATGGAGGGATGAAGTGAGAGACCTAAGAGAGAGAGGGATGGAGGGATGAAGTGAGAGACCTAAGAGAGAGAGGGGGTGGGAGGGATAGAGAGAGGGAGCAACCTAAGAGAGAGAGGGGGTGGGAGGGATAAAGGGAGGGAGAGACTTGAGAGAGGGAATTATCTAGGTAGGTGTAAAGGAGATGATCCACCACTCTTGAGTCTCTAGGATAGTGAAGAGTTTGCAAGGGATGAATAGCTCTAGATCACCTCAAAGAAAAAATCTCAAGTGATGAGGTGCCAAATGAAAGAAAGAATAAATTATATTTTTGTATTTTTTAGATGGAGGACTTTAGAAACTAGGTGAACAAACCTCATAGGTATTAGGAAATATATTGACAAGCTCTCAGCCAAAGGATGAGAGCACATACCAAGGATGACAATGCGATGTGTTGGTGTCTCTGTAGTGTGCTGACATCTTCCATGGATAGAAAGTAGAGTCTATAACTTGAAACAATCAGGACCTATTAGCAACCCAAATGCTAAAATATAATGGTTTTAACTAACTAAATAGAATGCAGGAATACATAAAATGTAAAGAATTATGATAAAAACAATACTTTAAATGGCAAGTAAACTAACTAGTAAGTGAAATGACAAGAAAAAAGGAGATGTTAAACTCACGGTTGGTCCAACCTCCCACAAGCTCCTCACAAAAGATACCTGCACACATAGAAATGAGAAAATGTTGGGACTAATTTTTGGGGCTTGCCTTAGTCAAACCCCTACTTTGGTGTTTCCACCTCCATGGACAACTAGATAGACCATAATATAAAAATAATGATAAAGAAAGAGACAATACGAGACATAGATAATGCAAATAAAATAATATGCTAAGAATAAGATGATAATACTATGAAATAAATATTACACTCCCTACTACAAGCTTGGTGAAGCTGAGAGGAAGAGCGAGAGCTTCAAGTATGTGGGATGATCGTGCAAGAGTGTAGTGTAGATAGCTTGAAACCTACAAGAGAAATGTTGTAGAGAGAATGGAAGTTCTAAGAAGTGAAAATGAGAAGGGTGAAGTGCAAGAATGAGAGTGTGAGATAAAATAGCAAGAATTGAGAAGAATGAGAAAGAATCAAGTTCAAATGGCAAAGGAGGGAAATAAATGGTCAAAATACAATCAAAGGAGTTGTTCCCAAGTGTGCTTGCAACTATAGAGGCATTAAATTCATGGATAGGAGAGTGTAATGTCCCAATAGCCATGAACAAGAATCTTGTGAGGAAATCCACGTGACACACATACATTTGTGCAGTGTGAAAGTGTCCTAGACAAAATTCCCCCATTGATAGAAAATGATAAGGAAAGGATGGAAATGAAGGATTAGGATGACATGATTTTGTATTGTCGACTTATAAGGCTAAAGTAAGGTGATGTTATGGGAAATTCCATAAGGGTGCAATTTTATGCCATAATAGTAGGGTGGGAGGGAGAGACTTGAGAGAGAGATGGAGTTATCTAGGTAGGGTGGGAGGGAGAGACTTGAGAGAGAGAGAGGGTGGTTGGAGGGAGGGAGGAAGGGAGCATCCTGAGAGAGAGAGGGAAGGAGGGATAAAGAGAGAGAGGGAGGGATGGAGTGAGGGAGGGAGTGAGAGACCTAAGAGAAAAAGAGGGGGTGGGAAGGATAGAGGGAGGGAGGAAGGGAGAGACTTGAGAGGGGTCATCCCACAATTATGGGTCTCAAACTTGGGACATCTTGCTTTTTTTCCTAAAATCACATATTTTTAGAAAAAACAATGATTTAAGCCTTGAGGGATTCCATCTAAAGGGCTTTAATTGAAGATGGTTAGATAAGACCTCCTTAGATCAAACTCTCTTGGATAGAAGCCCTCTACTCTTAAAACATACCCACACTGGAGTCTCCTTCACACCTATCAAAATATTGGCAAAAAACAATTTTCCATTACCTTTTGAGGGATTAAATAAAGTCATTTAGAAATTATATTTTGTAATTATGTAGCTCTTATTATAAGCTTTCCAAAAAGTATAATTTTAAATATTTTTAATTTTATTATTATATTTATATTTTATTTTTTGTGAATGCTATTTTTTCACTAAACATAAAGGTATTTGTTTCACACACATAGAAAAATAGAAAAATAGAGAAAAGAAATTCTAAAAAATATGTGTGCACTAGGTATTGATGTTCTTGTATCATAAAAAAATAAAAAAATATTTTTAATGCATACAAAACAAGTTGTGTGATGGCATACACCTATGTTCTGATTATAATTACTTTGACTTCAAAAATTAATTAAAAAACTATGCAATAAAAATTATAAAAAATATCCATGCACTAATATTGATATTAAATATCTATATTTTAAAAATTATAATTTTATCATTTCAATTATAAAAGTTATGTGTGATGAAATAAATGCCACTTTTTAAAAATGTTGTTTAGTTTAAAAAATAAGTTATTAAAAGTTACGTTAAAAAGTCACAATTTATTTCTATTTTTTTTTAAATATATATTTAGAATCTAAACACAAATCCTCACAAGTCACTTGTTCACATCGTCTGCAAATTATTAATGGTTTAGTTGCTATAGGATTCATAAAGTGAAATTTTGTAAGGAAATGATGATATTAATGTCCAACATGGCCAAAAAGTGGGACATAGTATTGTGGACTGACCCAAAGAGAGAGGGGTTGGGAGGGATAAAGGGAGGGAGAGACTTGAGAGAGAGAGGGAGTTATCTATTTAGGGTGGGAGGGAGAGACCTAAGAGAGAGAGGGTGGTGAGAGGGATAGAGGGAGGGAGGGTGTGGGAGGGATGCAAGGAGGGGGTGGGATAGAGAGAGAGAGAGGGAGGGATAGAGAGAGGGGGAGGGAGAGATAGAGGGAGACAAAGAGAGAGGGAGTGTGAGAGAGAGTTATCAAGGTAGGGTGGGAGGGATAGAGGGAGGGAGAGACCTGAGAGAGAGAACATGCTTCAAGAGAGAACATGCTTTAAAGAGGAAATGCACTCTAATCATGAAAAACCATGCATCACCAATATTTAGCACTTCACAAAGCATATTTTTCCTGTATGTTGAAAAATGAAAAATGTGCTATGAAGAAACTCAGTGCTGTAATAGAAATTCAACACACATCCATCATTTACTTTCTCTATTGCTTAGTGCATTCTTACTTTTTGCTATGGATTTAGATGTGTGATACGAAGGAAGGGTGTGCTACAATGATAAAATGTCACATGTCATTTTGGAATTGGACCTTTCCCAATGCATTTTTATTCTATGCTGAGGAAATGAAAAGTTGAATTTTGGAGCTAGCACTTGTCATCACTCCATACACAAATTCCTTATCACATTTTTTCTTTGTGCTCAATTCATAAAATTATGCTCTAAAGAAGTTGTACACTGCAATCAAATCATGACATGTCTTGGTATTATGTACATCCTACCTAGCACAATTTTACAATGTGCGTGGCTCATGAAAATGAACTCTGAAGAAACTTAACACTACAATGGAAAGCTACCACCTATCTTCATGTCATTCATTTAGGCCCAGTGCATTCTTGCTATGTGCTAGAGGTAAGGGAACATGCTATGAAGAGGGTATGTACTATAATATGGGTTAGACACATGTCATATGGGGCCTGAGAGGACTTAAGCCCATAGAACGATACATTTAAAATATATCAAAGAAAAGGGATCACTAAGCTTCCTAATACAAGGGGTTGATTAATATATGGAAAAGACACCCAAGAGTTGCAACTTAAGAAGCAAGTGACCTTGGTAAACAGTTAACATAAAAAAAAAAAAAAGTGTAAGGGTATCATACATATGTTAGAGTTTTGAATAAAGCATAGGGTTTAAGAATCCCTAATACATTATTTTCACACTCCTTGTAGAATTAAAGGTTTCATCAAAATTAAAAAGACCAAAATGCCACAGAGATGTAAAATTTTGTAATTACCACCAAGTAACACAAAGTGACAACACTTTGGAAATTTGTGTGGGATGATTTACATGCTAATCATGGAATATAGAGGCCTTATCAATCCATTGGTCACAGAGTCATAAGGGAATTATTCAACAAATGGGCCTCCCAAGAGAAAAAAAAACATTTGTAAGCTACACTTGGAGGAAAGCAAGAAAACTAGAAACATACATACATTCCCTTAAGGAGAATCTAGGGTTTGTAAGCACTTCTTAGAACATAAAATAGCTAAATAAGCTAATATGTACATGAAAGAAGAAGAACGTGTTGAATGGACAAGACAACTAAGAGGGGGGTGAATCATTTGTAGCAAATTAAAAAATAAAAATCCTCAATAATAATAAGATCCACATGCATTCATTAAACGCTTATTCTGTAAAAGTGATTAAACATGAAATTCGGATCATAGAAACTAAAATAACAACACCATACACAAGAGAAAACTAGATTTATGTGGAAAACCCAATGAGGGAAAAACTACAGTGAGGATTAGCTCACAATATAAATAATTGAAAAACTGGTACAAGGGCTCAATGCCAAAATAGGACACACCGTCCAAAAAGGCTCATAGCTAGGGCTCACTACCACAGAAAGAAAACAAGAATATAGAAGAGAAATGTTACATAGAGAAAAAATTCTCAATGCAACAAGGAATCCACCAAAAATTCTCCAACACTTTTGCAGCCTTGCATGAAAGATTTCAGACACCTTTAGCTCACTACCTTTGGAAATCCAACACTTTGAATTTCACACTGCTCTACTCAAATTCGCATCATACACATCACTCACATCAATCTCACATCTATCTTGTCTCTCTCTTGCATCTCAAAATAACATTACTCTTATTTATATCAACCTCAACCTAAAGAACCTTCTCCAAGGTCAGAATCTATTCGTTACACTTACAAATTCAAATTAGGTCAGCACCTAAACATTCCTGTAGTGGATAGGAATGAAGGAGACCCATATAACTCCTTAATTAGGACCCAAATACATCCCAAGACACCTTAACAAACTTTCACAAGCCTCGTGCTAACACAAGGTCAACCAACACCCATGCTAAACACCATAAAAAATTAAGTACAGGCTTCCTTAAATCAATTTGAGACTTTTGAACAACACAATTCACTTGAAAAAAATCTAGAATAATCCATGAACTACTTGAGATCCATAAAAGAATTCATCCATACTCACAATATAGAAATACTTCAACTCATAACATCTAGTAAACCTTATTCACATACTGGGAAATGCAACACAAACTTACTATACCAAATCAAGTGAAACCTTGAATTATGAAAGATAAAAACATTATAAGAAAATTCCCAAATCCATGCAACCTAAATCCAAACTGTGGAGAAACATGGAGCAAGTACATTTCTCCTAGGAAATAGAAAACAACACTAAAAAACTGGTTCACACATTGGTGATAATATCTCACTCTATACAATGATCCAAAAACCAAAATTTTGAATATAGCAACCTCTAACAACATTGAAAAACATATTAGATCCCCATAAGAATAGAATCAGCACAAAATAAATGTGGAGCACATCACAAAGGACATTTTGAACACTTGCACAACACTATTTACTTTGTCTATCAAATTTTCTCAAAAGCACTTGGAAACCAAGTACCAGAGACATCATCTCAGCTCATTACTTCATTCCAAATCATCTTCAGACACTGCAACATAAATATAGCTCCATTTACTCACAACACTTCCTCAATATCTCTATGTGTGAAATTTGGGAGAGTTAGCAAATCAATACTAAAGCACACAAACATGAATGGGACGCATTATATTAAAGATTTGAATAAAAGAACTACTCTAATTGAAGAAAAAAAAATCTCTAAAAATGTTCCATTGTTCTCTATTCTAAAGGATTCATTAAATCATTTGGCTCTCAGATTTTATATGTGCACTATGATTGTTAGAATTACAACTT
This sequence comes from Sequoia sempervirens, assembly GCA_007258455.2. Classification (NCBI taxonomy): domain Eukaryota; kingdom Viridiplantae; phylum Streptophyta; class Pinopsida; order Cupressales; family Cupressaceae; genus Sequoia; species Sequoia sempervirens. The sequence continues at coordinate 602,280,766 of VDFB02270651.1, read as the reverse complement.
GAGAAATGAGATGCTATTCAAAATGCAAGAAATCTAAGTTCCTACATGATACTATGTGATGCAAATGATAATGGTGATATTGACAAATGGATAATGATGCTAGATTATGTGATACAAATGCTGCATAAAAAGATAAAATGATTCTGCATATGCTCAAATATTAACTATTGATATGATAAACTAAAATGCAATTAAAAACTAAGACATGATTCTAAGTTAGAATGATAAAACAATGCAATTTGTTAAATGATAAATGATAAAATTCTAAATGCACCAATGCTCCAAAGTTATTCCTGCATAATAAGTTTGCTAAAAGATGTGATGTAAAATGTTGTAGCAAAGGGTTGTATTTATAGGATTTTCAAAGCAACTTGTGATGTGGCAGTGATCAACAGTCCACATTCAAACATGAGGGATGAATAGTGGAGATGGAAGAATCAAGGAGGATGTTCCCTTGACCAAGGGAAACATGCCAAATGGATGAAGGAATAAAGTGTGTGAGAAATAAGCCATGTGTTAAAAGTTTGTTGAAGATAATAATGTAATTAAATATTAGTCATATTTAATTACATGTGACATTTGATGACATGGCCAAAAAGTGTTGTAGAATGTGACAAATTTTGAATTTGAAATCATTCAAACTTAGTGAGGAGATATTTAATTAAATAGAAACAAACTATAGACATTTGTTTATTTAATTAAATTTAGAAGAATGTGGTTTAGGATGAAGAATTTAGAAAAGTGTTAACTATATAAATAAATTGAGAATTTATTTATAAACATGAATAAAGGGAGTTCATTAATCAAATAGCTAGTATTTAATTAATTAATTGTCTTGACCAATTTTAGGTGTATACATCTTTCCCCTCTTTGAAGTAATGTGTTTACACGTTGCTTCAAAGAAAAAATTGCTGCTGATGTCGACAGTTTTTTTTTCGATGCCCCAAACACTAATTTTCAAGTGATGACAAATATATGTCCCCTCGAGAGATAAATTGGTGAATTTTTGAATTTTTTGAAAGTTTTGATGATTTGATGATGATCTCAAAATTTTATGATTCAAAAATGATTTATCTCCCAAAAGATGATGTATAAGGCAACAGGTGATGAAATTGAATCATTTGCCCCTTTTGAAAATAAAATAAAACAACCCCATAAAAATGCCACTTAATTAGCCTTAAAAAGGTTAAAAAGGGTGATTAAAAGTTCATTTGAGCATTTTCCTTTTGAAAAATTTGAGAGTGATTGAGTGATTTGTGCAAATTTGGAAAAATGTTGATCCCTTACCACACACATCGGTTTGAGCACGTCAGACATCACAACCGCCCGACAGTGTACGAACCTCTGGTATGTACCCCAAAAACCTCTCATAATTTGTGCAATTTATCTTCCCATTTGTTTTCACATTTTGAATTCAAATTTTTCTGTTTTGGTGCATTGATAACTCAACGTAGTGCATAGAACGACTATTCTAGTGCATAGAAAATTTTAGCGCATAGGGTTAGGGATTTAGTGCATAGGATAAATGAATTAGACCATTGATAGATGTAGTGCATAGGGTGCCCGAAGTAGTGCATTGAAGAACTGTTGTAGCGCATAGGTGCATTTAGCGCTTAGGTGAACTGATTTAGTACATAGCTATGTTTATGTAGTGGATAGGATGATTCAGTGCATAGGGACTCTGTTCTGGCGCATAGATCAAATGGTTGATAGGTTATATGTCTATTGATCTCATGATAGGTGAGATTCAATGGTTGATACTGATAATTGACCTCATGATAGGTAAGGATCAATGATAGTTTGATTGATTGATTGACCTCATGATAGGTGAGGTGCATTGATTGATTAATAAACCTCATGATAGACGAGGTTGAATTGGTTGATGAACCTCATGATAGGCGAGGTTGAATTGATTGATGAACCTCATGATAGGCTAGGTTGAATTGATTGATGAACCTCATGAGATTTGATCAAAGTCTCACCAAAGTTGATTAGATTGATAGGCTAATTGATTTTGGTTGATTGATTTGTTGATTGATGTCGATTGATTGATTGGTTGCTGTGCGATTTTTGTGATGATAGGAGCCTTTGACCAGCTTACAAATTAGAGAGCATTTCTCAAGGACATGGGAGTTGATTCCCCACCTAATGTAGCCTGAGATAGCCATTATTGCATGATGCAGATTGTCTATGCTTATAGATATGCCCCAGATTAGGATTAACATGGGTTTACTAACAAATTTAGTAGAGAGGTGGCATAGTGAGCATAACACCTTTCATTTCCCCACTAGTAAGATGACGATGACTCCAAAGGACATTTATCAGATTTTATAGATACCTATGGTGGGAGAGCTAGTATTATATGATTCTCAGGAGTAGGGCGAGACTGATGCATTGCGTAGAGTATTCTAGGATGATCAGATATGCTGCTACGAGATTCCATGGAGAGATATGGTAGATGCTTATGCCACACTGTCATTTGTGCTTGTCGGATTCATTGGAGGGTTCCTTTGTCTTGATCACAAGTCAAAGGAGCTTTCAGTTGGATGGGGTAGGATTCTTGAGAGCATGATTGCTTAGGGCACTAGATATACATGGGGATGTTGAAAGCTTGCACATTTGTACCATGATTTACACCAAGTGGTCTATCTTCACAGGGCTAGTTTATCAGTTGGGGTTACATTACTTCAGGTCTAGGCCTAGGAGCATACAACGGTCACATAGCCAGTTGCAAATAGATAATGACCAGCTATGAGGCCATACATTCATGCTTATGCAGGTCCAATTGCTCAGCCTAGGCTAGGAAAATTGGAGTACTAGAGGAGAGTTCTTGATGATATAGAGTCAGTGACATGGTGGCCATACCTTAATTGCAAGCAGTGGCTGAAGGATGATATAGAGATGCCTTATATGTGTCAGTCTATGTACCTCATTGGGCGGACTTGATTCATTATCCAGAGATTTTTGTTGAGGAGGGTTTGACGACAGTATGGCCAAGTGTAGGGGATGCCCCAGGGCATGGCACATTATGCATGACATTAGGTGGATGTGACCAAGTGGGGATCCACTTTGTCCTATGATACTACTGTGTAGGAGTATCAGAGTTTGCAGGTTATATTCTAGGATATTCATCTAGATATCATTGAGGCTTTGATGTCAGATGAGTATGCTCAGTACCTAGCTTTACATCCATTTCCATGGATCACCATCCCGGATGAGTTAGTGCCATTGCTAGAGGAGGAGGGGAGGGCAGTAGGTCATGGGTGCAGGCAAAGGAGAGAGGAGGAGGAGGAGGAGGAGGAGGATAGCAATGATGATGGGGATGGTGGTGTAGATGGAGGCAGTGGGGATGATGATGGGGGTGATGGGGGAGGAGATGAGGGTGGAGGAGGGCCAAGTCCTGATGTTGGAGGTATAGGTGCAGACACTATAGGGTTAGCTTGAGCAGGTTTAGGATTTACTAGCGCAGGCCCAGGGATAGATTCAAACATTGACGGTTGAGAGGGATGATGCTAGATAGAAAGTACAATAGGTATAGGCCCAACTTACACATGTCTAGGCCCAGGGTCAATCACAGGTATAGATGTAGGGGAAAATTGCTACACTGACTACTGAGAGGGATACTCTGAGACGATAGGTTGATCAAGCTGAGGGAACCATTGAGAGGATATAGTAGGCTATAGTAGTTATTGATGCATCCGATTATTTTAGAGAGATACATTGTACTTCCCAGGAGGTAGGGTTTTACAAAGTGAGATATCATGATACAGTGCCTCCAAAGTGGTGGGAAAGCTATGTACAGTCACGGTCAGGTAGGTCCCAGTATCGGACCACTAGTAGAGGTGTTACACAACCACTTCCAAGAGATCAAAGAGATCCTAGTGCAGGTCCATCAGGTGGGGGAGGGACTGGTCCTGTGATGCTAGCACCATCTAGGGGGAGCATGACATAGCTCTGATTTTTTATTTTATGATGTATTTTGGACATGTATATACTAATGTATTTGAGACATTGATGATGTATCTCTTGATTCAGTTGAGACATTATGATATACTGCCAATTTTGCTATTGATGTATCTCTTTATACCTTTGGATATACTTGTACACTTTTAAATTATGATTTTGAGGTTATATATGACATGCAGTGATGATGATGATTGATCTATGTTCCTATGATGTTTATATGATGATGACCATGATGATTATGATGGATGCATTTGATTTATATTTTATGATAATATGTGATGTTCTATATGATGATGATATGATATGTTATGGATGCATATGATGATGCAACTGATGTGTTATGATTCTATGATGCTTTATGAATGATGTCTATATGATGTATGTGATGGATCCTATTATGCTAATGAAATGTGATGCATTTTATGTTTTTGTACTTTTCTAATGCAAATAAATGATGCAATGAATGAATGAATGATGTATGAAATGATCACATGATAGTGCATAGTTCTATATATGTTTATGATGTTTATATGATGATGATCATGATGATTACGATATTTATGTAATGATGATGCTTATATAATGATGATTATGTGATGTATGCAATGATGATATGATAATGCATGATTGATAATTCGATATGCTTAATGGATGATGTTTTATGCTATGTGAGATGGATTTGATTATGAAAATGATGAATTTTATGTGATGATGCTGCTGATCTAGTTAGTCCTTTTTCAGTCTTGGATTTGAGTAATAAAAAATTCATCTTCACCACTGGTTTTAGATGTTCATAACAATGGCATTATGTTTTTACCTATCCAGTTATGTTCTTCAGTACCTTTTTCTTCTTGGAAATTTTACTCTACTGGACATGTCTTTCAATCATCTTATGTGAATCTAGGATCAATTTTATAAAGGAGTAAATGATTTCCATAATACATCAAGCTCAATTATAGATGCATGAAGTTAAAATATGCCCCTATTAAAATATAGATGTTTTTTTGCTTGGAAATCTTACTCTGCTGGACATGTCTTCCAATCATCTTAATGGACCAATTTCTTAATCCATTAATAATTGATGAAATGATTTGGATCATGCAAGTGAGATGGAATACACTTATTTTTGTGTTTTCTAATGCAAATATTATGATGTGATGCATGGATGGATGAATGATGTGATAATGTTTTCTAATGTATGCAAATGATGATGCAATTGATGTGTAACTAAATGAAAATGATGTGTTTTTGGTTAATGTCAAATGTACTCAATCCATTAATAAGAGAGATAACCTCATTGTGAAATTGTTGCAGCTTTGGAAACCCCATAGATGTAGATGCAAAACTAACATTGATGCAATCTACTTTAACCATGTAGATCTAATATGCAGATGTTGTCATTCATAACAACCAATTTGTCATGCTTTTTATCATCATTTAGCATTTAAAATGTTGAAAGTGAGTACAAACATCAATGGTATAAGTAGACCATGATGACCTAAGTACTACTTCCATGATTTTTGATATTGCAAGTTAACACAAGCATCTAATTATAACTGAACCAAGATGACCTAAGTATTGCTTGCATAAACGGACAAGAGTTAACCTTTTTCCTATGCAAATTTGGAATTCCATCAATGATACTTTGTAGAGCATGTCCAACGACAATTTTCACAGTAGTAATGATCAACTCATAGACAACAAACAAAGAAAAATCATACTCCTTCCTGGCTCCTCTAGTTCAATACATCATTGAGGTGCTCTAGAGATATGATAACCAAAATCAAAGTTCAGCAGTTGAACATTCATGCCACAGTGATAAAGCCATGATTTAGAAGAACACCATCCATTTAAAGTTTGCTTGGATTTGATTGATTTGGCTATTTTGATTTGGATGGTTGAGGTGTTTCTGATGGTGATTGATGTTCAATGTTGAGTTGCACTATGATCATTGTTTTGGTTGTGTTATCCTACTGTTGTTTGTCTATTGGTTTAAGCTCAAAGTTTATTTTTCCCCTAGTCTAGGGTGAGACACAACCGCGATGCTAGGATATGTACATGAGGTTTCTAATGATAGGAAGATTGATGGTGAAAGTGAATGGAAAAAGTGAATGGTCAACATGCTCAAATAGATGGAAAATCTAGTCTATCACAAATGGAACCTATTCCCAGGTTTTCACTACTTGTTTTTATTGCACTTTTTCATATTTTCAGATTTTTTTTATTTTTCACTATTTTTTGTATTTTTCTCTTTTTCTGATTTTTTTTGTTGTTACCAAGATGCCTATTTGCCAGGTTTTCGTCAAGGCAACCATTTTTTTTAGTAAATTTTCTAATGTTTTTGTATTTTTTTAGGACTTTTTCTAATGCACTAGATGGTTTAGGTTGTGAATTTCTTGAGATGCAGGTTGTTGAGGGGTTCATCAAACAAATCCCCTTTAGGTGTAGACAACTGATATGCTCTTGATCCAAAGACTGATACAATGACAAAGGGACCTAGCCAGTTTGGTTCAAATTTCCCCTTCTTCTCTCGATCCTGTTGATGACGGAGGTTCTCTTTCAAGACTAAGTCACCCACTTGAAATGTTCTAGGCTTTACTCTATGATTGTAACTACTAGATATCCTCTGTTGATAAGCTTTCAAGTGATCCACTGCATGCTAACAACATTCATCCAACAGTTCTAACTCTTGTAACCTAGACACTCTATAATCCTCATTTGAAATGATCCCCTTTAGTGACACATGGAGTGATGGTAGTTCAACTTCAATAGGTAGAATGTCCTTTGATCCATAGACTAGTGCATAGGGTGTGGCTCATGTCAGGATGTGGATACTAGTTCTGTAAGCCCATAAAGTAGGGTTCAGTTGAACATTCCAATCACGCCCAACCTCGTTGATGGTTTTCTTCAATATTTTCAAGATAGTCTTGTTTGAGGCCTTTTCTTGGCCATTTCTTTAGGGGTAGTATGGTGTAGAAAACTGATGTTGTATATGGAACCTCTCATAGAGTTCTTGGACATCCTAATTTTTGAAGGGTCTACCATTTTCCATGATAATGGATTGAGGAATGCCATACCAATAGATGATGTAATTCAGGATGAATGATGAATTTTTTTTCCTATGATGGTGATCAAAGGAGTAGCTTCAATCCATTTCATGAAATACTTTGTGGTTGTGATGATGAACTTGTGCCCATTGGATGAAGAGGGATGATTTTTTCTAACAAGATCCAATCCCCACTGAAAAAAAGGCCATGTTGATGCAAAAGGTTGCAACTCTTGTGTTGGTGCATGTATCAGGTTTCCATGAATTTGACATTTTGTGCACCTTTTGAAATATTGAAATGACTCCTCTATATTTGGCCAATAATACCCCAAATGTAGGAGTTTCTTAGCTAAAGTTAGGCCACTTGAATGTGTTCCACATATACCCTCATGAACCTCACATAAAGTGGTTTCAGCTTCGTTACGTTCTAGACACCGAAGGAGAGTACCATCAAGACCTCATTGATAAAGCACATTGACAATTAGGGTGTGTCGAGCTGCTTGTTAGATGCAATTTCTTTTTTGATTCTGGGATAAATTAGGTGGGAGGGTATTATCTTTTAGATAGGTGTAGATTTTCTCATAGGTAGAAGCATCAACCTCAGCTAGATGGTAGATGACTTACGATTCAGGATTGCCATAGGATGGGTTGAACAGTTGTTCCACCATGAACTCATAATAGGATCGTTTCTCAGGAATTTGTAAGAGAGAAGCAATGGTAGCCATGGCATCAACAACTTTGTTGTGGCCTTTAGGAATCTACTCAAATTTTATCTCCACAAAGTACTTTTTGAAGTCATCTACCATTCTTTTATATGGCATTAATTTTCCATATTTTTTTTGGTAATCATCATTCTCTTGATTAATGACTAGTTGTGAATCGCCATAGACATGTAACTCTATGATCTTCCACTCGACTGGTACTTTGATTCCAATGATCAATGTTTCATATTCGGCTATGTTTTTGGTGCAAGGAAACATCAGTCTGTAGGAATTGGGAATGGTATGTCCTTGAGGTGTGATAAACAATATTCTTGTGCTTGATCCATGTTGGGTGTAAGAGCCATCAAAGTACAACATCCATTGTTGTGTTGACACTATTAGAACATTAGCATCTGGAAACTCAATGTTCATTGGATGATTGTCTTGCAATGGTGCTTCAGCTAGTTGATCTACTATGGCTTGACCCTTGATTGATTTTATGTCCATGTGCTGGATGTCAAACTCACTCAATATCATGACCCATTTAGCTAGTCTTCCTGTTAGGGCAGCTTTGCTAAGTAGATACTGTAAGGGATCAATTTTAGCTATGAGTTTAATGGTGTGAGTCAACATGTAATGTCTTAGTTGTTGGGTAGCAAATACTACCACCAAAAAATATTTTTTGATAAAGGTGTAGTTGATCTCATAACCATTCAAGGTCCTACTGATATAATAGATTTCCCTTTCCTTTCCTTTGGAATCTCCTTGTGCGAGTAAAGCGCCCAAAGATACTTCAGTTGTTGCAATGTAGAGTATTAATAGCTTTCCTTTAGCTGGTGGTACCAGTATGGGTGGTGACATCAGATACTGCCTGAGTTGATTAAAGGCTACTTTGTGCTTGTCATCCCATTTGAAAGAGACATTTTTGTGTAATAAGTGGTTGAAGGGGTGAGTTTTATTGGCCAATTGTGAGATAAACCTCCTAATAGATTGAAACCGTCCTTGTAATGATCTGAGTAGACTGATATTATTGGGAGGAGGTATCTCCATGATGGATTTGACCTTTGTAGGATCCACATCAATTCCTTTAGCTGATACAATATACCCCAAAAGTTTAGCTAATATTATGCCAAATACACATTTCTTGGGGTTCAACCTCACATTGAATTTCTCCAGTCTAGTGAAGATCTTTTCTAAAATTTCTAGATGTCCTTGTCTAGTGAATGATTTCACCAATAAGTCATCTACATAATCCTCCATAAAAGTGTACATCATGTCATGGAAGATGGTGGTCATTGCTCTCTGATATGTGGATCCAACATTTTTCAACCCAAAAGGCATTACATTCCAACAAAAAGTGCCCCAAGGACATGTGAAGGTTGTTTTGTCTTGATCTTTAGGTGCAATTTTTATTTGATTATAACTTGAAAAGCCATCCATAAGTGAGAGAATTTCATGTCCAACTATCAAGTCTATGATGATGTCAATGTTAGGTAGAGGAAAATCATCTTTTGGGAAAGCCTTGTTAAGATCCCTAAAAATTGTGCATATCCTGATGCTTTTGTCTGGTTTTGAGACTAGCACAATATTTAATGTCCACTTGGCATAGTCAATATGTCTAATAAATCCCACATCCAGTAGCTTCTTTAATTTGGCTTTTACCAAGAGGGCGATATGAGGGTGCATTTTTCTCAACTTTTGCTTTATTGGTTTTACGCCAGTTGGTAGTGATAAATGATGCATGATGAGTTCTGGATCTATGCCTAGCATGTCAGCATAAGACCAAGAAAAGTTGATCTACCTCTCTTCAAAGAATTTAGTGAAACTGGGTTTTTCCTCCTCTTCCATGGATGTCGCTAGATGCAGGGTCTTTACTATTTCAGCTGTGCCAACATTGATGGATTGTGTGGGCTCAATCAAAATTGAAGATATCTCCTAATAGTACTCCAAAAGAGTGTCAAATATCCCATCTTTTGGTGCCTCAAAGAGGTTTTCACCATTAGATGCAGTCTTTATTTTTATTTTTTCTTGATCTAATGCCACCCTTGAATGGTTTTTACCATTAGGTCCATTTTTGACATTTGTTGTTTTGTAGCTAAGAGATTTGGAACTCCCCTCATCTGAAGCTCTGTTGTGGGCTTTGATGATGGAACACGTTTCAAGGTTATCAGAATAGAGGAAGTTTACAATGGTGCCATTGTTTGAAAAGATAAGTATGCCAAGTAGCTCATTTTGGTCCCAGTCAATCAGTTCAAGGTGTATTAACGACAAAGAATTTTCAGATTGGCTAAGGTCAAAAGGGGTAAGTGTCATAATGGCAACATCATCAGAATGTCCAATGGAAATATCGAGGTCTATGATGTTACTCTCTTCCAAAGTATCTATCTCGCTCGAAGTATGATCATCTTCACTTGAGTCATCAATATGTTGTGATCCAATTTCAAGTGGTCTATAACCCGAGCTCTATCCCTCCATACGTGTTGGTGTATAATTTTTTACCACATCAATTTCCTTATCATGACAAGACTCTTCAGAGGGGAAATCCCATTCATATTTATTGGAGTCTGTTTTAGAACTATCTCTCAATTGAAGGATTCTCTTGACAACTTGTTGTCTAGTTTCTTCTTTTGCTTCTTCCCTATACCTTAGTCCTGTCTTGTCCTTAGAATTCATTGTGATGGGATGTATTGGTTCTATGATGCCTTCCTTTCTTTAACCAATAGGACCTTTTCTCTCATATCCCATATTTTCTAGGATTGTCTTTCCTTTGCCATATTGCTTTGTTTGTACAGTTGAAGTGGATGCTTGTGATGCTTCATCATCTTTGTATAACCAATTTAAAACCTCCTTGTATTTTGATTCATCCACTAAGGTGCCCGCTTTTACAAACATGCCATCAAAAAGTGTGATGGGTTGTGATAATTATTGTCTTGATTTTGATGGTTGTCCATATGACTTAGGAGAATATGAAATTTGTGATAAACATAATGATTTCTCAAATGAATATTCCCCCATTCCTTTTCCTTTCAATTGGATATTTTCAACTTGTTTTGATAAGGCATTGAGTTGTCCTTCCTAATTTTGTGTAATAGAATTACCAACACCTCTGTCTTTTGACTGGTCCTTCTTCTGAACCCACTTTGACAAGGAATTTAGTTGTTTTTCATTGTTGGATGAACCAAGAGTTGTAGCTTCCTTGTTGCGTGGTACAAAAGTGTCTTGGGTTGTTCTGAGTGTATTGTAATATTGGGGTTTGTTGGAATCAGTAGCAATAGTGATTTCTTGTCCATTAAAAGGAAATTTCAAACACTGGTGATATGTCAATGGTATAGCTTGCATCTCATGAATCCAAGGACGTCCCAAGAGTATGTTGTATAATAATTATTTGTCCAACACTTGGCATATTATGTATTTGACCACTCGTCCTACTTGAATTGGTAAGAGAATCAATCCTTGGGAGGATCTCTCTTCATCATCATATGCTTTTATTGTGATTTTCCTTCTAGGATCAATAACATTTTTAGAATATCCGAGTGCGCAAAAGAGTTTTAGAGTGTATATATTTAAGCAAACTCCTCCTTCTATTAGAACACATTTGACGTGATGTTTATGGATTAAAACCTAAATGTGGAGGGAAACATTATTTGGATGGGTGATAGATTCATCATCATGTTTAGAAAATGATATGCAGTCTGGTGCAATCAAATGTCCCACCATAGTCTGAAATTGGAAAACTTCTAGATTGTTTGGTACCGTGGTGGCGACTAGAGCTTGTTCTAAGATTTCTTTGTTAGTGGGTGAAATCTTGAGAAGTTCTAATATGGATATTTGGGTGGGTATTTTCTGCAACTGATCAATTATGTTATATTGGGTTGCAGGGATATCATTAGTTGCTTTGGACGTGGAAGGGGTAGCTCCTTTCAATGTTACCTTGGTTTGTCCTCTTGTGATTGCATTGATCGGTGAATAGTCTTGTTTTTCTTTTATTTAAATGACATTGATTTGGTTGTCATTTGTAGCAATGTTGGTGATCAAATTTATTGGCACAAGGTCATTGATTTGATGTGAGGTGGTGTTGATATCGTGGTGATGATTTTTAGTTGTAGCAACGTTTCTTTGGTTCCTGATTTTGATGTCCTTGGTTTGATGTTCACCCACCTCAAAAAAATGAATGGTAGAATCATAAATATAGTTTACGTTTTTGCCTTTGGTATTTGATGAAGAAGATTCCCCCTTTTTGTAGTTTGGTAGAGGGTTCTTGAATGCTCCATGATCATTGTTTGTTTGGGGTCCTTCTATGAATATGGTCTTGTTGTCAATCAAGTCTTGTATCAAGCATTTTAATTGCATGCAATCATTGGGTTTATGTCCTTTGTTTCAATGAAATTCAATAAAATGTGCATCATTCCACCATGGAGGCTTAACTTGTGGTTCCCAATTTCTTGCCTCTGGTAATGTTATGAATTTAGCTTCAAGAAGTTTCTTTAATGTTGATTCTAATGATTGTCCCAAAGGTGTGAAACTTCTTCAATTTGAGGATGTTCGATATGATGGTGTTCTAGATCCAACATTACCTTGATTTTTGTTTTGGTTGTTAGGTGGATTGTTGTTCTGATTAGTTTTGGTGGCAGTTGTTGTTAAGTTGAATACATGTTTTACATTTTGGTTTTCAATTGTGTCATCATTGTTACCCACATTCTTGTTTCATTGCCAAAACTTTGGTTTGTCACCGTTGTAATTTTTGGAGGAATTTGATAAGTTGTTTTCATTGTAAATTTTAATGACTCCTCTCTTGACCAAAGCCTCTTTGATTTTTATTACGTTTTCAATCAATTTTTCGAAGGTAGGTGGGCATTGTAATTATAATCTGTAGCTCATCTCATCATTTAGGTTGTCGATGGAGATTTCTATCTTTTCCTTTTCAAGTACAGGACAAGAATATCTTGCAAATAACCTTCTCCATTTTTGAAAAAGTATGAGGAATGATGCACCCTTTTTCTATTTCAAGTTGCAAAGATCTTTCATTGTTATATCATGTTGGATGTTATAAGAATATTGGGTGATGAACTTGTTAACCAATTATTCAAAGCTGTTAATTGGTGGTGCAAGTTTGGAGAACCATTCAAGAAATTGTCCACCTAGGCTTCGTGGAAAAAATCTCATCAAGTTAGTTTCTTTGTATGCAAATTCAAGACTCATGGTTCTAAATTCCCTCGCATGATCCATTGGATCGGTTTTACCATTGTATTTGTCATACTTTGGGAATTCACAATGTTTGGGAAAGGGAATCATGTGGATACTTTAATCAAATGGATATGGACAAATGTCTTGTATCAAGTATCGTTTTGAGGTTCCCCTTTGCATATTAAGAATTTGTTGTTGAAGGTTCTCCATTTGATGAGCTAGGGAAATCACTTGTTCTAGATCATTTTCAAGATTTTTGGGAGGTGCTTTCAATTGATTAACATCAAAGTCATCAGGAAATTTGACACCTTGTTTAGCTAGCATTAGTAAGTATTTTTCCCCATTTCTTTCAAAAATATTTTCTAAGCACTTGTGGAAATTTGGATCTTGTTCAACATTTTGGATATCTTTCTTTGTTATTTCTTCCCCTTCATTGTTGTGGATTCCATGGAAAGGATTCTCTACAACTTCATCCATGGTGTTTTGCATTTCATTGTTTTGAGTTTCAATGTTTTGAGTTTCGATGTTCGCAGTTTCGATGCTTTGAGTTCCAATGTTTTGTGTTTCGATGTTTTGTGTTTCAAGTTCTTTTTCCTTGAGTTTCTACTTTTGTAACCTTGTTTGAATGGGCATATGAGTGTTATACTTTGTCTAAACTTTGATCTTTATTTGGAAGAGTTCCAAGGATTAAATCTAAGTCAAATAGAATGACAAATTCTATTGATGAGACTAAGTTTGATTTGATTACATAGCTTTGTTTCATGATGAGAGGATGACAAATCCATATGATGAAACTAGGCTTAACAATCAAAGATATGATAGGTTGGATGATTTAGGCACTTTGAGATGTTAGAACTTGGTCTAGTTTTGAAGGATTTCACTTGTAGAGTTTAGTTTTAACAAGTTTAGACTTTGTTGTACATGAGGAATGATTCTGGATTGAAAAAGATTTTGAATTTTGGTTCAAACTATGAAACAAGGGATAAATTCAATTCTCGAGTTTTGCATTTATTGGATGCGCTAAAATAGAGCCTGAATGTACTAAAAGATTTGATAGATGTGTTATAAGACTGACTGGATCCGCTATAACATAGAATGAATGCAATGGAAGATTGTATAGATGTGCTAAAAGATCACCTCAACACGCTAAAACAAAGGGTCGATGCACTAAAATATGTAGTGTATACGCTATAACAGAGGGTAAATGCACTGGAAGATTGCATAGATGCACTATAAAACTACCTAGATGCACTAAAACAGAGAATGAATGCGCTAGAAGATTGCACAGATGCGCTAAAATAGAGCCTGGATGCACTTAATTGGGAAAATGTCACAGTTTCTTACAAGTTTATTTGATTTTTTTGATTTTCCAGTTAGAGAATTGGTTGTTTTAAAGGATTTTTTCTGAATCAAGGTTTTCACTTTCAGTGTGTGATGTTTTGTTTGAAATTTGTTTAAAAAAACATTGGTAAAACACATCAAACATGTACAACTTAAGGCTGTGTAGGATAATATTTACTAGATTCCCACTTGGATTTTACTCCAGCTGTGCCTACTTTTAGCAGATGATTAGAAGCTTGAACCCACTGGCTCCCCTCCATGACACTCACTTCTACGGGGCAGCCAAGCTTCAGTACCCATGAATCTCCCATGGCATACTTCTCATCTCTACTAAAAGTTGCAAAAATGTGGGACGACTTCAAAGGTTAGACCTTTTGTGCCAATATAGAATAAGGATTTTGGCTTGCTATAACAAAGGGTTCTAGTATAGGTATTCCATTCATGGGGGATCATCCATTTAGAAAGAGACCATTACTGCCCTTCTTGTTAGAACAATTCTCATGATACTTGAACTTTCCTCAAGTGCCGACATTTATATCTCGGTTGGAAGTCGCTTGGCTTTAGTGTGTTACTGGTTGGGTCACTCCCTTAGGTGATTACTTTTTCCCACAAGGAAGGACCTCTATGGATAAAAATAAATAAAAACAAATGGTTTTGGCTTTTTGGTCACCCAGTTAAGGGGAGAGCATATGCCTACCATTCATCAAGCACATAAAACATGGTGTTCTTTAAGGTTTTAATTAAGCTAGATGCCTATCTTAATCAAAAGAAAGCATTCAAATAACTCTAGCCCCTACATAAATCATTAATAGTTGTATAAATTTGTCTTTTACTGGTGTATCATCCACCTGCAAGTAGAAAACAACAATTAGTTCTCAGGATTTTAAGATTTTTCAAATTTAAATAGATGCGCTAAAACAATCATCCAATGCACTAAAACAACTACTCTATGTGCTAAAATAACTCATGTATGTGCTATAAGAACTAATGAATGCGCTAAAAGAACTAATGGATGCACTAAATTATTGACTAAAAGCGTTGAAAGACTCCCTGTATGTGCTAAAATAGTTGCTCAATGCACCGAAAGAAATGTCGTATGTGCCATAACATAAGTCGAATAAGCTGAAATAGTTGTTGAATGTATCGTAACATAAATTGAATGCGCTGAAATATTTTTCGAATGCGCTAAAAGAACTCATGGTAGCGCTAAAATTTCACATCCAACCTCTTCACAAGAAATTTTCTAGAAAAGTGTTAAAAATGGAGTTGTGCCCCATGGTGGGCGCCAATTTATGTGTGTGAAATTTTAGAGAGTTAGCAAATCAACACTAAAGCACACAAACATCAATGAGATGTATTATATTAAAGATTTGAATCAAAGAACTACTCTAATTGTAGCAAAAAAAGTCTCTAAAAATGTTCCACTGTTCTCTATTCTCAATGATTCATTAAATCATTTGGCTCTCAGATTTTATATGTGCACTATGATTGTTAGAATGACAACTTGAGAAATGAGATGCTATTCAAAATGCAAGAAATCTAAGTTCCTACATGATACTATGTGATGCAAATGATAATGGTGATATTGAAAAATGAATAATGATGCTAGATTATGTGATACAAATTTTGCATAAAAAGCTAAAATGATTCTACATATGCTCAAATATTAACTATTGATATGATAAACTAAAATACAATTACAAACTAAGACATGATTCTAAGTTAGAATGATAAAACAATGCAATTTGCTAAATGCTAAATGATAAAATTCTAAATGCTCCAATGCTCCAAATCTATTCCTGCATAATAAGTTTGTTAAAAGATGTGATGTAAAATGTTGTAGCAAAGGGTTGTATTAATAGGATTTTCAAAGCATCTTGTGATGTGGCAGCAATCGACGGTCTAGATTAAAACATGAGGGATGAACGATGGAGATGGAAGAATCAAGGAGGATGTTCCCTTGACCAAGGGAAACATGCCAAATGGATGAAGGAATAAAGTGTGTGAGAAATAAGTCATGTGTTAAAATTTTGTTGAAGATAATAATGTAATTAAATATTAGTCATATTTAATTACATGTGACATTTGACAACATGGCCAAAAAGTGTTGTAGACATGTGACTAATTTTGAATTTGAAATTATTCAAACTTAGTGAGGAGATATTTAATTAAAAAAAAAAAAACTATAAACATTTGTTTATTTAATTAAATTTAGAAAAATATGGTTTAGGATGAAGAATTTAGAAAAGTGTGAACTATATAAATAAATTGAGAATTTATTTATAAGTAGATGAATAAAGGGAGTTCGTTAATTAAATAACTATTATTTAATTAATTAATTGTCTTGACTGATTTTAGGTGTATACAATCTCAACTACACATGCACAACTTGCAACAACCTATTTTCCTCTTTTCACAATTTTCTCAATATCCTCGACATCTCCATCATGAAACAAACTTCCTTAACACATAGTTGAAATCAATGAAAACACCTGCCTATAGACATCTTTTTGATATCAATGACAACACATTCATACTTGCAAAAATACCCCCCTTTTTCATTGATGGCAACACAATATGTGAAAATCCTTCAAATAAAACACAACTCTTAACACACTCTCTTATGATTCCCTTTCTATTCTCCCTGAATAGATAAACATTTTCACATGATACTTTCTCCCCCTTTGACATCAAGGGAATTTTTATTTTTTTTCATTATTCTCCCCCTTAGACACTGAACCAAGATGCTTTCTCTGAATACTCCCCCTTAGGAGTACACCAAATCAAATCAATAACCCAATGACAACACATAACACTACCTACTCCCCCTGAGAGGTAGTCACCATTTCATTAATCCAGAAAATAGATGAATCCATAGATCCAATAGACTAATTTATCTCCATATCCATCTAGTTTAGATAAGGAGGGGTAATAACCACCAACTTTTCCTGAAGATAATCAAAATTATCCTTAGGAAGAGCCTTAGCAAATATGTTAGTGATCTGAACCTTTGTAGGTACATACTCAAGCTTTACCTCATTCTCCATAACCTTCTCTCTTATAAAGTGATACCTAATTGATATATGCTTTTTCCTTGAATACATCACTGGATTCTTTGAAATGTTAATTACACTTGTATTATCACAAAAGATAGATATAGGCTCATCATATACTACTCTAATATCCTTCAATGTTTGTCTCATCCACAAAACTTATGTACATCATGATGTTGCTACAATATACTCAGTCTCTATAGTGGATAATGAAATTGAATCTTGCTTCTTACTTAACCATGACACCAATCTACATCCAAGAAAGAATGCACCACCAATTTTAATTTTCCTATCATCAACACAACCAACCCAAACTACATCTATATAATGTTGGGAATAGGATGCCATTTAATTGCAATCCTAAACATATTTCATGTATCTCCAAAGTCCTTGGAAAGTTTTCCCCAACACTAATATTAGAAAGAGATTAAATTTGAATGAAATGAACATGTAAGTTGACATTTTTGATTATTCCTAAATGATAGGAACATGTGGGGACGTCCAAGAAGAGCTCCTACAAGATAGGACCACATGGAGCACCCACATGGAAGGTGGAACCCACCTTGCTTTAGTTAACTATTTGGAGGATTGATAACACTTCAGTAGTGCATGTTTTGATCCTACAAATTAGGGATTGATATTTACATGAGTGGAGTGGCACTATCACTTTAGTATCAGTTCAGTATTAGTTCATTTTAGTTCAGTTATGGTTTAGTTATATTTAGTTGCATGTAGTTATTTTGAGTTGAAAGCTAGTTGACTTGAGTTGACTTGAGTTGTGTGACATATAATTGGTGGATACTTTTAGTTAAGTGGTGATGATCAATCATGCATAATGTGTGCATGAATTGAAGGAGAGATATGTTTTAGTTAACTAAGATTGACATGGGACCAACTTGGGCACCCAAGTTGGCATCTTTAAGTTAACACTTTTTGCATGAGAATATATTTACAAGACTCAATCAAGTGGGCCCATTCTTGGGCGCCAACTTTTAGGTGAAGTTTGCATATCTTCTTGAACAAAGTTTAGTTAAGTGTTTATTTTGGGGTGCCTAAATTGAGGAAGACTTTGGTTTGAATTCAGATTACATTGTGGAACTCTACTTTTCCAATCTAGGTGTAGATTTTTGTGAGGAGCTTTATGCTCTTGTATTGTACAACTCTTACTAAGTTTACATTCTTATTTATTGTCTATTAGTTGTAGCAAGTGAATGAGAGTTCCATGAGAGTTTATTGTAGGTTGTGAAGAAGGATTGTTAAAGGAAAGGAAGCATATCAATCAAGGATTGATATAGTATTATTGTAATCTTGTTCTAAAGTTAAATAATACAAACACTATTGATTCTGGTGGAGTTTTTTCCTGAAAGGGTTTCTCCACGTATATGATGTCTCATGTCTATTTTCTTGTCTCATTCTTCTACAATCTTCTATCTCTATCTACAATTGGTAAAATTGATCTAAATAGATTAATCATACACAAAGAATTGTGAAAAATAACACTTAATTAGATCTACAGTCTCATATTTTTACAAGGTTTAAGCTATACTATTACCTTCATTTTCAACATATAAGCACTTACTATGAAATTTTTATCCTTGGGATACCACAAGCCATAATTTGGAGTGCCTCTTAAATATCTAAATATCCTCTTCATTGCTACAACATATGTTTCTTTAGGTTCTTGAAATTTAGGCACAAGACAAAATACATGCATGGTATCTGGTCTAGTAGCAATTAGATATAGTATTCCACCAATCATAGATCTATATTTTCTCTAATAAACCTTAGGAGAATCATCATCTTTGCTCAATTTACAACCAGTTACCATAGAAGTGCATACCGGTTTGGAGTCTTCCATTCCAAACTTCTTCAACATCTCTTTGACATACTTTGATTGTGAAATGAAAATTCCTTTATCTATTTGATTGATTTGTAGCCTAAGGAAGAAATTCATCTCCCCAAACATTGACATCTCAAACTCTATTTGCATCTCTTCAAAAAAATTCTTACACATAGCTTCATTGCCACCAAAGATAATATCATCCACATACACAACTACTATCAAGACTTTGTCTTTCTCAATTTTGAAGTAAAGATTACTATTTGTGGTGCCTTTACTGAATCCTTGCTATATCAAATATTTGTCTAATATTACATAACAAGATATGGGAGCTTGCTTCAATCCATATAATGCCTTCTTTAATTTATACACCATATCCAGTTGATATGACAATTGAAATCCTTCTAGTTGTTCCATTTAAACCTCTTCTTCCAATTCACCATTTAGAAAAGTAGACTTCACATCCATCTGATAAATTTAAAATCCCTTGTATGTTGCAAATGCAAAAAATATTTTGATAGCTTCCATATGAGCGACAAGGGAAAATGTATGCTCAAATTATATTCCTTCCACTTGTGAGTAACCCTTACATGCAAGTCTTTCCTTATTTATTACCACTTCTCCATTCTCATTCAGCTTATTTTCGAACACCCACTTAGTTCCAATTATGTTTTTGTTTTCCGATCTAGGAACCAATTCCCAAGTCTAATTTTTCTCAATTTGCAGAAGTTCTTCTTCCATTTTCTTCATCCAATGTTCATCTTTTCATGCCTTAGTCATTATTTTAGGTTCAACTTTAGAAAGTAGACATAGATTTACCTCAGCTTCAACAACCCTGATTCTTGTCAATACTCCTTTCCTCTTGTCTCAAATGATTTGATATTTGGAATGATTCTTTTGCACATAATTAGGGGTCTTAGGGGTCTTCTTTAGAGCTTCTTCCCCTTCATTATGCACCTTTTTTTCTTTAGCTTTTTCTTCTTCTTCTCCTTTGCAATCAAATTCATCTTGCACATATCCATCTACTATAATTAAATTCTTCAAATTTTCAACTTTAACATTTGCACTTTCAACAATCTTTCTCAACCTTTTGTTGTAAAATCTATAAGATTTTCTTTTAGTAGAATATCCAAGGTAGATACCTTCATCAGAACTTGCAACAAACTTTCCTAAGTTTTCTTAATCTCTCCTGATATAACATTTGCCTCCAAATACTCTAAAGTACTTGATAGTAAGAATCCTTCCATACCATAACTCATAGGGAATCTTTGTACTGTTAGCTTTGGCTTGAAATTTTTTAAGTATGCAAACAATAGTATGAATTTATTCTCTCCAGTAGAATTTCAGTAGATTTTTTTCTTTCATCATAGTCCTAGCAACTTCTTGAATAGTCTTATTTTTCCTCTCATCCACTCCATTTTGTTGAGGAGTTCTAGGGGAAAAAAGATGCCTCTTTATTCCATGAACTTCACAATACATGTTAACCCATTGGAGGTGAAATCTCCACCTCTTTCAAACCTCAAACATTTTATTTTCACATTCATTTCATTCTTAACCATAGCTTTAAATGCCTTGAATCTATCTAATGCATCATATTTCTCTCTAAGATAAGCAACCCATGTAATTCTATATTAATCATCATTCAAAAGCATAAAATACTTGTCACCTTGAATACTTCTCACCCTTGTAGGATCACATATATTTTTATGAATTAATTCAAATAGTCTGGTAGTAGATTATTCCTTTCCTCTGAAACTAATCTTACTTGATTTCCAAACTATCAATCCTTGCAAACAACATTGATAGGCTTTGTAATTCTTGGTAAATCTCTTCCTACATGAACTGAAATGATTTTCACCAAACTATCAAAATTCATGTGACACATCCTCCAGTGCCATAACCAACTATCATTAATCCGATACATAAAGCAATGACCATTGGCACCCTTAAGTTGATACATGTTTCCATGTGTCCTTTTACCATCAACAATCATAGTTCCAAACCCTTTTTTTATCTCACATGTTTCATCCTTAAGCACAATACTATATACATAATTTTCTACACATTTGTCCAAAACTCAAAATATTATGCCTTAAACCCTTAATATAGTAAACATCTTCAATTTTATTCTTTCCATCAAAACTGATTGAACCTATTCCACAAATCTTTTCTCCTGAACCATCTACAAATTTAATTGAATCCTCCATCATACTTTTAAAGTTTAACAAACTTACTTTTGTCTTTAGTCATGTGATTAGAGAAGCCACTTTCAATAACCTAGTAATTCTTATATTCTTTGACATGAAAAGTAGGTACCAAAGTACCTTGAATCTTATCCTTCTTCTCCAAAACATTTTCCTTCACACAACTTTCAAAGTTAGGAAAACTAGATTCTTCTTTTATAGCTAAGAACAAGCATTCATTATTATCAAAATATCCATAATCAGATTCATCATTAGAAATACCAACATCTTCTTTTGCATAGTAAGCTCTTTTAATCATGTTTCCTCTATTCTCCTTACTCTTATTGTTCACAACCCTATTTGGACATCTAAAAGAATAATGAACTACATTTCCACAACTGAAACATTTGAAAGGTAGTTTACCTTTGTACTTACCAGTTCCCTTTTTCATCCTTCTCACAAAGTTAGCTTCCACATCATCAAGATCATCTCCATCTGAATCTTCAATCTTTTTTTATTTTCCAGCCTTAAAAGCAATCTCCACTTTTGTACCATTTTTCAAACCAACCTTTCTCATTTCAAATGAAGTTAGTGTACCAATCAACTGATCTCTAGAATAAGAATTAAAATTTTCAACTTCCTCAATAGCAGATACCTTTTCACTAGATGAATCAGGAAGAGTTCTAAGAAATTTCTTTACCACCCTAGGTTCTTTAACTTGTGCATCAAGGCCTCTCATAACACTTACCAATACATCAACTCTCTGCATGTAGGTTGAAATTGTTTCATCTTCAGACACTCACATAGTCTCAAATTGTGCTTTCAGATTCTACAACTTTTCTTGTTTGAATTTTTCATCTCCTTCATAAATACTTTCAAGATTATCCCAAACATCTTTAGTAGTCTTAAGATTTATAACTTTAACCAATTCAGAATTTGAAAGACTATTCATCAGAATAAATCTTGGCTTACCATTTATTTCACGTTCCTTGATCTCATCACTTATGCTTGGACCATTTGGAGGTGCAACATACAAATTCTTTATTGCCTCTTCAATTTCAAATCCATGAGCTATCCAATATCCTTCCATCTTTATCTTACAAAATGCATAGTTTGTTCCATCAAATTTAAGGCAATCAATTTTCTTCACCATCCTCGATCTACCTCAAGTAGTTAAGCTCTTCACCAAGGAACCTTGCTCTAATGCTAATTGTTGAATGGACAATACAACTGAGAGGGAGGGGTGAATCAATTTTAGAAAATTAAAACATCAAAACCCTCAACAGTAATCAAATCCACATGCATTCATTAAATCCTTATTCTATTAAAGTGATTAAACATGAAATGTAGATAGCATAAACTGAAATAACAACACCATACACAAGAGAACACCAGATTTGTGTGGAAAACCAAATAAGAGAAAAACCATAGTGAGGATTAACTCACAATATAAGTAATTGCAAAATCGGTAGAAGGGCTCATTGCCACAAAAAGAACATAAGAAGATAGAAGAGAAATATTACATAGATAACAAATTCTCAATGCAACAAGGAATCCACCACAAATGCTCCAACACTTTCACAACCTTGCATGAAATATTTCAGACATCTTTAGCTCACTTCCTTCAAGAATCCAACACTTTGAATTTCATGCTTCTCTACTCAAATTTACATCATACACATAACTCACATCGATATCACATATATCTTGTCTCTCTCTTGTATCTCAAAACAACATTACTCTTATTTATATCAACCTCAACCTTAAGAATGTTCTCCAAGGTCGACAACTACCTGTTATACTTACAAATTCAAATTAGGTTGAAAGCTAAACATTCTCGTGATGGATAGGAATGAAGGTGGCCCATATAACATCCTTGAACAACATATCAGATCCACATAGGCATAACAACATATCAGATCCACATAGGCATAACATGTAGTGCTAACAAAAGGTCAACCAATATTCATGCTAATAACTATAAAACATTAAGTGCACAGTTCGTTAAATCAATCTAAGACTTTTGGACAACATAATTCACTTGAACACAATCTAGAATAATCCATGAACTACTTGAGATCCAATAAAGACTTCATCCAAACTCACAACATAGAAATACTTCAACTCAGAACATCGAGTAAACCTTATTCACATATTGATGCATGAAACACATCGTGTATTGTACCAAAACAAGTGAAACCTTGAATTTTGAAAGATGAAAACATTATAAGAAACTTTTCAAATCTGCACAACCTAAAGCCAAACTACGGAGAAATGTGGAGCAAGTACATTTCTCCCAAGCAATAGAAAACATCACTGAAAAATTGGTTCACAAACTAGTGA
Organism: Sequoia sempervirens; assembly: GCA_007258455.2. Lineage (NCBI taxonomy): Eukaryota > Viridiplantae > Streptophyta > Pinopsida > Cupressales > Cupressaceae > Sequoia > Sequoia sempervirens. Next base: position 602,257,109 of record VDFB02270651.1, on the reverse strand, counting down.
AAATATCTCACTTTGTACAACGATCTAGAAACCAAAATTCTAAATATAGAAACCTCTAACAACCTTGAACAACATATCAGATCCACATAGGCATAACATCAACACAAAAGAAACATGGAGCACATCCCATAGCACTTTCTAAACACTTGCACAACATTATTTACTCTATTTATCAAATTTTATTAAAAGCACTTGGAAACCAAGTATAGAGACATCATCTTAGTTCATTACTTCATTCCAACTCATCTTCAAACACTACAACATAAAGATAGCTCCATGTACTTACAACACTTTTTCAATATCTCAACTACACATGCACAACCTGCAACAACCTATTTTCCTCTTTTTTACAATTTTCTCAATATCCTCGACATCTCCATCATGAAACACACTTCCTTAACACACAATTTACATCAATGAAAACACCTTCATACTTACAATAAAATGTAGACAAAAAAAATCTACCTCTATCAAATATAAATCTTCTAAAGGAGCTAATCTCCCTCAGACCATAGCTATAAAATTTATCGATTTGCAATCATTGAAAACATCATCTTATATGTAAGAAACTACACAAACTACCAACATAGTGAAGAATCATTTCATTGTAAACTTTATCATTGAAGGGAAACCATATGATGTAAGTATCAAATTCATCTGACACTAGTGCCTCAGGTGAACATACAACATCAGGGGTGAAATTTTCTAAATATGGGTTGGAATCCAAGAGAAAACCCTATGTAGAGGGAAGAAAACTCTCTTCACAAAAGGACAAAGTAATGGAATGAACATTGACCACATTAGTGCATGAATTAAAACAAAAAGAGAAAGTTTATAGTTCACATGGTGATGCAAAGTATGTTGAGTTTGTTTGTTTATCTTAACTGAGAAGACCTTCCTCATGTATCTCAAATGAAAAGATTTGGAGCTCTCACAGACTATCAAATTGAGTAATGAGAGTATCAATCTCCTAAAAAATGTGTTGTTGCTCAATGGTGGGATTTTTAGTATGTTGGTCCCATGTGAATCATTCTAACTCAGTCATATTATCTCTAATATCAAAGGTCACATCTTCATCTTGAATGAAGACTATAAATCAAGGCTAAAATAATCAAGGTTAGGCAATAAAGCATATAAATCAAACCCTGATAAAAAATGAAGTACAAATAAGAATAAAGACATAAAAACATGGAAAAATATTACCAAATAGTCTTCATACCACCATTGATTCACCTTCATTGCACTTCTCCATTTTGATTGATATGATAACTTCCCTCAGATTTTGAGTATGCATGCAGGCCTATGACAATGATAAATCAAAATATTGAAGATTCTATTTGACTATGGATGCACTTGACTTGATAGTAGATAGACTTGATACAAGATGACTCAAATAGCTTATAGATTACATGAGATTCTCCAAGATGTCTAAGATTTCTAAGATGTCTAAGATCAAGAAATGGCAATGATAGAGGTCTTTTATAGGAAAGACAATTTTGAATGAAGGGCTAAGATTGAAAGTCAATAAGCAATAGCCAAGAATGAAAGATGTAGTATGGAATAGGGTTAGGGAAAATGATAAGGATTGATGATCAAGATTAAATTATAAATAATTTAATCAAGGGTGGAGTTTAATTGAGATATGGATGGATAAGGATCGACATGGATAAAGAGGTGAGAGGAAATTAAATAATAAAAATTATTTAATTTAGGTGGCCAATAAATAATTAAATAATTATTTAATTATAAAGGAATGTGACAAAGAGGACCTTTTGAATTAAATAATGATTTGATTCAAAATTCAAGAGAGAGGACCAATTAAATAAATTAAAATTTATTTAATTTATGATAGAAGAGGCTAATGAGTAATTAAATAATTAAAAATAATCATTTAATTATAGTGGAAAGTGGATGAAAAATAAATAAAT